>BDUI01000105.1:337788-359742 GCA_002335545.1 Apodemus speciosus | reverse complement strand
AATTTTTATTTTCAAGAGAAAATATTTTGTGTTTTTTAACTGTAGTCAACCTTATTCTTTGCTTTTAAATTGTGAAACTGGATCTTCCAAGTTTTAAACAATCGAGCAATGTTTGATAATATAGATTTATGTCCGTGAATCAAACACTGACTATGACAGAACTCTACTTGTACTTTAGCAGTGTTGTTATCCCTTTGAGTGTTATGATATAGAAGCAGCCTGGCTGGTGGGTCTACCTTAGCATTCTGTCCTTTGAATGAATGGAGGAAACTTAACAACCATTTATAGTCATAACCTTGCTCAGTAAAGTCCATTGGTCTGAGTAAATCAAAACACATGCAGATCAGGCTGGAATATTTCTGAAACTTGCACTTACTATATGATTTCATTTAAAATGCCAAATGCTAATTTAGTCAATCTTCAAATGAGCCACACTGTCCCAGCTATTATGATAGTACCTATTAGAAATATGATTTAGTTCTATGTGAAAAACATTTTGGCATATATATGACAAGTACCACAAAATCTACCCTTGATATGTAAATTCTTCCCAACAAAGTGAATTCATAGGCATCTCCTATTTTTATAACCAGGATCACACACTGGATAAATAAAAATGAAGCAGAAAGGGACATATAAAATGTGCTCAGAACTAAATTATGCCCCCTTTGTTCATTTGTGGCTCAATAAGCGGAGGCAATGGAGCTGACTTTCGGTTCTTGCACGCTGAATGTGTGGCATGGGTTTATCCTTTGGCTTTGCCTCTGGAAAAAGACTTTAACAGTAAAACCCATATAAAAATGCATACTTTTCAATTATTTCTACCTGAGAATAGCTAGGCAGCTATGTGCCCAAGATCAGAACAAGGTTAATGCTTTTAACATTTATCTAAAACTGATTTTAAGAATAGCTGTAGGGAGGGGTCATGAGTTTGAGTCTTTGACAGGTAAATCTCCATATCTCAAGTGTCTACAAGAAAGAAGGTGATGCTTGGATGCCAAGGTGCAAATGTATTCTCAGAATGTAAGCTGTCACATTTTTGCTACAGGGTCTTTATTTGTATTATACTAAGAAAGTATTGAGTACTAATGATGACTATTCTGTCTTTTAAATAAAGGATTTCTGAAATGGAGTATAGAGGATAAAATATCTTTATGTTACTATAATGTTCAAATCCCCATCTTGAAATGAGAATTAAGGAAAAAGAAGATTAGGCAGATAACAAAATACCAAACATTCATTTTTTTCCATATCTTTAAATATACGTATGCTTGTTCTCAGTCTTTGGCAATATGCATAAAACATACATTGTTCACAACATATACACATTTTTCATATATTCTTTTTATATAAAAAGTGACTTGTGCTTATCTGATAAAATCTTATACAAGAAAAATAAAGCACTGTTGCCAAGTTGCCCATGGCAAAATATTGAGTATCTAGTATAAGATATCTGCATCATGGCATGAGACCCGTTTTTCTACAATGTACAAGGTGCATGCTGTAAGACTGCCTCTATAATAAAACCTACTATCTGTGCATCAACAGAGAAATGACCTTTATGTTTCACCAAAGACTTTCCATCCCAAGCTGAGAATTATATAGAACACTGAGCATTTAGTAATTGTTCAGTGCCAAAGTATGAATGGTCACAAATATCAAATTTTAATTACAATAATAATACTTAGAAAATACTTTTTGGTACATGGGTTACAATGATCTCAATGATTCATCAACCATGACCCTCAAACTCATCTCTTTCATAATCTAGAACATGGGTCAGGCAGGAGATTCACAATAACAAGAACATTTAAAATGTTAGTTGCTATTATGATGGCTTACAATGAATAGAATGGTCACCATCAGAATATAATAAAGATAAAAAGTTTAAGAACATTAAAAAGTTGAAAGAATTTACTTTCATACCATCTTTTAATTGACTTGAAAACTTGCAATATTTCTATGCCAGAAAGTATTTGATACAGTTACTTATAGAAATATGGTTGTATATACTTGAAGCAAGCATATGTCTGGATATGTTTTTTAGCGTATATGAGAATATAAATGTATAGAAGGAATGTGTGAGTATCTGTGCATTAGTGGAGTGTTTGTGTGCACATGTGTGCATGTATATGTAGATGAGTTTGTAGGGTGTGTGTGTGTGTGTGTGTGTGTGTGTGTGTGTGTGTTCGTGTGTGTGCTTACGGAAATGGGTGGCTATTAGTGTGTGCTTGTGTAATAGTTTGCTGACCCTAAACTTTAAATCAAATGATATATATTGGCAAATAAAGTAATGAAAACATCATATAAAAGATTGTAGGATGAAAATTATAAAACACTTTACAATGATATATCTCTCCTTAAAACCTGCCATGAAAAAGACAGATGGAGACTATTAGTAGAGGGGAAGGAGAGAGTTAACTGACACATCCACCTTATTTAATGGTGTTTTTCACAGAATTAAACTGCTTAGAGGTGGCACACTGGGTCAATTGGTTGCTACTCAACAACAAATAAATTATCTAGCTGATTTTTCCTCTAAATTGACTGAAAAGATGAGTTGTTTTGGCAACATGTAAACACAGCCAGATAAAAAGGTAACCTTCCCTGACCTCCATTATCTATTTGTATTCAAAACTAAATGCAGATTGAGAACTCATTATTGGAGTGACAACCTCTCCCATAATTAAAAAACATGGGATCTATTGCCAAAGTAGGGGTATGGCAAAGGGCAAGGAAAAGGCTGGCCCTTCCCATATATTATCCCATGGCTTCTCATTGTGTAAGCCTCTCAGTTGTGTCAACCAGATATATTGACCCATGACTGACTAGTTAAGCCAACTGTGACAGAAACTTTTAAGAGCTGTCAATTAGTCATTGGAGTGCAATAGTCAAAAGGTGAAAAATCGGAACCTAGAATACACGGGGCTGCCTGTCACAGACAGCATAACATTGGCCTAATTTTAAATGGACAGTTTATAATATGTCTATATTAATTACAATATACATGTTAATGTTTTCTTTGGCTTTGACTACTTAAATATAGAATCCAGCATTTGAACCTTAATAGAACATCGCCTCTCATTTGTACCCTGACACCTTAGTGAAAATCTACCCATGTTGACTTAGATTTTGTTGTTGCTGCATGCTATTTCAATATTGAGCATTGGAGTCTTTAGCTCTCTAATGCAGTCAGATGTTTGGGCAAATTTCATAGCATGGAAACTGAATAGGAAAAAAATGAAAAATAACTTTTTTATTACTTGTATTTTAAATGGAAAAACCACAGTGGAGGGTAAATATTGAAAGTCAATAGAAAAGCATCCTCTAGGGGATTAGGTCTCCTTCCCATGCAATTAATGGTCTATCAGATTCTTAAATTCCCATGTGAGAATAAACGAGTCAGTGAGTACTACTTTCTGTAATGTTAACTAATATGTTAATTTTTCTAGTCTTATCATTTGCATCTTCTTAAAACATTTACATCTTCGTCATTGAAATCAAATTTCCTCTTCATTAAAACCATGTTTTAAAATTTGTTTTTATGCGGCTTGGATTCCTGATGCCTGGGTGGACACTATCTTATTCTTTATCTTCATATGCTTCTCATTTTCCCTGTTGAATGATAATTCTGGGATCCAGATGCCAAACTACAAAAATCATCTTCCAGGAGCAACATATGGTTCCTTGGCAAGCTTATCTAGCATCTGCACGAAGAACTCCCGGGTTCCTCTGGGTGTGTAATGCTTCTGGCTGCTAAGAGGCTTTTTGTGCAGTTGTTTCTTCACAGACGCCATTCCTGTCCACAAACCAAACCTTTAGCTCTAAGCAAATTTCACACAATTTTGTGTGTGTGTGTGTGTGTGTGTGTGTGTGTGTGTGTGTGTGTCCATTTGAGAATCAATGATATACATAAGCTTGCTTTACAGCCAGGCAGCTCTCCAAATATCCTCAGTCTATGACCATGGAGCAGATCTGGCACTACTGCAAATTGGTTTAAACATAATAAGAGTATATTTAGTTACATTGATAAGCAGCACGTCATCACTAATAAAATCTGAAGATGAGCTACCCTATAGTTGTTCATGTAGTGATTATGGGGGCAAAACAGACAAACAAACAAAAAAACTCATTTCATTTGACATGAAAGTTTTGCAACCTTTAATCAGCATCCAGGCTGCTAGAAGTTAGATGTGGGATGCGAACTTACTCATAAGGAATTTTCCTTCCCAAGCAGTTCTGTCTTTCATGGCTGTGTTGGCAGAGACCCCCCCAGGTGGTATACTACACAAGGATCCTTCCTGCAGAAAACTCTTTTGTTGGTCATCATGGTAGCTAAAGGCTGAAAACAGCTGCCTTTGCTACAGTGAGAAAATGCTTCACACTTAGGAACTTACCAGCCAACTTATAACAAACAGGCTTGTTTATGGCTTTTCATAATAATCACATTACTCTGTGTTTTGGGTATTTTCTCAAGAGAAAGTAACTATATTTACGAAAGGATATTTCTTTCAATAAAACTCATAATTCCTGCTGGAAAAATCACAGACACATATACTTTAATATTCAAAATCCTTGTATGGTGAATCTCTTATCCCTCCTCCCAAGAAGGGAGGAATATGTATTTTACTGTTCATGATGTTCAGCTAATTGGAATATTTAAAAAGTTCTAATTTTGCTCTATGTGATTTCTTTATGTATAATAGCATGCCCAAATAATATTTGAATAAATTTGAATGAACTGTAAAAAAATGCATCATTGTGAAATGCTATACTAAAAGATGGCCAAATATATGTGTGCTGATTACTTTTCAGTTATATATAGTTACTTATTATCTAATATTCGACAGAATTTAAAAATATAACTGAATAATCCATTCAATAATACACAAATCTGGATTATGGTGTTTCCTATTAGTTAAGTTGGAATGAACACAGACATTGTTAAACAACTTTCTTTACTGGAAGATTTCTTGTAGTCTTTAGGTTCCTGACCTGCTTTTTGAATCTCATAGGTAGAGGATTCTATACTCATACTTTGCTTTTGTAGAAGCAATTCTCTTGAAATGATACTGGAAAAATACATTACAAATAATCACAAGTGTAGAAAATATCAATACAAGTTTGCCTTTAAGTAAATTATGTAGTATCACAGAAACAGTTGTGAATATACCAAAAATAAGGTTCAACAAGAAAAGATCTACTATGTATAGATATAGGTATAAATAACAAGTAGAAATTCAAATGTAGATTGCTAATAAGCAATTCAGAGACAAACTGCTGAAAAAATCTGGATCTTATGGTAGATCTGAGAAAATGTCGATCATGAACAGGTCTTAAAATTGTGGCAACAATTTAGTAATTTTTCAGAAGTGTTGAATGGATGGAAAGTGTTGAAATACCATATTCTGTTTTGTAATTTAGATAGTAAACATGAGACAACATCTACAAATATATTTGAATAATTGACCAAAATTAAGAAGTAATTGTACTAATTTATTTTCTCATCCTTTCTAAAAAATCTAATGGAGACAAATGTAACCTAGACCTTGATGATTATAGAAACCATAGAGCAAAGGCTTTCCACCCTGCCAAGCAGCGAAGTGGCAAGACACACTATCATTTTAAAATCATGGAGTCTCAAATCTCAGCTCCATCAGTGGAACTAAAGTCAAGTATTTTACTTTCAAAATTTCAGTTTACTCCATCGTACAATAGAAAAAAAAAGTGATGATATTTTGAAGGTTAAATGAGATTATAGTAGGGAAAGTTAGAAAAATATGGTGGTTCCTCAGAAAATTGGAAATAGTTCTATCTGAAGACCTGAAGACCAAGATATTATCTAAAAGATGTCCCAACATATAACAAGGACACATGTTCCACTGTTTATAGCAGCCTTATTTATAATAGCCAGAAGCTGAAAACAATCCAATGTCCCTCAATGTAAAAATGGTTACAGAAATCTTGGTACATTTACACAATGGAATACTACTCAGCTATTAAAAACCATGACTTTATGAAATTCACAGGCAAAAGGATGGAACTAGAAGATATCATCCTGAGTGAGGTAACCCAGACACAAAATAGCACACATGGTATGTACTCACTAATAAGTGGATTTTAGTCCAGTCTCAGAATACCCATGATATAACCTACAAACCATACGTAGCTTAAGAAGAAGAAAGACCAAAGTCTAGTTATTTCATAGAACAGCAAACAAAACAATCACAGGAGCAGGAGGGAGGGAGGGACCTGAKATGGAGAGAGGAGGGTGAGAAGAAAAAAGGGGGCAGAAACAGGTATTAGAAGGGACAGGAGAGAAGTACAGAGGTTCAAGAAGTTGAATAGGAATACATGGCAGTGGGGGATGGGAAACAGGATAGCCAGTAGAAAGTTCCAAACTCTAGGGAAGCAAGAGGCTTCCAGGAGCCAATAGTAATGACATTAACCGAAATAACTAACAAAGTGGAGATGCAACCTGTAGAGACCACCTTTAGTGGATGATAGGCATAGCCTCCAGTTGAGGAATGGGGCCATCCAGGTATCTCAAAAATTTTAACCCATAAATATTCCTGTCCAAAGGAAAGACACAGAAAAAAATAAAACAGAGTCTACAGAAAAGCCATCTGGAGAATGCCCCATCTATGGATCCATCCCATCTGCAGACACCAAACCCTCACACTATTGCTGATGCCAAGAAGCACTTGGTGACAGGAACCTGATATGGCTGTTCCCTGAGAGGTTCTACCAGCACCTGACGAAGACAGATGCAGATACTTAACAACCAACCATCAGACTGAGCCCAGGGACCCCAGCGGAAGAAATGGGGCAGGACTGAGGGATCTGAAGGGATCACAACCCCATAAGAAGAACAATATCAAATAACTGTACCACCCAGAGCTCCCAGGGACTAAACTACCAACCAAAGATTATAAATAGAGGGAACCAGGACTCCAGATACATATGTAGCAGAGGATGCTCTTATCTGACATCAGTGGGAGGGGTGGAAGGCTTGATGCAACAATATAGTAGGGTGCTAGAATGGAGAGGCAGGAGTGGGTAAATGGGTGCAGGAGCATCATTATAGAAGCAAAGGGGATAGGGGAGAGAAGGGATGACATGGGGGATTCATAGAAGGGTAACTGGGAAGGGGGATATCATCTAACATGTTAGTGAATAAAATGGTTAATAAAGAAATTAGGTTAATATCCACTTATCAGTAAGTGCATGCCATGGGTATTCTTTTGAGACTGGGTTACTTCACTCAGTATGATGCTCTCCAGCTCCATCCATTTSTCTAAGAATTTCATGAATTCATTGTTTCTAATGGCTGAATAKTACTCCATTGTGTATATATACCACATTTTCTGTATCCATTCCTCCRYTGAGGGACATCTGGGTTCTTTCCAGCTTCTGGCTATTATAAAAGACACAATCCACATACCAATTGATGTCCGACAAGAAGGAAAGAGTGGACCCTGGTTCTGGAAAGGCCCAATGCATCAGTGCAGGGGAATACCAGAACAGGGAAGTGGGACGGGTGGATGGGGGAACAGGGGGAGGTAAAAGGACATATGTGACATTTGGGGAGTGGGGAACCAGGTAAATGGAAATGTAATGTAAAAAAAAGAATATATCCAATAAAAAAAGAAATATAAATCCCCCCCAAAAAAGAAATTAGGTTGATACACATTAGAACTGTTGCTGTAGTAGAAGTAACTGCCAGGAAAACATCCTATACCTGTTTTGAGAGCTGAGAGTCAGTGCAAGACACATCAATCCTGAAAGAACAATTTATTCAGCAAGGAACTTTGATTCCTGGGAAACTGGATTTCTAGAAAATGATGAAAATTCTGAAAAAAATAGGGAGACACAGGCAACACAAATGGGGGCAGAAGCAATGCAAATGTCTTTCCCCTCATTGTGAGTCGAAGATGAAGGCTAAAATGCAAATATTGTGAAAGTTGCTGCACAGATTCTTAAAGCGGTTTAAAAAGCAGAAGTTTTTTTTTTTGTTAGTCTCAAAGCATTATTATTAATATCATTGTGAGAAATCACTTATGTAAAACTATCCGCCTAAGAAAAATGTAATTGTTCAGTAAAAATGTATAATTCTAGTTTTTTTTTTTTTTTGATTAGCATTGAGGTACCATAAAAAAGATCTAACACCCACAGATTTTTTTGGGTGGATGACCCATAATCAAATTTGGAAAATTAGGATCAAGCCTAGTTAGTTTGTGCTAATTCCTAAGCATGTGCTGTGCCAGCCATTTCTGTAGTTTTCTCAAATTACTAATGCATGCTGATAACGAAAACTCTTTTGTTAACCTTAAATTACAGCTCTTTCTGTTCTCCTAACTTGAATAATGAATTGAGATTCACAATTTTTCTCTTAATTTGCTTATGAGTACCTGTATAGCTAGCATTTCTTTCTAGTAGTATTTGATTTTAAATAGTCCAATATATCTAATCATTTCAAAACAAAAATAGGCATTACTATACCTTATCAAAATTATACATTTCATCTTTACTTAAAACACAATCAAGTTTTAAAAATATTGATCATATTCACCTCTTAAATGTTACTATCTTTTGTTAATTCGACTTTAATTCTATATTTATTTTTAAAACTTTTTTCCTATGTCCTTGACTGTTGTTATTTTTAAGAATTCTGTAGCTTTAAGAAACATTGACTTGTAATGAAGAAAGTACTAACACATATTTGCTACAGATTTTTAAGTTTTCTAATTTATTTTTAATATTAACTGTATATATTTCTAGAAGTCAGTTTGTTTTGAAGTTGAATTTCTACAACTATCAGAAAAAGAGAAATGCTACTCACCATCCCTTCATTCCTCTGTAGAAAAAATATGTACACATTCACTGTAAATAAAGATATTTATTTCTTATTGCTTTTTCTTTACAGTTTCACTCCAATGATAACTCATCATTTATTGATTTTGGAAGCAAAAAAACAGTACTTTAAGTAGATAATATATTTCATAATCATAGATGATATTGAAGGCTGGATCTTGTGCTAACTTTAATAACTATATCATTCAATATCAATTTTCTGAGGTTTGTACCCCTTGAACATCTGAAAGAGAGTTATCAAGGATGCAGGGAAGATGTGGAGGGTCTGATCCTCATACTAAATCACTTTCACTAGAGTCACGTATATCACCCATGTCCTCCCTAATGAGATCCAAGAATATGACGCAGTAGATTCTGAAGTAAATAAAAATGTCACTATTTCCTATAAGATATTCTAGCCATTCATGTCACCCTATAAAATAAATCACTACACAATACTTCTGTTAACAGTAGTATATAGAACTGTGTCTACCATGTTAGAAAGTAGACTATTGAAACATCTGTGATAATCAGAATCGAAATACAAAGAAAGAAGCTGCAAGTGAGGAAGATATGTGACACTGAACTTCTGTGACCCATCCCAAAGATGGCAGTTCTCCTCATTTAAAGCTCCAGACAATAGAAATCTTAGTGGCCTATTGCTTCCTGTTGTCACATTCCACTTTATAGTGGCCCTAACTTAACAACATAGTTTCCCTAAACTTCACATCCTGGGGTTAAATTTTGGGTTGATTGGAAATCCCTAGCAGAAGAGGCAAAGGAAAGAAAACTGTGCCATCTCATTGGATTAATTGGAATAAACATTTTTAGGGTTGGGACAATATTGAGTTCCTGATAATGATTTAAATTCAGAAATCTTCTAGAGTGAAGATATTCACAGACAAGATAGAAATTTATATGGCTGCACTATTTTAGTGCCTATCCATTGAAAAAGAAAAAAATTCATACATGGATGGTGTGCAGAAAAGGTGTGTGTGAATAAAACTTTTTATTTAGGTTATCTCTCTTGCCATGTGACTCCATTCCTGAGGGCTTAGCCATTCAATAAGTATATATGTTCTGTACTAAATTAAAAAATTCTTAGAGATAAATGACTATAAAGATCATTTTATATGATAGGATAGGTTTAACTGCTTAATCCCAGGATTTTGTCCTTATTGTTTTAATAATTTTGTAATAGTGAACAGATATCAAAGATTAGGGAACCTTTGATTCCATTCGTTGCTTTGTCCACTTTGAAATCTTGGTAAGAATTTAGATGAGCACTTCTGTGTGTACCAAATCAAATCTCACCCTCAAAATACTTTCAAATGGGAAAATATTTGCAAAAAGGGAAATATTTCTGTAACCTATAGCATTCTATGAAACTTTGTTCTAATGTGGATAGGACTCACTCTCAAATCAGAAGCTACCCTGGGAGGTTAGAGACTCTCAAGACTCAAAGAGAGGGGCCTTAGATGAAATGCCCTACAGTGGAAAGAGGGAACTTGTAGAGCAGACCTCCAGCAGAAAGACAGGACATGAAGTGAGGTTTGGAGCTGCTATCCCAGAGTCAAAACTCTAACCCATATTTGTTCCTGTCTGAAAGAAGTACAGGTATGGAGATGAGGAGAAGCCTGAGGAAAAAAAGGTTCTGGGACAGGCCCAACGTGGGATCCAGCTCAAGGGGAGGGCCCCAAACCTGACATTATTGCTCAGCCCATGGAGTGCTCACAAAAAGGGACTTAACATGACAGTCCTCTGAAAGACCCAACAAGCGACTTAAAGATTCAGATACAGATATTTACACCCAATTGATGGACAGAAACTGCTGACCCCTGTGGTTGAATTAGGGGAAAGCTGGAATAAGCTGATGAGGAGGGTGACCCTGTAGGAGGACCTGCAGTCTCAGTTAACCTGGACCCTCTAACAGCTCTCAAACACTGGACAACCAAACAGGCAGCAAACACCAGCTGATATCAGGCCCCCAATCCATATACAGCAGAGGACTCCTGGGTCTGGGTTCAATAAGAGAAGATACAACTAACCTTCAAGAAACTGGAGCCCTCAGGGAGTTTAAAAGTCTGGTAGGGTAGGGGTGGGGACATCCGCAGGGAGGAGGTATGGGATGTGGAACAGTCAGAGAGTGAACTGTGAGGGGAAAAATCTGGAGTTTATAATATCTAAAAAATAAATAAATATTTTTTTTAAAAAAGAAGCTACCTTCTAACTATTATTATAAGACTAAAGRTGTAGGAGAAAATGCAAATTACAGCATTTTCATAACACTTCAAAGTAATCATTGAAACATGTAGAATAATGCAACAAATGAATTTTAATTACATGAAGTGTTTCCATATTTGTGAATGGGCACATAGGAAAATGTGCTTTTAAACTATAACTTTTGCTATATTCTTGTGAGTTATACAATGTAGTCCTATGACATATTAAGGAATCTATAATAATGGATCAATTGATTTATTTAGCATTATTTATTTTATCTATTAAAATATCCAAAATTTTAAAGTAACTCAGAGTATATTATTAGTGATTTGGATAGAAGCAGACACATATTTGTACATGGGAGTTGTGCAATTGTATTCCACAATAGTTGGTAAACCATATAGTACTCCATAAAGAGCCTTGAAGCATTAGTGATATGAAATATAACTCAATCACAGTATCTTCAAAACAGCCAAGTTTAAAGGGAAATCCCTTGCCTACGGGATAGCCCGAACTAGTAATAAAGGATCATGAAGAATATTTTGACACACCCTTTCTCTGATATCTAGATAGAATTATTCAGATACAGTGATTTCCAAGTAATCCATTCTACCTGAATCAGGAAAAAGTACAGTAGGATGTAAATAATGTATCCTGTATTTAGAAAAACAACGTAAATACTTTATAGACTGTTCAGTAAATAATGTATATACTTAGAAAAACAATATCAATATTTCATGGACTACTGGGCCACTGTTAAGGTTCAGATTAAACCTCTGGGTTTAGAAAACACTGTGTTTATCAAAACTCAATTTCTTCTATTCAGTAGAATTCTGCAAGGTTCTGGATAAATTGCCATATATAAACTATGCATTCATGATGCCGTCAGTGTATTAACTGTACATTATGGCTCTTAGCAACTCTACGCAGGAATTCTACATTCTTCAAGTTTAAATGATATTTCATTATTTCAAAATGTACAGAAAAACTTCTTGTCAAGCCCTTGCCAAACTTGCCAGTCACATTATGAATTCATGTTATATTCTTGATCCATTAGGATTACAAATTCTTTCTTGTGCTTCTAATAATAATGTGTATTTTTCAACCTTGGGTTCCATTATAGAAATTATTTTATGCTTTTCCTCCCTCTCAAAATTACATAACTTTCTTTTCTTGTATAGAAACTAGTGTTTTTTATACGATATATTTTGATTACAGTTTTCATTTTCCCTCTTCCTCACCTCCATATTCTCCCATCGGGATCCCCATTCTTTTTGCCTCATGTTATAAAACAAGTAGTTATTTCTCTTTATCTATCCATATAGGTTACCAAAGAAAGACATATATACAAATATATGAATATAGAGAGACATATATATAACTTTCATCTTTTGTTTCTTTTAAAATCACAGTAGAAAATGTGCCTTCCTCATTTCTCCTTTTTACTCCTTCAATACCAAAGCATATTACTGCAGTCACATAGTTAATATTCAATATCTATTGTTAAAATCTCATAAAGCGCCAGTAAGTGCTCATATGTTCTAATTAATAGGCATAGTGTGAAGGCCATAACCAGCTTCACAGAGGAGAACAATGAGCTCACAGATCACAGCTGCAATCCACCAGAGGTTGGATGTGAACATTCCCTCCTCAACTGCTGAGTATTTCAAGCCGGCGGAGCATCTGGCAAGTGAACAGAATCCTCGATGCAGGAACAGTTTGTGGGAGCCATGAAAAAACTTTAGATGTCAAATGCATATCAAACAGTATTCTGAACCAACTGTGTAATATTGCTTGTTTCTAAAGCTATGGAAGGCCAACATGAAAATTTCCTCCTATACTAATATAGCAGTCAGAAGGACAAAAGGATAGTTTATAGGAAGATATGAGTCCATCAAATAGCCCTGAGTATTTGAGATGAAGGGGAAAAGGTGTTCAACAAAAGTAATATAGAATTTCTTTTGTGGTCATATTAAATCATGTTGATACAGATGTATTGAAATGTGGGCCTGTTGTTTAGAATATGTTCATAAGCACATATACACTTGAAAAAAGGTGGAAACAAAGAGATTTGTCATCTGGGTTATTACAAACTCTAACCCAGTGTGGCCTTCCTAGTCTATTCATATAACATGAAAAATTACTCACAGCACAGATCCCTAGTCACATAATCTCCAGACTTGCAGATTTAACAGATTTGCAATTGAATTCTTGATAATAAAACTTTAAATAACATAAGTAGAAATAAAGTCTGAAATATGGGGCTGTGTTGAAAGGAATCACTTAATAAAGAACAAGGAAAAGGAGCCAGGGAAGCCAAGGGCAGTGTGAGTAAGATTATGAATGGTATTACAAGAAATTAAGAAAATGAAAGGAAAGCAGAGGTAGAAAGAAAAAATAGAGAAGGCAACAGGTCACATCAGATTATAACCGAACCTTCATTCTTATGCACCGCTTGTTACTGACTGAGAGTACAGTGTTCTAAAATTGCCTTTTCAGACTTTCAAGCTGTCATACACTTTGAGATGCTGTAAATGCTAAAGTTTAATCCTGGGTTTCTTTAGATTTCGTGTTCTAATTGAAGTTTTTCTGTGACAGATCAAGCTAGAGACAATGCTGGAAGGAGAATTGTACAATCGCAAGTGTATTGCCTGTGCTTTGTTTTGTTATTTCAGTCTTAGAATTAGAGATTTAATTATTTCAGTTTTTTAAGATACTGGTTTCTTCTGTTATAAAATTGGCACAATACTTTGGAAATTGTAGGGTGTGTGTGTGTGTGTGTGTGTGTGTGTGTGTGCGCGCGCGCGCGCGCGTGTGTGCATGTCTACGTGTGAATTTACACATGTATTGAACAAAAAGGATGGTGTTAATGTCACATTTTCTTACAAAAATGTAATAGCATAAAGATTTAGCAACTTGCTTAAAGTATCTCTGTTAAAAGACAATAGTTCTGATCAGTACTAAAGTGGCTGACTCCAGCTGAAGAAAGGTTTTGATAAAATTATGTAAAAATTGCAAAGCAGTGGACAGGAAGAGGAAGTTAAAGATAGGGAAGAATGAAATGTTTGAGTCAAGAGCCCCAAAATCTCAGTAACAAAAGCAGGACTTAACATTTATTAAACTCCTCAGTTCCTGAGTAAAGTAGAAAGTAAAGAGGTCAGAATCTTTTAAACAAATAAAACTCATTTTCAAATTACTTCCCTCTAAATACTGGATGCAATAAAAAGAAAATCCTATGAGTTACTAAAGGTTATTAATGAGTCAAGGTGATTCTTAACCCAGAAATACAATAATTTCACATTTTAAGTAGTTTTTACCTGCAAACTCAAGTAGAAAAACATGTTTCCTAGTTCTTAATTCTTTAATTTCCAGTTCACATTTGCTTTCATAACCCAAGCATGGAATAAACAGAAGGAGCTAATTATTGAGCTTATTTCTAAAATAATTCATTGTGTTTCAATTCATAATATTCACATAATGGAATTATTTCTTTGCACGATTTCTGATCCTTGACAACAGTGAATTTTGTGAATGACCATGCAAGCAGCTCATGTCTGTCCTGGAGTAGATTTGCCCAGACTTGTTCATGTTCTTGATTTCTTTTTCCCAATTATTTAGTTTTCCACAATTAAGCCAAATATATTGTATACAACCAGGAAATGAAATCACAGGTATCTATAAGAAACAAGCATAATGCTTTATGCATCCTCAAATGCATCATGATTTTTATTAGTGTTTTCATACCACATATTATAAAATGTCTTAGGATCAATTATTTGAATTTTTAATTATTGAAATAAAAAGCATATAAAAGTTGCTCCTGGCTTTGGAAGAAGAAAAGAAAATCATGTTTTCTTTTTAAGTATCTCTTATGGAGTCAGAAGGAATGTATACAATTTCTTAGATCAGCTTCTACATGTGCAAGTCAGTACTCTACACACTCACAGCAATATTGGAGTCCAACATGTAGAATGTACTTTTCAACAAGACTCTAAAGTCTTTTTCTTCGTCTCCTCTCTCTGTCTCTCTGTCTCTCTCTGTGTTTCCCTGTCTTCTTCTATTCCTTCCTTCCTTTCTCCATCCCTTTCTCTTCCCCTTTCTCCCTCCCTTTCCCTGTTTCTCCCTCCTTCCTTCTCTCTCTCTCTCTCTCTCTCTCTCTCTCTCTCTCTCTCTCTCTCTCTCTCTTCCGTTCTTCTTTGGTGTATGAATGTATATAGGTTCACATGCTCATGGTAGCCAGATATCAAGAAAATACTTCATTTCTCTGGTGCCATCTTCACTGGTTTTTGAGATATAGATCTTTTTCACGACAGTATAGAGTAGGCTAGTCTGGCAGGACACCTTATCTTTTATTATCTTTTAACCTGGGTATGATGGGTCGGAAATCTGACAAGCGTTGTTACCTGAGTCAAATTTCCAGCCAAGACTCTTGATTTTCTGAGTGGTTCTAATCAATGGTTACTGAAGTGTTAAGTGTTCTGGAGCTGTTCGAATAATTGTGGCTAATATTTGAGAAAATAGAGAAGTCCTGTAATTCCCCATGCCTGAGGAAGATCTCTATATTTCATGCAGCTACAAACTAAGTTCAACTGCATAACCCATGTGTACATGCACTACACTACAACTGAATGTACATGCATTTGTCTCTATCTCTATACACACAAAGTGACCTCCTGCACCACATCATAGTTTGATAACTAATATTTATCCTTTAACTGTTGCTTTCATACTTGGACAGTGTTTCATTAATGGCTTTTAGTTTGCATTCATTTACTCTTGCCAATTGTATTACTTGCATCACCCATCTCCTTTTTAAAGCATCTATTGAGGCTCCTGTAAATATGTGACTTAAAATGTTATTACAGAAAATATTATAAAAATCTATCTTGCAGATCAGGTCTGAATGTAAACTCTTCATATGTATCTGTTTATCCTGTACAAATGCAAATATTCATTGGTTCAAATAATCCTATAGAAGAAACTATAGTATTTTGCCATAACATTATGCAGCCAACAAATGATGGAGGAAAGGAGCAGATTTCTTTCCTGCACTTCATTGCCTCCTAACTCCACTTTGGGACTAAGGAGATCAGTGAAGGACTCCATAAAACGAAGTTAAGGACAAAGCGGGACTAGAAGCATCACTGAAAGAGCGAACTGTGAAATGATATGCTTCAGTAGAATACATCTGGGAAATGGCAGATAATACTGAAGAGGAGTACTCAAGTTCACCTGCACGGGGTACTGAGTGGTATGTTTGGAAGAGGACATTTAGGATATGAATTTCTAAACACTTGTTTTCAAGTCACTAAGCAAGAGAGAATTTATTTTTTTTTAATTTATTTTTTAGTAGTGTGTTTGTGTGTGGTTCTATGTACATGAGAGCAGAGAGAGGGAAGGTCAATGGCCCAGCATCCCCTGACACTAGACAAACGGGTGATTGTGCACTTCTCTATAATAGCAATGATTTCTCTCAGATGCTGAACCACCTCTCAGGTCCCATGAAAGGTAATTCTGTAAAGGAAACATACGGAAATGCAAAACACTCTGTAAGCATGCTCCTATCTATGTAATTATTAACATCTCTTAGATCATCATTACCCAGTTGTTGCTGTAAGAGTTGTTTTATATCTCTTGAATGGTTATGTTACTTAATATGCATGCATAATGCACATATTGGGTCATTTGCTATTCGTATATTCTTGATGGAAAAAACACATAGTGCAATTTTGAGGAGCAAACTCATTGTGTATAACTAACACCTTCATGCCCAAGAATCTGAAGCCACTGCAGGGCATTCTTAACTATTTCCTAACTTTATTGTAACACTTAGTCTTGAGTGCTTATTCTTCAATACTACATACAGTACAGATAGCAAATCGCCAATCTTTCAACAAGGAACATGTGGCATATATGGTAAAAAGAAAACATTTTAATGTTGGGAGACTTTTAGTAAAAATTATTGGTGACTTGATTTATTGGCTAATGAAGGCTTTGGTTTTGGAGAATGACAGAGTGAAATCACAAATGGACATTTGATCTTTACTCATGAAAGTGTAGTGTGCTGTGTGAACATGCATGAATTAGTTTTAAAGCTTTTCGCTTTCCTCATGAGAAATAAAGGATTTGGTTATAGGGAAGTATTGTTCAGAGCCACTGCACTCAGTGGCATTACATAAAGGAACATTTTTATGTATAAATTGGAGATTGCCCCAAAGCAGGACACGCTATTGATTCACCAAGAGCGGGAGAAGCAGTTAGGCCATCGGGGTCTTGCTTTCCAAGTCCCTTTCATGTAATGAAATTTAGAGTGAGAAAGTCAAGAATCCAGAGAGATGTCTGGGTACTGTGGCCAAGGGGGAAAAGACTCAGTTCAAACCGCATGTTAATTCCTGCTGAGTCGACTATTGAAGTGGTAATAAGACAGAGGCATGGCTGCTGGCCTTCACATTCCTGCCTCTCAGCCTGGATGTTCCTACTCATCAAGGACAGTATTGAGTTCTGCTCATGCACTGTCCTCTCTAACTGAATTGGGACATTTATGAGCTCTGAGCACTAGCTGAGAAATGTGGCATCTCTTTGTCCTAAGCATTTCTGTATCTTTATAATGTTATTTCTCTGAACATCATGTGTGTGTGTGTGTGTGTGTGTGTGTGTGTGTGTGTGTGTGTGTGTGTATATATATATATATATATATATATATATATATATATATATATATATATATATATATATATATATGTATGTATAATTATCCTGAAGCCTCAGGTTCTTAAATTATATCTTTGTCACAAGAAAAAAAGAGCAAGGCAATGTCCTTTCCAAAGATCCGGGTTTAATTCCAGAAGTGGTACTTTTAGAGCAAAGCAATAGAAAGCTAAGGTTTCTTTTGTATAAGAGAAGTGGGAATACAATTCAAGTCATCCACTTCCTATTATTTTGAATAAGAAGTTGATTCACCTTCTAACATATGAATTTTTATACTTCCTATAGCATGAAATATACAATGATCCTCAGAATAGAATTTTTTTAAAAGAAATTGAAACATTATATTTTATTTTGATGGAACACAAGATGCAGTTAAAAATTCATTAATGGGAGGGGAGCATCTGGAATTGCAATATGAATATCTATGTGACTGTTCCACATGAATACTTAAAAGAYTGATCAAGGGAAGACAGAAATATTTTGTTCTATCCTTCCTACAAAAGAGTTTAGTGGAGTAATCAAAACTGGAGTCTGGGTCTTATGATGTTTTGGAGCGCTCCAGATGTCTGTCCATCACCCTTTGCTTCCTTCATTTGGACGGATCCCTTCTGAGTTCATACAAAGCTTCCTAGGAGTATGAACATAGCTATACAGAAGTTTCCTTCTCTGCTGTTTCTGATCAATGGGTTGCTGGTATATCTCTGCCTCTGAATGATATTTGTGCATCAAATCAAACTCTTTTACAGTCTCTGAAAAAATGCGAGCACTTTGCAAATTTGAGATGACTTACATGATTGTGATATTACCTTATGAAATATCCAAAGACATTTATAGCCCTCAGATTAGGGGAATGGGGCTCTTTCGGTTGCTTATTATATTTTATTCCACTAAGATAACATGGTTACAAAAAGAGGATTAAGGAAATATACACATCTTCTCTTTTATAATTCAGCATATGCCTTATAGATCTGTATTAAACTTTTGGTTCACATCTTGCTTAGAAAATGTTTATTGTTAAGTGGTGGGAAAACAACTATATAGAAAGTGGCTAAAGATCATAACCATAAATCCTCAAAAATCCAACATTTCTTCACCTGGGACAATGCTGGAGGAAAATAATTTTATAAACTCTGGAAGGTTGGCAATCAGTGAGAACATTAAATGTCTAAAGATGAACATGAAAGGTAGTGATTGACTTCCAGGATCCCTCCAGTGCTACAGCCTGAAGAAATTCTCTGCGTAGTCTATAAAACATGCAAAGTATATAAATGAAAGAGTTTATACCCTAAGGTTATCTCAGTACTTAAAAACACAAATCATAGGAAGCAATACTCTTTGGGGAATGGATAAAATACAGAGAAAAAAGATAAAAGAATTGATAAGAACAAAGGAGTAGAAGTAAAGAAAACCAGGGCAAGTTTAATCTGAAGGGAAAGTACTAAGTAGTTCAATGACAAGAGTAGTGATGCTATGAAGCAGAAAACAAACACTTTAACAAGTTTTCCTAAATTTCTAAACACTGTAGAAGCTGTAGAAAGGAGTAGTGTTTTCTTTAAAACTGCCAGTAGCTCTCACAGTTGCCATTCTTTTGTAAGTTTTTTATAGTATAACAATGTAGTCACTGAAAATACACAACCACTCTATTTTAACATCTGTAAATTATTAACTGACTACTTATCTAATGGGTTCAAAAACTGAGTGTGTATGCATCTGAGACAAAATATCCACATTATTGTAATTTCAAGTCATTAGAGATAATTTGATTCAATTCTTTAATTATTTAAGTGAACAGACAGGGGCATAGAAAACCTGAAGACTTTGCACAGGAGCGCATATGTTTGTACTGGAAGTTATAAAAATAATAAAGAACCACAAAATAGTCTCCCCAAACAGGAATATTACTCTTCTCTTAAAAACATAGAAACCATGGTATATAATAAACATGTTTTTATTAATCCAATATTTGGAGGATATGTGAAGAATTTGATTTTCTTGAGATCTTTCAGGTTTCATTTTATTTCTATCTTCGAATAACATGGAAACAAAACAATAACTCGAAAGCATGTCTTTTAAATCAGTATAAAAGAGTCCCCTATAGAAGAAGAAAAAATGTGAACATGTCTGTGTTGACATGGGTCTCCAGACACTATAACCAACCTAAGGATTTAGTAAGTACTGCTTTGTGGTGACTAATGTGTTAGAAATTTAAGCTAAAAAAAATGGAACATCCAAAATCAAAGTCTGTATCAACATGAAAGAAAAGGATAGATAGGTAGATAGATAGTCAATATTCTATTATATGATGCTAAGGCATTTAAATTGATGCATACTATTAGAGTATACAGAAGAAGAAATGTAAAAATAGAGGAACAATTAGAAATTAAAAATGTAATAAAAAGTTACATGATATGTAGACATTGTTAATATCTACACAAAACTTCTTGATAACAGTTCTTTATACGATACATATAGTTTTATAAAGTAATTCATGTTTGATCTGAGAATTCAGTGAAGCAAAAATTATGCAGTCTTTGAGAGCCTTCAGTATCATTTTTCCTCTAAAACTCAATTTTACACTTCTTCATGAACCTAGGAATGAAGTAGGTCACTCCTTAAATGATGAATTTGCATTCTAACCCAATGTAGGCACTCAAAATAAATGGTAACTTCTTTTCCATTTAAAAGTAAGCCCCAAGTCTACTTTATACATAAAAAATCATTCTTTTTTATAATTTAATTTGACTATTAAAATTTTGTGGCTATCTGTCTGTGAGTCTGCACTTCTGTGTGCATATTTGTACAGATTCCTTTGGACCCCAGATGATCTTTTCAACCATGCAATCTGGGTGCCAGGCACCTGCCATCTAAACCCAGGTCTGAAGCAAGAGCAGTAAGTACTCTTAAATATTAAGCCATCTCATCAATCCCCAAATTAATTACTTTAATTCTTCCAATTAATAAACATTACTGAATACTATCTTAAAATGATCAAGAAGATGTGACTGGGATCAAGCACATTCATCTCCAGACAGGTTTCCTCGTGACTGTTCATGGCCTTCAACTCCCCCTGCTGTCCCCTCCTTTGGAAAAATACCATTGCCTTTTTGTCTCCATACTTTCTTTTTTTACAGAAAGTAAAATAAATAGAACTCTGTTGAGTGTAGTCTTTTGTTCTTTTGTTTCTGATTTCTTTTACATACCACAGTCCTCTTAAAATCATCCATACGGTTGTGTTACTTGCCTTTATTTATAGAAGAATAAAGAATGGTCTTTATTATTAGTGGTAGTATTTGAAGCAGTATTGTGCTGTATAAACACACTACAAATTACAGTCCTTTTACTGGGTGACATATTTTTCTCAGTTTGAACTGTTATGAATGAAATTGTTACTAGATTTCACATGTAGATATTAGTTTACAGTTTAAACATGTTTGATGCAAAAAAATAACAAAATAATAAGCTTAGATAATGCCAAATATGATTCAGGAAAATTGCTGGAAGTAATCAAAATGGGCACCTGTCTTTCATTTTGGTGCCATGTTCCTTAATAATATGGTTTAAAATATTCTTGCTATTTCTGTACTTAAGCATACACAGAAATCTACCAGAAAATGGAAAGGAAAAGAAAATCTGAGGAACTTAAGAGGAAATTTTCTCTCTGTCAGCAACTTCATATCAGACCTCTGGTCTCTACAATTGAGAAACAGTTTTTCTTCTTTTGAACAAGCTGGCTTGCTATGCTTTGCTTAAAGAGACTGATACATTACCAAAGAACAAGATTGGTAGAAAAAATGTGAAAGAAACATCTTACAATCTCTGACCTGTGTATTTGAGTGACTGTGTCAGGGGCTGTTACCATAGGATGGGCTAACTTTAAGATATAATTGTGAGTAGGCAGTCAAGCTTTGGGGCATCAAATGGGAATAATATCCCTTTCAAAGACAGGCAAGAATTCTGATTTTTGATCATGTTGCTGGATTTATATTAAGGTACTTGATTTTATATACAACTGTTTCCTAATTTTTTTTATGACATGAATTCTTGTTTGTCAAAAATACTCTTACATATACTTAAGTGATCCAAAAAACTCCACCAGAGAACTCCTACAGCTGATAAACAACTTCAGCAAGGTGGCCGGCTATAAAATCAACTCGAGTAAATCAGTAGCTT
>BDUI01000105.1:306659-330075 GCA_002335545.1 Apodemus speciosus | reverse complement strand
AGGAAGAAGAATGCCCGGTTAATGGTTTGAATGGCTCTGGCAGCATCTCTTCTTGTACAGTTATTCCACAGAATAAGCTGTTATTTTGAATGCTTAGGAGCCTGTAGCTAGTGAGGGACTGACTGGGGGAGTAGCTGGTACTGGGAACAAACTTTTGAATATCCTAGTTATATCTGGTTCGGTCTGCAGGACCTGTGTCTTAGTTCTTATCCTATGAAAATTCATGACCACACGATGTCATCTCCACTGATGGAGATACTTTTCCTGAAAATTCCCTGAACCTGTAGCAAAACACACCTGTCCTCCTTTAGACAGTTTCTGCCACCTCTTTGGGGCTGAGAAATGAGAAGAGCTAATACAAGGGTACATATATGGTATTTTTCCCAATATACTTATTTCATATATTCCTTTTATATAAAGTGTTTCTGTCCTTGTTTTGTCTTCCAAGACAAGATTTAACCATTTCTCCTTCGTTCGACTCTTGGGCTATGGACTCATGAAAACATCAATACTTCAATGTCAGTGTTGACACATTTAAATGAACTCTGCTTAATTGCTTATAGACTGTTTTCATTCACCACTTAAAGCTGTGTCTGGAACAGCATTTGTTATGAATTTCTGCAAGGATGGCTACTGTGGTGTTTGCATTTGACATCCTCTGTACTTTAAGATCCTTAATGCTGAGAGATACAGGTCCCAAACTATCTGTACCGGATCATCTGTCTATGGTGGGAAGAATAAAAAGGAGGACAATAAAGAAAATTAAGAAACAGCCTTAAAACTCCAATGTTAGCTAATCTCTGTAGCTGGTTTCCAGTTTTGGTTTTCCTTGTGCAGTAATCCAATAAGACTCTAGTTAAAATTGCTGTATTTTAAAGTGCTTTTACCCACGTCTGGGTAATTGTTAGAAAGAGTCAAAGTGTATACACTCTAAGATTGTAGACTGGTAATACAAAAGGCCAAAAAAAAAAAAAACCCCGAAAAATCTCAAGTAATGCTAGGATGAATGTCGGATTCCACACCAGCATTAGCAGAACCAACACAAGTAAAGCACATATCAAATCATATTGGAAAATCAACAATTAGAATACATCACATTTTATCTTCTCTTTAATTTTCATGTCACAGTATTAAAATATGTGCTGTTAGTTTCTCTATGCTAGTGATATCTTAAACTGACTATCCCTGTAATTTAATATGTATAGTTAGGAAAACCAAATTTGCTTGTAAATCAGCTCCATTCTTGCATAATTTAAATGCAAAATTTTACAAAATTTCATTTCTTAAAAAAGTAGCAAGAACTGCAGGGACAAAAATGGAGAAGGTCCTGAGGTAAAAAGAGCTCCAGGACAGGCTCAAAGTGGGATCCAGTTCAAGGGGAGGCCCCAAGGCCTGACACTATTACTGAGGCTATGGAGAGCTCACAAAAAGGGACCTAGCATAACCACACTCAGGGAGACCCAACAAGCAGTTGAAAGAGTCAGATGAAATATTTACACCCAACTAATGGACAGAAGCTTCTGGACTTTATGGATGACTTAGGGAAAAGCTGGAAGAAGCTGAGGAGGAGGATGACCCTGTAGGAGGATCAGCATTCTCAATTAACCTGAATCGCTGTGATCTCTCAGACATTGGACCAACAACCAGACAGCATATACCAGCTGATATGAGTCCCC
Source organism: Apodemus speciosus (assembly GCA_002335545.1). Classification (NCBI taxonomy): domain Eukaryota; kingdom Metazoa; phylum Chordata; class Mammalia; order Rodentia; family Muridae; genus Apodemus; species Apodemus speciosus. The sequence goes on along the minus strand of BDUI01000105.1, from coordinate 328,399 downwards.
CAACACATATGCAGCAGGGAACTGCTGGGTCTGCGTTCAGTCAGAGAAGATGAACCTAACCCTCAAGACACTGGAGGCCCAGAGAATTTAAAGGTCTGGCCGGGGTAGGAGAGTGGGTAGGGGTAGAGAAATCCTCGTGGAGACAAGGGTGTGGGTAGGAGATATGGAACAATCAGAGGGTGGACCAGGAGGAAAATAAAGTCTGGAATATATATATATATATATATATATATATATATATATATATATATATAATCTTTATATAAAAAGATTAAATTAAAAATAATGTACCAAGAAGTATGTGCTAACAGGAGTCTGATATCGCTGTTCTCTGAGAGCATCTGACTAATACAGATGCAAATACTTACAGCCAACCATCTGACTAAGCAGGGGACCCTAGTGGAAGAGCTAAGGGAACCACAAAAGAAGAACAATAACTGGAAAACCCAGAGATCCCAAGGACTAAAGCACTAATCAAAGAAATATGGGATGTGGAACAGTCAGAGGGTAGACCAGGAGGAGGATAAAGTCTGGAGGAAACCAAGGATCTAGAAACATATGTAATAGAGGATGGCTTTATCTGACAGCAACAGAAAAGAGGGAGGCATGATGCCCCAGCATAGCGGGATGCTGGAGTTGTGAGGTGAGAATGGGTGAATAGGAAGAGTAGCGCCCTCATAGAGGCAAAGGGCAGTGGAGACAGGGGGTGGGATTGGGGATTTGGTGGAGGGGTAACTGGGAAGGAGAATATCATTTGAAATATAAAGGAATAAAATGATTAATAACAAAGAAACCACACGGTATGTACTGACTGATAAGTGGATATTAGCTAGAAAGCTCAAAATAAACAAGTTACAATTCACAGACCACAGAAGCTCAAGAAGATGACTGAAGTGGGAGTGCTTTGGTTCCTCTAAGAAAAGAGACAAAATACTAAAAGGAGCAATAATGAAGACAAAGTATGGAGCACAGACTGAAGGAAAGGCCACCCAGAGACTGCCCTACCTGGGGATTCATCCTATAAACAGCCACCAAACCCAGACACTATTATAACAAGAAGTACATAACAAAAGGAGCCTGTTATGGTTGTCTCCGAAGGGGCTCTGCCAGAGCCTCATAGATACAGAGGCAGATGCTAGTTGCCAACCATTGAACTGAGCATTGGGTTCCCAATGGAGGAGTTGGAGGGCTGACTGGAGGAGTTGAAGGGATTTGCAGCGCCATGGGAAGAGCAATGATATCGGCCACCCAGACACCCCAGGACTCCCAGGGACTAAACCATCAACGAAGGGGTACTCATGATTCCAGCCAAAAGAGTGGCAGAGGAATGACTTGTTGAGTATCAGTGAGAGGAGAGGTCTTTGGTCCTGTGAAGGTTCAATAGATGCCCCAGCATAGGGAAATCGAGGGGTGGGAGTAGGTGGGAGTGGGTCGGGTGGAGGGGCATATACATGGAGGCAGAGCATGGGAGGAGGGGTTGGGAGTTTTGGGGAGGGGGGAAACCGGAAAAGGTTTTAGCATTTAAAATGTAAATGAAGAATATATTCAATAAAAATAATTATTTAAAAAAATGTACAGAATTGGCCTGGCAATGGTGGTGCATACTCCTAATCCTAGCACTTAGAAGGAAGAGGAAGGCATTCATTGTGAGTTCAAGGTCAGCCTAGTTTACAGAGTGAGTTCCAGGCCAGTCAGAGCTGTCTTGAAGTAAAGAGAAAAAATAAAAAAGAAAATAAAAGAAAGGAAAGGAAAAGAAAGGTAAAGAAAGTAAAGATTAGAAAAGAAAGGAATAAAACAGACTTGTCATTGCTACAGATTGAATATTATCATAAAGGCTGATCATCTTCAGGGGGTGGAAGTGGGAGATGATATCTGTGGAAGGTGGTTGTATGGGAAGGTCTTTAAACCATTATTAGAGGTGTAGCCTTGAAGAAGATAAGCAGTTAGTGGGCTTCCATTTGTTGTCCTTCCCCTTTTACTTCCTGGCCAGTAGAAGAGTACTCTCTTTCTGTGAGTCTTTTTTTTTCTTTTATTCTTTTTTTTTCCATACTAAGATCAGGATTTTAGTTTTTTTTCACCTTTTTATTAGATATTTTCTTTATTTACATTTCAAATGTCTCCTTTCCTGGTTCCCCCCTCCCCCTAAAATCTCATAAGCCATCTCCCCTTCTCCAATCCTCTCCCACTTCCTTATCCTGGTATTCCTCTATATTACATCATCAAGTCTTTCCAAGACCAAGGGTCTCTCCTCCCTTAGTTGTCCAACAAGGTCATCCTCTGCTGCCTATGTGTCTGGAGCCATGGGTAACTCCATATGTTTGGTTGATGGTTATTTTTTTCCCTGGGAGCTCTGGGAATACTGGGTGACTCTTATTGTTGTTCCTCCTATGGTGCTGCAAACCCCTTCCTTCATCTCCTTGGATCTTTTCTCTAGCTCCTCCATTGGGGACCCTGTGATCAGTTTAATGGCTGGCTAAGAGTGTCACCTAGGCGACTCTCTGTGAGTCTTATCCTGATGCATTTCCTTGTCTGTGCAAATGCAGCAGTGTCAACCAAACATGAACCTCAAAACTCTAAGTGGATATTAATGACTTGCTTCTATATCTATGTTGGTATTAACTAACAAGAAGACAGCAAATAGAATATTGTTGAGACCTGGAATGTCAGAGGCTCCCAGGACTCAATGTGACCTTAGCTGAAATACTCAGCAGTGAGGAGATAGAGCCTAAAACAACTACCTCCACTAGATATGCAGGGCTTCCAGTGGAGGGATGGGGTCACCAAACTACCTTCAAATTTTTTGACCTAGAATTATTTTTTTGTCTAAAAGAAATGCATGGACAAAAATGGAGTAAAGACTGAAAGAAGAAAGCCCATCCAGAGACCAGCCCAACTTGGGATCCATCTCATGGGCAGACACCAAACTCTGACACTCTTACTGATGTCATGTTGAGGTTGCTGACAGGAGTCTATCCTAGCTGTCTTCTGAGACACTCCACCAGCAGCTGATTAAGACAGATGCAGATATTTACAGATATCCATTGGACTCCAGTAGGGAACTCCTATGAAAGAGTTAGGGGAAAGATAGAAAGAGGAAAAGGGGATGATAAACCCATAGGAAGACCAAAAGTGTCAACTAACCAGGACATCTGGGAGCTCCCAGAGACTAAGACACCAACCAAAGATCATACATAGGCTAGTCTATGGTCACAGGCACATATTTAGTGCAGGACTGGCTTGTCTGAACTCAGTGGGAGAGGATGCGCCTAATCTTATAGAGATTTGATGCCCAAGGGAAAGGGGATGCAGGGATGGGGGTGGGTGGTTAGGTGGGTTAAAGGGGTGGGTGGATGTGGAAGCACCCTCTCAGAGGCAAAGGGGGTTGAGGATGGGATGAAGAACTCTTGGAGGGAGTAAAGGAAATGGGGGCAGCATTTAGAATATAAATACATAAAACAATTAAAAATAAATAAACAAGGTAAGAAAAGGGAAGCAGGTCATTTGTTTCAAGAAATTTTCTTCTTTAAAAAGGAAGTGGATAGAAGACTTGCTGGCAAGGCATGAGTCGTTCTGAAAGGAAAGGGGACAGCAATGAGGATTGGGAAGTGAAAATGATCAAGGTAAAGCATATAAAATTATATAAATATCGTACAATTGTAAAAAATGCTAATCTAAAAATTAATAAAATACATAATTAAAATTAAATGATTATAATTTAATATTAAATATTTCTGATCCCATTTATTCAGTTCAACTACTCTCCTCAATTCAAAGTTGCTTATAATTTGATCCTTCCATCTTTTTATAATACATGTGAATATTCATCATGTTCCAAGGCAAGTAATTGACAAAATAATATGAACACAAAAAATAAGTTATATAATTCTTGATTAAATTAAATATCTTATCTTACTCACTCAAGGGTATTACCTATAAGATTATCAATAATGATAAATGCTCATCTTGAAGCCTAATCTTAGTTAAAAGTCATATATAATGAAGTAATTGTTAGTACAAATAACTTGTTTTATGAAAGATATTCTTCAGCCTCTGCAAAAAATGCTGTCCTTTGAGAGATAAGTAAAGTTCCTAGAACTGTTAGTCATCATCCTATAGGTATTTGTGAGGCTTATCAAATATTCACAGCACAAACACACACACACATCTTTGCTCTATCAATATTTATAGCTTGAAAACCCATTATTGTTGCAAATATGTCATGACAATGAAAAAATATCCTATGGCAATAGGGATACGTAACAAAGGGCAATTGATCATTATAATTTATTTCTATCATTTATCAAATGATCACAAGTAATAAAAAATGAAACCACTAGTAAGTTATGAAGGTCATCTCTTGTCATACATGAAAATGCATAAATTGTTTACTTCATTACCTGTTCTAAGATATTCTATCCACAGAAGATTCTGAAAATTATGAGTCAAGGGTCTCTACTCTATAACGGAAAGGGGCAACAAATTGGCTTTTAATAGGCTTTGTCCATATGTAGAGTTTGCTATTCTTCACAGAGGACAAAGACATGGTCTAGACTAAATTTGTGTGTGTTTCTTAATTTAAACTATACTAACATGTCATTAGCCCCAACTACAGAAGATGTTAATTCCTGCCAGATACCAAAGAGTTTAAAAACCTAGTAACATTTATTAGGACAGATGGTAATTGTAACTACTCCTCTATACATTATTCTTTCTCATTTTAGGTAAAATGTCAATGTTTAAATATTTTCAGTTTATACTTTTGCTATTTTGTTTTTTTTTTAGTTCAGTCTYACCATGTAGCTCAGGCTGCCCACAAACCCATTCTCATCCTCTTTGATTCCCAATTGCTAGCATAGAATTATGATCAGTTTAAAATGATTTTTATGCATTCTTTTAAAATATTATTTTCTGAAAAGATTCTCAATATTCTCTGATTCTGATTTAAATAACACAGAAGAATACATATCAACAGACTGTGTACTGAATTTTCCAAGAATTCCTGTATTCAGTAAATAGTATATCCTGGAAACTTAGGAATTGAATTCCTGTATTTTTATTCATTCTCTGTTACATAATGATTCACTATAGAATAAACATCACCATTATTTATTGGGTACTATAAAATTTTTTCATAGCTTGTTACATTTAATGCTTCACCTATCTAAATAATTGGGTAATTAAAAAGTATATTTCATATGTAGGGTGACAAAGCTGGGTGAAGCAGAGAACACTTTCATAAACTCTGAGGCTGGAATGTGAAGTTCAGCATCTTTTACTTTGGAGTTTAAAGAACACCATCACTTACTAAGCAGGGTTTCACCACTGGTATAAATTACATGTTGTCTTGATATATTATTACATGCAGATGCTTGCTCAGAAATTTGGAGAGTTCCTGAGATTTTTGTATCTTCTACACTCAGGGACATGATTAACTCACTCATTTGCCACACTCTGATAACTCCTTCTCTGGCTCCTTCTCTTCCATCATCTAATCTTCCATATCGTATTTTTTTCTCCTACATGCTTAAACAGTTTAAATGGAATTATTTCTGTGTTGAATGATCTCAAGAAATAAATTATTGCATCTCTATTTGATTGTCCGGTTTTGATTATAACTGTTGTATGGTATTGTTTGAGTGAAGAAAGCTCTAAAATCAGGCCCTGCAGACCATCGTCTGAAACCTGTGAATATACTAGGTTATACAAGAATAAAGAATAAAAGTGGCAGCTGGGAGTAATATCATAATAACTGCCTTTGAGATGTAAGGTCTCAGTGGTCCACAGTATTAATGGGAGTCTTTATCAGTAACAAGGGAGGGAACAGAAACTGATGGGTGGCATGAAAATGAATGTGGCCTCCATTTGCTGGCTTTAAGATAGTAGAATCCATGTGTAATAGAGACGTAGGATATAAGACAAGGAATGCTTCAGCATTGTAGCCCTCAATCTAATTCATTAAAATACATTTTCAAGTTGTCCTTGTTTCCAAAATGACAGAAAACGTATGTGTATGGAATTTTGCTAAAATGTTTGTTTTCGGTTACTCTAAGATTGATATAAAAATGAATATGCTAAGATGTTCACAATCTAAAGATTATCTTAAAGGTATTAACATAGCAAATTGAATAATTTCACATTAGGATAAAAAGATCACAATGATCTGAGACTAGTTGTGGTTGTTTAATGACATGACTAGCATTAAAACTTTTAGTGAAACGTTTTTTATTAGATATTTGCTTTATTTACATTTCAAATGTTAACCCCTTTCCATGTTACCCCACTGAAAATCCTCCATCCCTGACATTTCCTCCACCTTTTCAAAGAAGCCACATGAAATTCCAGAAAATTTCCAATTATGTCTTGAAATATATCTCATCTATTTTCACTTCCTCATTTGAACCAGACACTTGCAGTCTCATTGGGGTGTGATTTCTACACCAGTTGGTATTCACAAATAACATAGCCCTGGTGTTTTAATCACTGCATGACTTATTGTAAGTTCTGAATGCCAGAAACCTTGTGGTAAGAAGGATCACTGTAGTTTTCATCATTTTTTATATTCAAGTAGAGGTTATGTTTTCCTGTTTTTCTTTGTTGTGTTTGCACAGTACAGAAGAGAGATTTCTGTTAATCTCTTTTTCAGAGATCTCAACCTGAGGATTCTACACCCCAATGTGACACAACCCTAATAAGTTAACAAAAAGACTCATATTTAGACTTTTCCACTTTGGAATGAAGTACACACAGTACAGAATTAAGGTTGGACAGTATAGATATTTGCCAGAAAAATGATCAGAAGCAGGGATACAAAAGACAATTAAAATTTTAGAATGTTGAGGGGGAAATAAAAAAGAAAAGAAGAAACACATTACTATTAGAACAACATATTTTAGGTTTATTTAAAAATTTAAATCAAAWTTGTTCTATATCTACATCTATATCAATATATACYTTATGTTTAATGTATGTATATATGACACAAAACACTTATTTTTTGAGTTTTAACACATAAACCATGTGAAACATATTCTCTTTAAAGAACTGAGAAATTCTATTTGAACATTTATTCTTACATACATTTATGTGTGAGAAAAAAATTGAATATCAGGAAGTCATTTCATGTAAAACACCTTAAAGCTATACAGTAAGCCAAGTCAACAAGAAACTAAGTAAGAATATATATGCTCATAATTTATACAACAAAGAAAACAAGGTTATCAAGGAAGTTATGTTTTCTATAAAATACAAAACTACATTTCTCTCAACAAAACCTCAGGGGCACTGATATATTATATTGTTGAGATTTGAAAGACTCATTCCAGCTGTGATTAACACTTGTGTATGTAATAAGCAATGGCCTTCAAATGAAAACCTATTTTCTTTTTTCCCCTCCTTTTTCACAACATTACTTTCTCTTAACTACCACTTAAAATTCAAGTAGGATTGTTTTTTTATGACTAAGGTCACATTATAAAATAGCACATAAGATGAAAGTAATAGACTGTAGCCAAGGAGGCCTGGTAAATGAACACATCAGAGGCTTGCTTTGCCTGAGCTATACTTCAGAGGTGTTCCTTCGCATTGGAGCTTTACTGTAGGCTGACAAGAGCAATCAACTGCCCCATAGATCACTGACAGGGGCTTAGAAGACAGATGACAAGCAGAAGAGCAAGCCCCACAAAAATTAAACAAAGTCCTGGAAGAACAATTAGCATCATCGGAAGTAAAAGTGCTAAGGAGGAGCACTGTTAATTTAGGACCCAAAACCTAATCTGCATGTCCTCTTAGTCTAAATGACTAGGAAGCTCAGAACATGAACTCCACAATTCCAGCTGGAGGTACAGTCATTTGTTTTCATACAACTTCAGTGTAGTCCACAAAATAAAATGTCACCACTTTAATTGTCAGTCAAGGAATATGCTTTCACACAATTTCAGTTTGTACAAGCTGCGGGCAGGCATGTGTATGCCTGCACCTTTCAAGGACACTCATAACTAAACCTCACAATACTCTTATAAGAATATGCTGTGTCAGTAAGCTGTTGCATGAAATCTTGCTGGTATACCAACTTAAAATGTGCTGTGGGGCCAGGAGAGCTAGCATAACTGTCCCCTGAGAGGCTCCACCCAGCACCCAAGGGAAAGACATGCAGAGATGCTCACCTAAACCTTAGCTGGAGTTTGGGAAACCTTACAGAGAGTTGGGTAAAGCATTGAGGAGTCCCCAAGAGAACAAGGAAACCACAGGAAGTTGAACAGACTCAAGTGAACTAGACCCTTGTCCCAGAGACTGAATCACCAACCAAAGAGTGAGCACAGGCTGGGCCTGGTGCCCCTGCTCACATGCAACAAATTAGTATCTTTATCTTTATGTGGGTCCCCCAACAACTGGAGCGTGGGCTGTTCCTGAGCTTGTTGCTGGCCTCAGTGGGAGAGGATATGCCTAGGTATAACCAACTTGATGTGCTAGGAGGTGATGTGACTGGTGGGATAGGGTTAGAGGTAATGGGTAGGGTCAGGGTATGGGGTAGGGTGGGGATGTTGTGTCAGTGGGGCAGATGACACCTAGAAGGGTCTTACTCTTCTCAAAAGAGAAGGGGAAGGGGAACTGGGGGGAGGACTTGCATGGGAAGTGTTTGATTATTAGGCAGGGAGAAGAAAGGTTGATATTGGGCTGAAAATGAATAAACACATAAGGTAAAAAACAAATAAATGAATTATGTTCTTTACATTCAGTGACATGTTCCAGTAGCTTAAGAATGAAGAGAAGATGCTGGAAGACAGGTATTGTCTTGCTTTTAAAGTTGAACACTTTGAAATTTCCAGGCATGGTGCAAAGAATTCTGAGAACATACTTCACAATTGTACAGAACTTCTCTGCCTCCAGAAATGTGAAGAAAAAGAATGTAGACAGTTTCAATACACATACTTTAAGAAGAAAACAATTCATATTATATTGGAAGTGCTAACTCCTTCCAAATTAGGTGTCTGTGTCATTGTCTCAGTTTTTAAAATAGTGATTGTTGTGGATAGCCCTGGGCTTGTATTTTGATGCTAATTCCACTCCTCATAGGGGAGACAGATGAGGAGTTGCCTTGTGAACTTTCTCCCAACCTTAACTTCTCAAATAAAGTCAATGATTGGGCAGGATGAAGGGGGGAGCTAAGGGTTTAGGGGAGGAGCCATGGGGGGATCAAAAGGAGGAGAGGAGCTACAAGAAATTCTTAGAGAGAAATGGATGGAGCTGGAGAGCATCATACTGAGTGAAGTAACCCAGTCTCAAAAGAATACCCATGACATGCACTCACTGATAAGTGGATATTAGCCTAGAATCTTGGAACACCAAAGACACAATCCACCTACCAAATGCTGTCCAACAAGAAGGAAAGAGTGGACCCAGGTGCTGGAAAGGCCCAATGCAGCAGTGTAGGGGAATACCAGAAAAGGGAAGTGGGAAGGGGTGAATAGGGGAACAGGGGAAGGGAAAAAGACATATGGGACATTTGGGAGGGCGGGAAAACCAGAAAAAGGGAAATGAAATGTAAATAAAGAATATATCCAATAAAAATATTTAAAAAAAGAGAGAGAGATAGAAGCTCATGGCCTGGAGCAACTGCAAGTTATATGGGATAATATAGATGGAAATAGAGTAGTGTAGTGGGAAATCTGCCCAATATAGGCTTGTAGCTTGTTTTGTTAATTGATTGAGTTGAGATTTCTTTTACCAGGAAATTGGGTTGGAAACAAAGTAGCAACAGTGATTTTGAAAAATGTAAAAACTACAGAAAATTTTAAAGAAAATAGAATTTGAAGCATATCTTCTATCCGGATCCCAAATTTCGGAACATAATGAAACTTTAAGTTGAATATAATAAAATAGCTGTGGAAATCTTGTTCTAGAACAAATTTACTCCGATGGGATCAACGAAACTCAGTACTTTAAAATGACCTTATATTTTTAGATATCTTAATGATTTTCCATTATGAAGATCCCTTCTTTTTTCTAATCCAATACTTGAACTTTCAGAAATAGTGTTGATTTTTACCCAGCAGTAATAGGCAGTCTGCACTCCTGTTATAATATGCAACAGCCTATCTAGAGAAATGGCACCCATTGATCAAATTCTAAAACCTGAATACATTTATAAACTGAATTAAGACTTTGTATCTCACGGATTATCTTGATTATTGTAGTAGTGAAAGACTCCCTAATACTCAAGCACTTGGAAACCATACATGTAGTATGACATATAAGAGAAGATCTTCTTGGAGCAAATGATCATTGGCAAGGTCATGCCTGGTTTCTCCCCTTAAACTTCTTTAAAGTTTGATGAAGATGCAGAGCACACAAAACTTTGGTTTAAATTGTCACGCACCAAACTGAATATGGCACACACACCCAGTCTGAACCACAGCTACTTGATTTGATTTGATGYTCATCTCAGCTTTAGCTCCAACCATGATGCTACCTGATAAATCAGAGGAAGGTCACCTTTTGGAGCACAGAGAGACACTTCCCATGCTGCTGGAAATTATGTTGTTTGACTGGCAGTCACAAATAGAAGCACATACACAATATGCATTCAAATTTAAAAATCTATGTTTTATGTGATAACTTAAAGAGAACTAAATCTAAAAATGAATTCAAAGTTACATATAAAGTATATATTTATTATCTATAGCCCTGTCATTAAAAATAATCTCTATTGTACTTTACCACTGGCTCAGGCTGCAGGCTCATGAACATTACTGTCTTCTTTTCTTTTTTTCTTTTCTTTCTCTCATTCTTCTGTTTGTTTTACTGTGTTGATTCATCTGTATCATTATCTGTAACAAATCTCTAATAAATCATCTGTAGATCATTTTAATGAGTTGGTTTTTATTAAACATCTAAATGATACTGTCTTTATTTGTCAGAATTAAATATAACTCAAGGACAATGGACTATAGCAGTTATTTCTAGCTTTCCATTTACTTTTAGAATAGATCTTTCATTTGCACTAATGTAGATTTTTGAGGATTTTTTAAAAATCCTGTTCCTTCTAGATATTTAAACTGTCATTTCTGTACTTCATTAAAAAATCTATCTTTAAATCATACACCTTATTGTATTTTTTTCATTTATTTGAATATGAGCGTTCCTTTAAACACACTATACATTGTTGTTTTGTTTTTGTTTGTTTTTTTTTTTTTAATTACACCCTGGGTTAAGAATGTCATAAGGCCAGTTCTCATTTTGTTTCTACTGCTTTGCAATCTTATTTTAACAAGGTACTTTATATTAGTTTGTATTTGAATGACATGATTAACTGACATATTCATTAATTTAGTTTATCTATGAAACAAATTACAGTTTCTGTTTTATTCTGATTTGATTTCTTTGGTTCTCTTGATAATAAATTTTGCAAGTTTTCTTTGTTTATAATATTTCTATCATTCTTTTCCTCCTCTTCCTCTGGTTTTCTTTACTACTTTCTATTCTTCTTCAATGAATTTGCATATTTAACTTTTATTTTTTATGTTATTGTCATTGTCAACCAATCACGTCATGGAATCAGAAACAGTTTTCACCAAAAATGAGGTAAATTTTTCTCACATTTGTTCCTATCATTTCTGATATCAGGTTGTCCCAAACACTCTGTCTTAGTTTGGATTATTCTTGCCTTAAGCTTTTTTTTTTTTTTTTGTTCAAAGACTATGGAATTGCCTTGCATTGAAAGAGATCAATTTCCTAGCTTTATAAAATGCCTTCCTTCCTGTCATGTTTTAAAGGTCCAGGCCAGGATCCATTCCAGGAAGTGGGGTGTAGAACCCAGCAGTGAGCTAGATCTCATTTCTGTTTCTGTTCAGGCCAGTAAAATATGATAAACAATGAAATGAAGCAAAGCCTGAAATATCACAAGGCATGGCATTACATAAAGACTGAGGAATAATAGCTTTGATTATGACAGAATGACAGTGCAAAGGTCTTCGCAGCTATTCCTGTGGAGACACATCTGCTTTGTGGATGGTCCAATTATATAGAATTGTCAACTCCTCCCTCAGTTATAATTACAAAAAAAATGAATTAAATGTCAATAACATTCACGCATGGCAAACAAGATAGTACTTACAATGACGACTCCTAGGGGAGAGAACAGAAAATATTTGATGAAATCTGCTTGTAGATTTGAACTATTTCAGCAAAGTGTTCTTGGCGTTCAGAGTCTGTGTCCAACACAAATTTGCCACGTGGTTTATTTGGCATAAGTGGGTATGATGAGGAACCAGAAAACTCAGAATATGGTCTACCGATGTTTGAGGTGACATTTTCAGTTTCAGTGAATCAGCTTTAGGGAAGATGATTAGACTGAGTGTCATATCTTAAAACAATACTGAGCAACATAGTGTAGTATTGACTTATAATATTTTTTTCTGTAAGTGACAATTGCAATACTTGAGCTTCTTAGGTAAAAGCAAGTCGTTTAATGTTCAGATTTATCAGTGCATTCAAATGGCTTTTTGATAACTGACTTAACATTCTTTCATTGTTCTTGCTTTACAATCATATGCTATAATCTCCCAAATTTAGGACAATTATAAAGAATAAAGGATCAGTCAACTAATTCTACCAAAAAGTTCAGATTGAGTATCCAAAAGAGAAATAAAATTTGATTTTCAGTACAGTATTAGTATTAATACTTGAATTATTTCTATTATGATTCTGTAGCAATTTTATTTTTGAATTGTTATTGAACACAAAAATGCCTAAGTATCCACTTTACAAAGAGACTTACTTAAAGATACAGCAATCCATAATTTTTATGTTACAAAAATCCAAACACTAATAGGAATGGATAAAATTTAGATGCATGTTACTTACTAACATTAWAAAAGATTAGGTAAAATCTTAAACAGATCTTTAACATCTGTAAGACAAAGGAGTATTCAAGTTTTTCTCAAATAAAACTTGCTAAGGTTAGATAAATTTCTCTTAATACTTCCTAAATTATTCTGTAAAACAGAACAATACAAATGTTTCCAAATCCTTTTATACAAAGTCAGTATTACCCAAACAAACAAAAAAACAAACAAAAGAATGATAGKCAAAGAACTTTTATCAAACTAAATGCAATTATTTGTGATACATTATTAGTAAACTGAATTCTAGAAATACCATAAGTATTAGCATGTTTGATCTAGATATTTTCATAAATAAATCCCCTGAAAAGACATTGGAGAAAAGGTAGCGTCTTTGACGCTATATAAACTAGATAACTTGAAATAAAATTATGAAGTTGGATTCTTTTTTACCCTGCACAAATTCAATTCCTAATATTCCAGGGAAATGAATGTAAGTAGATAAAGCAGAGAATCCACTTCAACTTATATGCATAAAGAAAACTTTCTGAACAGGAAGCTGCTAGCCTAAACATTAAAACCAGAAATTTGCAAAATGGAAGCTCACTAAACTAGGAAGCTACTGCATAACAAATGACACCATCTTTCAAACAAGGCTACAAATTACAGAATGGGGAAATTCTTTACCAGATCCATATCTGAGAGAGAATTAATATCTAGAATAATTGAACTGATAAGTGGACAATGCAAATATCATATATATATATATATATATATATATATATATATATATATATATATATATATATATACACACACACACACACACACACACACACACAAATATTTAGAAGAACAAAGAATGAAATTCACAGGTATATGAATGGAGCTGGAAATAATGATTTAGAGTCCTCCTGACACAACAGATCATTAGCACACATAAAATATTGACTACATTCAAATGCCCTGCACAAGACAAACCAGATAAATTTCAGGCTGAATGGGGCAAAGACTCATGATGTCCTACCCACAAATGAGCTATTGGCAATTGATGGCATCTGAGGGAGTAGAACTGAATTTCCTTTAAGAATGTGATCCCTGAACAGGGTACACAGGCTTCAGCATACGCTATTATACATATGCATTTATTGACTGTACTAAGTAGACACAAGGCTTTAGAAACAGGGTCACAAAATTGGGAGAAATTGGGAAGTTAAATGAAGACAGAGGAGGACTCATAGGGGATGGCATGTGATGAGGAGTTGAGGAAAAAGCACATGAATGTATGAAACTTTGAAATGATGAAGCAAAAGAATAAGTCCTAGAGTAAAGAACACAATTTGCAAACTGAGAAATCTAATAATGATTTACATAGCAGATGAACCTGGCAAAAACTCAGTGAGCTCAAAGTGAGGTAAGAAAAATCTAGCATAAGAACAAAGAGAGGAAAATAGTAAAACAGCAAAGAGAAGCCTACAGTACTTCTGGGACATATCAATCAATCAGCTTCTATGTTATAGGTATTCCAGAAGGAAGTGAGATAAAAAAAAGGGACAAAACTTATTAAAATAAATAATGACATTTCAAAAAGAAACAGAAGGGAATGGCTACTTAAAAAGATAAAGGAGAAACAGATAGGGAGATGCTGAGAGTAGTCCTTCAGACTTATCAAAAGAAAAGTGATTCCTCATTACAGTGGGAATTGGCCTTTCCTAAGAGTATTAAGATTTCTCAGCAGGAGTCATACAGCCCCCAAAAAGGCAGGGCAGTGAGACTGCAATGGTAAACGAAGGACAAAACACTTCAACCAGGGAGAAAATATCTCATAAAAATGTACTTTGTATGTGGAGGAGAGATGAAAGACAGTTTCACACAAATAGAAAGCAATGGAATCATTTACCACTAGATTTGCCTTATAAGATATATTAGAAAGCAACTTGGCCAACTGAAAAGAAAGAATGAAAGTAATGATATAAAATGCACATGGCTATAAATGCCACTGGTTATGGTATCGTTAAACATATATTCCAATTCAGAATGCCAGTATTGTAATTATGATGAATAACACTTCACTAATATAAAAGTTAAAAGCAGTTGTAAAACAAATATGAAAACAATAACTTGGTAATGGGTATATAATTAAAATGACGTAAATTGTGATACCAAAGTTGTAAAATGTGATGAGAGAAACAATAAGTATAAAGAGTTTGTATGCAATCAAATCAAATAATTATTTCATTGTAGTTATAATTATAAGATGGATTATGTGAACTCACAGTCATCACATACAAAATTTTACTTAAAATACAAATGATACATAAAATGTAATCAAAATATACCACTACAAAAATCATAATAAAACAATAAAGAAAAATGTCAGTTTTCAGTGAAATTAGAAATGGAAACAAAAAGACAAATTAACAACCGATTTAAAAAAAAAAACAAAGAAAAGTTTCAATAGTAATACTACTGTCCTAATTTCTTTATTATAAATATAATAATTTAACTGACTAAATGCATTAGAAATTATAAGACTCATATATGTTGAGCACTCCTTATCCATTATTTTTGCATCCTACCACAGAACTACCATAGCTTAGAAAATATGAATAAATGTGTTTATTGCTATCCTGTATATATGTGATATGTACATGTGTGTATGCATATGTGTGTATGTCAAAGGACAAATTTCTGGCATGTGAATCTTCTTTCCACTGTTTGCTCAATGATCAAGCTCAGTTCATCAAACTTCCAGAACAATCATTCTAGGTACTGAATTATCTCACTGGCAATTGAGCATGCGTTACAATTGTTCTTTCCTTCTTTCTTTCCTTTTTCAAGATTTTTTCTTTTTCTTTTTCTTTTTCTTTCTTTCTTTCTTACTTACTTTCTTTCTTTCTTTCTATTCTCCCTTCTTTCTTTCTCTTTTGTCTAACTGGTATAATATAGTTGCCTATAACTGGTATAATGTAGTGTTTATGTTGTACTATATATTGTAACCATTCTACAGAAGCTATGGGTGGAAATGTGTGGCTTATATGAAATACAGCCATAATTTATGCATGGAAATTGAACATCCATGGATGTTAATGTCCTTTGGAGTTCCTGGAACAAATTTCCCAGTGATATTTGGGACAAAGAGTATGATAAACTAAGTCACAAAGTCATAGTAAAATAAAAGAAAAACTAATAATAATCATGAAGGAAATGACAGGAAACTCTAGGAAGGGATGGCCATGATTGCACTTTTGATGCAAGTGGTGGTTTTATGTTTATATAATCACTGAAGATTTGTAGAAATAAAACCAGAATGTATATAAATACTTCTAACACAGTTTATAATTTTTTATTATGTTGGATAGAGATTAGTAAAAGTTACATTATAAAATATATGCATATATATTTTACATAAGTTAAATAATTTTTAGGATTGTTTTAAAAGAATTTATGATCTGAAACCACTGCTGAGTCAAAGATGATTCTTTACTACTATTACAGATCAGTCAACAATCCATGAGGCTAAATTAACTCTAAAATCTGAGAATGACTTAGGTTTGCCTTCTTCGGATATTAAACTTGGTAGAGTAGCAAACTCCCCTTGCTGTCTGCTTTGTAAGAAGAGTTCAGTGCTACAACTGCACGGTGTAGTTTAGTGCGCCAAAAAAGGCTTGTGCAATGGCACATTTAGTAATGTGTAAGAATTAATCCCTGATGGCATGTCTAACTGTCCTTTCCTAATTTTTTGAAATAATGTGTTTGTGGTTTGTAGTTCTCTCTCTCTTTCTCTCTCTCTGTCTCTATCTATCTATCTATCTATCTATCTATCTATCTATCTATCTATCTATCTATCTATCTAATATATGTCTCCATTTCTCTCTATGCTTAGGGGTGGAGGTGCGGTGTTGGAGACACTCTATATTAAACTTGAGATGCCTGGGACCAATGATAACAAAAAAGAAAAACCAGCTGGGAGTACCAGGTGTCAGAGCATGAGGCTATGGCCTCTTGTGGGCCCCACTATGAGTAATGAAAGACCACATGGCCTGCTTCTTTGGTGCAAGCACTTCACAATGTCATTTCTGCAATTATTCTTAGTACTTATCAATCTCCTTATCTATTAACTGTTCCTTCTCTTTCTTCCTTCCTTGATTATACCTGTTTTTGGTGACCTGGCAAGACCTAGTAGGAGCTTGCTTGATATCCAGAAACTAGGGGTTTCCAATATTAAAGTGAAAGCTGTTCATGAATTCAAGAGAAATGTATGTTATAGTCACTAGCTCGAGGTGGAAATGAAAGTAAACTAAAGCAGCAGCGGGCAGAGATGAGTAAATCTGCAGCTATTCCCCCAGTCTTAGTCTCAAATCTTTATAATAAAGACATGACATTTATATTACAAAACTGCGGATGGAATAACATACGGATATTTCCCAGAAAGTTAGCAAAGGGTTCCTTGGGTTAAGGGATGATGGTGGCGACCCCCTAGAAATTCTCCATACAGGTTGGGTGACAGTGTTTTTGTAGAAAGGCATATGGGGTCCAAAAATTATGAAGACTTTGAGGTCAGCAGTATGACCTCATGTTTGCCTATTTATAGACCATACTGTTTCCCACATGCCTGAAAGGGACTGACTTTATCACCGCAACACTGCTGCCCCCAACTTCACCAGAGACTGGTGGTCAGGAGATATAAAAATAGTGCTTACTGTGAAACTTTTATGTTTGAGATTGTATGGTTCCCTTTATTTCTGTTCTAAATCTGTACAACTCTGTATCATAAGAAAATGTTTGCACAGGAAGATAGAGATTTACCCACCCCCCTATGAACATTGTATCCCAGCTTCCTTGGGATATGATTTCAATAAAAGACTGGGGCTGAGTCAAGTCTATATGAGCATTCCTGACTCCTGAGTGCAGGGGCTCTCAAGATAAGAACAGCCTGTCAGTATTGTATCTCAATTGATGTTTCTTCTCATTTGTCTACCAGGTATCTCTAGTCATTGAAGACCCCTGACTCTTGTCAAGGCTGGGGGATGTTTTTGTTGTATGTGTGCATGGTACATGTATGTACTTAAATATGCATGTGGAGAGCAGAAAAGAATGAATAGCTTCCTCTGTGTATTTTGATATTTGCCTCAAGGATTTTTTATAGCTTTTAAAATGAATTATTCTCCTATTATTAAATTCTTATTTATTTATTTATTTATTTATTTATTTATTTATTTATATACCAAATGTTGCTCCCCCTCCTGGTCCCTTTCTCACAAAGTTCCTCACACCATCCCACCTTCTTCTCTGAAAGAGTGCCCCTTCCCCCATCCCCCACCCCCGGCTATATTTCCACTCAAGTCTCTGACAGATTAGGCACATCCTTTCCCACTGAGGCCAGACAAGAAAGCCATGGAAGTTGAGCTGCATGTTTGTTACATATGTGCCAGGGGCCTTATTCTAGCCAGCATACGTTCTTTGGTTTGCGGCTTATTCTTGGAGAACTCCCATGGGTTCAGGTTAGTTGACTCTGTTGGTCTTTCTGTGGCATTACTTTCCCTTTCAGGGTCTTCAATCCTTCCCCCATTTCTTTCATCAGTGGTTCCTTGTCTAATGTCTGACTATGAGTATCTGCATCTGTTTCAGTCCACTCCTGTAACCTGACACACACAGCTCCACTTACCTCCCAGGAGTCTTGTGCAAACCTAAGCTACACATCTCCACCTGCTTCCCAGAATGCCTGCTCCCACTTGAGACAAGCGAGCCAGACAACACCAAAGACAACCAGATCGCTAAAGCAAAACCATAATCAACAGAAGCTAATACAATATGGTACCATCAAAACCCAGTTCTCCTTCTATAGATAGACCAGGGTATCCTAACACACCTGAAGAGCAAGACTATGATCTTTAATCCATCTCATAAAAATGATAGAGTATTTTAAAGTGTAGAGGATTTTTATCCACCAACATGTCTACTCTGGCTAGGGACACACCCTAGTTTACATTATGATCTGGCTGAAATACAGAAAGGCACTTAGTACATGACTTTAGTCCTTAACATTGAAGATAAGGTTAGTTTTTAAAATGAAGCAGCTGTGCCTTAAAGTGACATCTAATTGAGGGGCAGACAAAATGATGAATCAGAGAAAGATTTGACAGAATGAGTGAGAGATAAGATATGCCCAACTCACAGGAAAAGCTCAGGAAAGGGGCTACTAAAGATTAGATTAGTGGATTAAAGAGGGTGGATTAAAAAGGGGCAAAGAATGGCTGTTTTTTATTTAATCTTTTATTTATTTATTTAAACTGCAGATTTTATTCTCTCCCCCAGTCCACCCTCCAACTGTTACACATCCCATACCTCTATACCACTCCTTATCAACTAGAATGTCCCCACCTCCAACACCTCCACCCAAGACCACTAAACTCCTTATGCTCTCCAGTTGCTTAAGGGTTAGGTATATCTTCTCTGACTAAACCCAGACTCAGGAGTCCTATGCTGTGTATTTGTTGGGGACCTCATATTAGCTGATATGTGCTGCCTAGTCCATGGGTTTGAGAGATTATGGGGATCCAGGTTAATTTAGACTGCTGGTCCTTCTTCAGCATCGCCCCTCCTCCTCATTTTTTTTTTTGAGTTCTTCATATATTTTGGATATTAGCCATCTATTGGATGTGGGTTAGTGAAATTTTTTCCCAATCTGTAGGTTGCAGATATGGCTTATTGAATATTTCCTTTGAGTTACAGAAGCTTTCCAGTTTCATGCGGTCCCATTTATCAGTTCTTCATCTTAGAATGTGAACCACTGGAATTCCATTTAGGAAATTTCGCCCTGTGCCAATGAGTTCAAGGGTGTTTTTTTTTTTTTTTTTTCACTTTCTTTTCCATTAGATTGAGTGTATTGGTCCTTGATCCACTTGGATGTGAGCCTTCTGCAAGGTGACAAATATGGGTCTATTTTCATTTTTTTACATACAGACAGTCAGTTAGGCAACACCATTTCTTGATGATGCTTTTTCCCCATTGTATATACTTGGCTTCTTTATCAAAGATCAAGTGTCTATAAGTGGTGGTTTTATTTCTCAGTCTTCAATTGATCAACATGTCTCTGTACCAATACAATACATTTTTTATCATTATAGTATCACTTTTTTTTCCCTGTAGTGAAGCAGGATGGTGCTTCCGCAAGCCATTCTTTTATTGTTAAGAATTATTTTTCACTATTCTGGGATTTTTGCCTTTCCAGATGAATTTGAAAATTGCTCTTTCTGTGTCTTTGAAGAATTTTGTTGGGATTTTGATGGGGGTTGCATTGAATCTGTAGATTAGCTTTGGTAGGATGGTCACTTTTGCTATATTAATTCTGCCAATCCATGAGCATGGGGGAATCTCTCCATTTTGTAAAACTTTGATTCCTTTCTTGAGAGATTTGAAGTAGAGAGAAAAGAGAACTAGACACAGGTAAAGACAGAACATGCCAGAGAACAGGAAGGAGCTAGAAGATTAGAAAATACTGCCAAAGGCAGTATGAGCCCAAGCAGAGCATTTCAGTTAGAAGTGGGGAGAAATCAGTTTGAATCAGGTAGCCTGGAAGAGTAGATTGYATAGAGGCTAGAACCTTCAAACTATATAGAGCAGAGAAAGAAAGACTCTGGAAAAAGCCTAAGCTATTTACAGATAAATAGTTTGGGTACAGCTCTCTTTCATCTTATCCCTTCATCCGAGAAAGTAAAAACACCTTTTACAAAACAGTCTCACTGAACTGGAAGCTTATCATTGCAGCCAGGCATGACAGCCACTGAGCTTTTGGGATCTTTTGTGACTCTATCCCCCAAATGTTGGGTGTAATCACATGTAGCTAAATACATCTTTTTACATGGATTATGAAGATTGAAATTATCATTACTTATTTATTTGTCATGGCATGTATCAGAATAAGGACTTAGATGACCATTACAAAAGAAAAGCCTAAGTGTTCTCAGTTAAGTTTGATTTTATTATAGTTTTTCTCTTATTTATTTCAAKATTTTATTCTCAAAATGATATATCCACTAAAAGATTTGGCAAACAGTTTTACCTCACATTAAAGTTTAAGAGGAAAGGAGGAGGTCTGTTTTCACATCAGTATAAAGAGAAGGAAAATATTTTTGAAATAAGTATACAAATTTGGTTCATCATCTGTTCTGAAGCTAATGCCAAAATTGAATATAAATAGAACTAAAGAAAATATTGGCAATTCAAAGAAAATTTTATGCAGCTTGTTTGTTTACAAGGTTTGGAATACTCAGAATGTCATAACAATTCCATCAACTTTTTTCAATTTTAATGTTTGTTATTATCTTCAACACAATACATATTTTATACCAATCATAAAAAATGATGGACATTATTAAATAAACATAAAAAGATAGTCTTTTCATTTGTTTGTTTGTTTTGTTTTGTTTTTAGCAGAGCTTAAAATCTTGGCTTTCATGGTGGTACAAACTCAAAATAAGAACAAATTTTAGATATTGGAGTTCATTGTAATAAGACTGTATTTCAATGTCTCTCACATAACCAAAGTATTTTACCTCCATAGTAGCTAAGCTAAGAATTGACAGTTCTGCTGCACCAAGAAATGATGTGTAAGCACAATTATTTGGATACAGATTTCCTGCTATGGTGAAATATATTTGACTTGAGTGATTGTCATCATTCTCAGGCTACAGGCAACAGGTTACATTCACTTAAGAAATGCTGTGTGTGTGTGCCAGCTTGCAATCCCACCAGCAGTGGAGGAGTGTTCCTCTTTCTCCACATCCTCGACAATACCTATTGTCTCCTGAGATTTTAATCTTAGCCATTCTGACTGGTGTGAGGTGAAATCTCAGGGTTGTTTTGATTTGCATTTCTCTAATGACTAATGATGTTGAA
>BDUI01000105.1:284191-297217 GCA_002335545.1 Apodemus speciosus | reverse complement strand
CACCTATCAAATGCTGTCTGACAAGAAGGAAAAAGTGGACCCAGGTTCTGGAAAGGCCCAATGCAGCAGTGCAGGGGAATACCAGAACAGGGAAGTGGGAAGGGGTGAATAGGGGAATAAGGGGAGGGAAAAAGACATGTGGGACATCTGGGGGCGGGAAAACCAGAAAAGGGGAAATGAAATGTAAATAAAGAATATATCCAATAAAAAAATTCTCTATTATTTTAATACACATTTAATTTAATTTCATTTTCCTGGAAGCAAATTGCTAATGCAACATTTTTTCAAGTTTTTAGTTGATAAGAATTAATTGCCACTTATTTCATTTACAGTTTAAAATGGATGTTTCTCATGTAGAAGGCCTTGGATGGGCAGCCTTGGGATAGACAATGGACTCAGGGGAAAATATAGCTAGGCATGCCCCAAAGGACTCAAAAGTTTGGGGGTTGGGTGGGAAGAGATCTCACCCGAATGTTCCTGGTGCTGTAGGCCTAGAGAAGTCTATTGGAATGGTGGTGAGACAATCTTTAACTGTTTTTTATGTTATGCTTTTAATTATTTAAAAATATCATTTACATCAGGAATCCTCTCTCAATGAGTACCTAGAGACGAGTAGGCAATGAAATGCAAACATTACCTTAAAACACAAAATTAATCCCTTTGATCTAAATCCTATAGTATACATCTTTCATCCCAATGACATCTTTCTTTTTAAGGGCCAGACAGAGTGACAAATCAGAGAAAGATTTGACAGCAAGTGTCAGAGTTAGAATATATCCAGCTCTCAGGAGAAAAAAAATGTTTTAGAGTAAGAGCGGGGAGGCAATTGCAGTGCAGTTAGTCAACTGGGTGTCAGTGCAGTGAGTGCAGCCCAGTGGAGCTGAGTTCCTTCATGACAGGATGCAATTCAGTGCAGATCAGCAGAGGGACTTGAAGACAGAGAATAAGGAGTCAGAAGATTAGAAGAAGTTATAGAGATTGTTTGAGACCAAGCAGAGCAAGGCAATGAGAAGTAGTGAGGAGCCAGATTGAATCGGTTATTTTGGAAGAAGTTTGAGCAGAGAAGTTGAGTTGAGAAGCCAGAACCACAGGGTAAGCTTATTCAGATGTAAGCCTATAAAACTAAAATTACATCAGGCATATAAAAGTTATTTTTACAATTAAATTTTTTAATGGTCTTATTTTCATCTTTGAACTTGGTAGTTAAGTTTTTGCACATAGTAAACTAAGATCTTTATGACTGAAAATCATTTTTTTCTTTTTGATATTTTGATTGGATATTTTATTTATTTACATTTCATATGTTATCCTGTTTCCTGATTTTCCTCCCAGAAACCCCTATCCCATCCCCTCTCCGGCTTCTATGAGTGTGCCCCCTCCTTCCTCACCACCTGCACGTTCCCCTAAACAGGGGCATGGAGCCTTCACGGGACCTATGAACTTTCCTCACATTGGTGCCTCACAAGTCCATCCTCTGCTTTGTGTTCTGCTGGAACCATGAGTCCCTCCATGTGTACTTCTTTGTTGGTGGTTTAGTCCTTGGGAGTTCTGGGGGGAGGGCTGGTTGGTTCATATTGTTCTTCCTATGTGGTTGCAAACCCCTTCAGCTCCTTCAGTCCTTTCTCTAACTCTTCCATCGGGGACTCTGTGCTCAGTCCAGTAGTTGGCTGAGAGAATCCCCATCTGTATTGTCAGGTCTAGCAGAGCCTCTCAGAAGACAGCTATATCAGGTTCCTGTCAGCATGCACTTCTTGGTATCCACAGTAGTGTTTGGGTTTGGTGACTGTACATGGGATGGATTTCCAAGTGGGGCAGTCTCTGGATGGCCTTTCCTTCAGTCTCTGCTCCACACTTTGTCTGTGTATTTGCTCCCATGAGTATTTTGTTACTCCTTTTAAGAAGAGCTGAAGCATGTACACTTTGGTCTCACACACACACACACATACACACCCACACACAAACACACGCACACAGAGAGAAAGAGAGAACAGTAACTAGAGAGAAAAACATTATAAAACCCCAAATCAGGAACAATAATATACAAATAAAATTCTTCAAGATAAAAAAAAAATGCTAGAGGGGTGAGACAGTAGTGGGTGGTGGATGAGGACCACCTTCTTAGAGGCAAAGGGGAGAGGGAATGATATGGGAGGGTTGCAGAGGGTTAACCAGGAAGGGAGTCAACGTTTACAATGTAAATAAATAAAATAACCAATTAATAAAAAATGCTCAAGACAAAAAACATACCTAACCATCATTTGTTTGGTTTCATATTGACCATCTCCTGATGAGCTTCTACCTTTAGAAGCAGTCTCTCTGCCCAGTGGGACTCCATTGGAGAGATCTAATTATTCCTTTGTTGTCTATTGAAGATATCTTCTTGGTAAGTGATGGGAACTTGTGTCCCCTTACCCATCTTATTTGCTAGGATTTGGTTGGATTTGGACTGGTATAGGCCCTGTGCATGCTAACGCAGTCTTTGTGAATAGATATATATCTGTCCTCTTGTGTCTAGAAGATACACTTTTCTTGCTTTTATTGATCCCCAGTGGCTTATTTTATATAGAATTATTTATTTTATGTAAATGAGTGCACTGTAGCTATCTTGAGACACACCAAAGGAGGGCATCAGATCCCATTACAGATGGTTGTGAGCCACTATGTGGTTGCTGGCAATTGAACTCAGGGCGCTGGAAGAGCAGTTAGTGTTCCTAACCTCTGTTTCATCTCTCCAGCACCCCCCTTGCCTAGCAGTATCTCTTTAAATAATTCTGCCTCCACAGATTGTACATCCTTGAGCTGAGGTGAGGGGTTAATGATGACCTCCCATTTAAGACTAAATATTCCAAGGTCTCTCAGACTACTACCTCAGCCTTTTCATGGTATAATTAAAGACTTTTTAAAGTGAATATCATCTTCATTTACATTGCCAATGGTAAAACCTTTCCCAATTTTCCCCCTCCCCTAAGACCCCCCAACCCCTCCTCCCTCCCCCTGCCTCCATGTATATGCCCCTCCACCCAGCACACTTCTACACGCCCTCTCCGTTTCCCTTTCTTGGGGCCTCTGTTGAGCCTTTACCTGGCCAAGGACCACTCCTCCCATTGATGTCCAACAAGGCCTTCCTCTGCCACATTTTTGGCTTAAAACATGTGTGCCCCTTGGTTGATGGTTCAGTCCCTGGGAGTCTTGGGGCAACTGGGTGGCTGAAATCAATGTTCTTCCCATGGGACTCTAAACCCCTTCAGCTCCTCTGGACCACCCTCAAGCTCCTCCATTTGGGGACTCCAAGCCCAGTCCAATAGTTGGTTGCTAACATCTGACTCTGTATTTGTAAGGCTCTGGCAGGGCCCCTCCAGAGACAACTATGGCATGCTCCTTTTGGTATACATTTCTTGTTGTCTATAGTAGTGTCAGGGTTTGTTAACTGTTTATAGGATGAAGTAAAGGATGGCCTTTACTTCAGTCTCTGATCCACATATTGTCCCCCTTATTGCTCCTGTGAGTATTTTGTTCCCTTTCTTAGAGGATCCAAAGCACTCTCACTTAAGTCTTCCTTCTTCTTGAGCTTCCTGTGTTGGGTAGACAGAAGATGCTAGAGAGGATATGGGGGAAAGGAACACTACTCCATTGTTGGTGGGATTGCAAGCTAGTAAAACCACTCTGGAAATCAGTTCAGCAATTCTTCTGAAAATTAGACATAGTAATACCAGCAGACCCAGCTATACCACTCCTGGCCCTATACCCAGAAGATGCTCCTACATGTAATAAGGATACATGCTCCACAATGTTCATAGTTGCCTTATTTATAATAGCCAGAAGATGGAAAGAACCCAGATGTCCCTCTACAGAGGAATGGATACAGAAACTGTGGTATATATACACAATGGACTATTCAGCTATTAAAAATAATGAATTCATGAAATTCTTAGGCAAAAGGATGGATCTAGAAAGTGTCATCCTGAGCGAGGCAATCCAATCACAAAAAAAAAAACCACACATGGTATGCACTCACTAATAAGCGGATGCTAGCCCAAAATCTCAAAAATAAATAAAGACTTCTTAATGTAAAAGTTTTATCTCATAAGCTTTGCCTATGTCATCCATCAGTGACATCAACTCTATTTTCTTTAACAAGCTCTTTCAGAATGAATCATTTCCCTATGAATGGAATGCAATTTATATACATACTATTGTCATTTATATATAAAATCAACAAATTTCAGTTATAAATATCACATAATTTCATCCTAATTTATGTACTTTATATTACAATGTATATTCATATATATGTGTGTATGTGTGCATTTCTATGTTTGATTCAGCATTGTGTTATATGATACACAAACACTGTAAAATGTTAAGTACAGTAAAAGTGATTCCATCCATTATTTCACAAATTAAATATTTTCCTTCTGTGGCAAGAAGAGCTATACTAATGCACAGACCTGAAAATTTTATAATACCTCTTTTAGCTACATTTTCACATTATTTCACTTGTGCATAATATATTTTCTCCATTGAATCAAATAAAATACTATTACTACTGATTTCATACAATAGACTGTTTATAGTAATTGAGCAACATAGATATATTACTTTATACATGCAACATGTGCACACATATGTATAATTAATTTTTTCTAAGAAATATTATGCAATTTGAAAAATAAATACCATTATTTATTTTGGTATTTATTGAAAGACAAGACTCATTAGTAGAAACATGTCTAACAAAGTCTTTCATTGGAACACAATCTTAGAAACTAGCTGAAAATCATGTACTAAAATAATTATTTTTTTAAAAAAAGTTTGTAATGTGTATTTATATTGTCTTCAGATAACATTTGATTTAATTTTCATGTACATTATAGGCAGGGTTGGAAGTTCTTCCAAGTTAAGTTTTACATATGAATGTCACTGACTCTAACAATGTTGGTTAAAACAACTTTTTTCTTGGAAATGTTTTCATATTATGATAAAAATATATTTGGTGCTGCTTTATAGTTCTATTTCTATTCACTCAATATGCAGTTCTGTTAATATACAAGTTTATTTTATCTATTCCACATTGCTTTGTTATCTAGATTTAATGAAGTCATATACTTTCAGGTACCTTGAATTTTCCAGTTGTATTGTTTTTAGGAGTCATTTGGCTCTTATAGTTCATTGAATTTTTGTATACATTTAGAAAATTATCTTGATGTTTGCGAAAACAAAATTCTTGCCAAATTCATGAAAACTGTGCAACACTTTAATTTCTATATTAACAATAGGGAATAGTCTCATGAATTCTAATCATAGCAACTGAGAAGTTATATTGGTACTTCTTTTTTATTGAAATTATATTCTTTTTTCAAATAATACATTGTGGCCATGTTTTGCCCTCTCTCCACTTTCCTATCTCCTTTCTGTGATCCCCTCTCCCCAAGACTTACTCTCCTCTCCCTTTTCTCTCAGAAAAGAGCAGTCCTTCAAGAGATCACAGGAGAATTGGTCAAATCAAGATACAACAAGACAGGGTGAAAGCCCTCAAATTGTGACTGGTCAAGAAACCAATATAATGAAAGGAGACTTGAGAGCACACAAAAGAGTAAGACCTAAATCACTTCCCACCATTAGGAGTCCTACAGAACAGCAATCTAATAGCCATACCATATATGCAGAAAATATGCTATAGGCACATACAGGCCTCATGCCTGCCTCTTCATGCTCTGTGACCATGTGTGTGCCCTGCTTAGTGGCCTTGGTGGTCCTGTTCTCCTCATGTCCTTTATCAACTCTGACTCCTACAGTCTTTCCTACACTTCTTCCCCTGGATTCCCCAATATCTGAGAGGAAGAAACAAATGAAGATGTCCATCGTAGAGTCTCTTTTTGCATAGTGTCTGGGTGTGATTCTACATACCCAATCCTAACCGCTGCTCAGAGGAATCCCCTCGAATGAGTACTGAACATGACACTGTTTGAATAGAGCATAATATAACTAAAAATCATTTTATTGATTAAAATGAAAATGGTGAAAAATGTGTCTTTTAAAGAAAAAAAGAAGAGTAAGAGTCAGTGAAATGGAGCAAAAGATGAGAATATATGCAGACTTGGGTGACAGTATTGCCAAACTGGAACATAAGTGCTTACAGAAGAGAATGGATTCCTTCACATTGTCCTCTGGTCTCTACATGCATACCACACATATTCACACACACACACATACACACACACACACACACACACACACATACACCCCCCACACTATATATATATATATATATACATATATATATATGTATATTAAGCAAGAGTACAAATGAATAACCAAATAAAAATAAAACTAAATAAAGATTTAAAAACCCTGACACAACCAAAAAAGAAAAAACAAGCAAACCTTGACACAGTAGCCAACACCTTAAATTCTATAACTTTATATGTTGAAAGAAGAGAATTCTCCTGGATTTAAGACTCGGTTTTGATTTGCATTTGCCTGATTATTAAGGAATCTGAACATTTCTTTAAGTGCTTTTCAGCCATTCGGGGATCCTCTGTTGAGAATTCTTTTTTTTTTTTATTTTACTGCTTATTTTATTTATTTACATTTTAAATGTTATTCCCCCTTCCCAGTTAAACCCCATATCATTCCCCATCCATCTGCTTCCCATACTCACCAACCCCTTCCTCCTCAGCACCCTAGAACATTCTTTATTTAACTCTATACCTCATTATTTAATTGGGTTACTTGGGTTGTTGGTATCTAACTTCTTGAGTTTTTTATATTTTTGGATATAAGCCCTCTAGCAGATATAGAGCTAGAGAAGATTATTTTTCCAATCTGTAGGCTGCCATTTTGTGCAATTGACAGTGTCCTCTGCCTCACAGAAGCTTTTCAGTTTCAAGAGGTCCCAATTATCAATTGATGTTCTTGGAGTCTAAGCCTCTGGTGTTCTGTTCAGGATGTTATCTCTTGAACCAATGGGTTCAAGGCTATTCCCCACTTCCAGTTCTACTAGATTTAATGTATGTGGTTTAATGTTGAGGTATTTAATCTATTTAGCCTTGAGTTTTGTGCAGGATAATAATTATGAGTCTATTTACATTTTTCTAAATGCAGACATCCAGTTAGATTAGCACCATTTGTTGAGGATGTTTTTATTTTTTTCCATTGTATGGTTTTTCTTTTTCTTTTTCTTTTTTATCAAAAATCAAGTGCCCATAGGTGTGTTGGTTTATGTGAAGGTCTTTCACTCAATTACACTGATCAACTTGTCTGTTCCTATACCAATCCCATGCATTTTTATTACCCACCATATAGCTTGAAGGAAGGATAGTGATCCTTTAGATGTTCTATTATTATTTAGAATTGCTTTTGCTATACTGGGTTTTTGTTTTTCCATATGAAGTAGAGAAATGTTCTGTTGAGGTCTATAAAGAATTGTTTTGAAACCTTGATGGGAATTGTATTGAAACTACAAATTGCTTTTGGTAGGATGGCCATTTTCTCTAGGTTAATTCCACATATCCATGAGCATGGAGGGATCTTTCCATCTTCCAATATCCTCCTCAATTTCTTTCTTCAGGGATTTTAATTTCTTGTTATATAGGTTTTTCACTTGCTCAGTTAGAGTTATGCTAAGATACTTTATACTATCTATACCTATAGGAAAGGGTGTTCAAAAACTCTGAGATTCTATCTTATACCAGTCAGAATAGCTAAGATGAAAAACCACAAGCGATGGCACATGATGGCTAGGATGTGGGGCAAGAAGAACACTTCTTTATTGATGGTGTGAGTGAATCCATGTTCAGCCACTTTGGAAATCAATTTGATATTTTTTCAACAAAATCCTGGAATAGTTCTACATAAAGACCCAGCTATACTATTCCTGGGCATATATCCAAAAGATGCTCTACCATCCCACAAAGACACTTGCTCAACTATGTTCATAGCAGCTTTATTCATAAAAGCTAGAAACTAGAAACAAACTAGATGCTCCTCAGCTTAGGAATTAATTAAAACTCTGGTACCTCTACATAATGAATACTATTCCACTATTATAAACAAAGGCATCATGAATTTTGTAGGCAAATGGATATAACTTGAAAATATCATCCTGAGTGAGCTAACCAAAAAGTACATGTATGTTATGTACTCACTTATAAGTGAGTATTAGTTATAAAATACAGGATACCCATTCTACACAGACGCAAAGAAGCTAAACAAGAAGGAAGGTTCAAGTGAGGATATTTGAATCTTACTTAGAAGGGTGAAAATAGTCATCAGAGAAAGATGAAGAGAATTGGGTGGGAGAGGGGATGGGAAGGGGAATGGGGGTGGGTCAGGAGAGATGGCCAGATGGCCATGAAAAATGAATGGAAATCTGAAACTGACCAGAGAGGGAGGTGGGGGGAGCAATCTCGAAGATGTGACAGAAATCTGGAATAGGAAAGGTGCCCAAAACTCAATGAGGGTGACCTTAGCTTTGACTCATAGCATTGGGGTTTTAAAATCTGACAAGGCATTCTCTTGTAGCCAGGTAGGAACCTCAGTGGAGCAATAGAGACACCAACTCACAAATAAAATTTGCTGAGTATTTGGATATTTTCTCACTTCTTTCTGTTACTAATTTATTAAGATTCCCTTGAATAGAAAAAAATCTGTATATTCTTATTTATTTTCAAATTTAAGAGCTTATCTCATTGTATCATATACTGACTATCTTGATCTTTATTCTAAATAACATTTAAATAATTTAGTTTTTTTTTATTTTGAGTAAAACACACACGTGTGCTATGTGCACACACATATACACATAAAGACAGACAGAGAAAGAGACAGAGAAGGAGGAGAGAGACAAAGACAGATACACACATGCAAACACCCACGCAAACAAACCAGCTTTGTCTGTCTCTGTCTCTCTGTCTCTCTGTCTCTCTGTCTCTCTGTCTCTCTCTCTCTTCAGTATTTAAGTATATCTTATTCAATCTGTATGCCGTTCCGTTATTTGTATGCATGAATGTTTTGGAAACTAAAATGTTGGTATCTGGTAATTAATTGGCATGTTCTTCCCTTGAAAAGAATATTTTTCCTGCTCTTCATTCTTTAGTTGCCTGCATGTCTTAGTATACTTTCATTTATTTCCTGTTGCTTTTAGAAATTCCTTTGCTGTTATTTTCAGAAATGTATTTATGCTCTTATTTCTCTCTTTGGACATGTAAGGCCATTCATGAATCCCATTGCATTTAATGATGATATTAGCCTAGTGTGTTTCACATGATTTCCAAATTGATAATTTAATTGTGGATCTTAACCACAAGGCAAAATGAGAGGAGAGGCCATTGTTCCTGTGAAGGCTCAATTCCCCAGAATAGGGGAATGCAAGTCAGGAAATTTGGGAGGTAGGGGTGTGAGAAGGGTGAGGGGAGATGGGATAGGGATTTTTTGGTGGGGTAATGTGGAAAGGGGTAACATTTGAAATGTAAATTAAATAAAGCAAATGTAAATAAAGAAAAAAAGAAAAAAGAAAAAGACAGAAAATCAGAAAAGATGGAAGGAAAGTAGGAAGACATAAAGAAAGGAAAGAAGGAAATGGTCATATGAAAATTATGTTTGTCATCTATTTACATCTATATTTTATGCTCCATCAATAATTGTTTTTTTGGTAAATAAAGAATTTATTGGCTGGGCAGTGGTGATGCATTCCTTTAATCCCAGCACTTAGGAGGCAGAGGCAGAGGCAGAAGCAGGCAGATTTCTGAGTTTGAGACCAGCCTGGTCTGTAGAGTTCCAGGACAGTCAGAGCTATGAAGAGAAACCATGTCTCAAAAACAAAACAAAAAGAAAAAAACAAAAAACAAAAAAAGAATTTTTCAGCATAATCAATTGAAAAGAAAATGAATAAAGAACCACATTGACTATGCTGAGAACAGAACAGTTGGTGGTTTTGATTTCTGCTCAAAAATCTGGGCCTGAAAACAGTATTTGTTGCATTGAAAGTGTTTCTTTTTTCAAATAATTTTATTTAGTCAGAAGATTGCTCAAAACTGAAAGATCAGAAAATATTTGATTCACATTTGTTATTAATATTCATTTTCATAACATGAAATTATAGGTATGCCTAAGGGGAAATTAGCTTAGTCCAGCAATACTCCATTTTGTAAAAGTTTACATTGGTATAAACAGTTTTTAAAATCATGTTATTTTTAAAGAAATGCCATATCCTATTTGATCACTCTAGTAATGAAAACTCAGTAGCTATTAAAAATTCATAGAATTATGAGTCACAATAACATTAAACAGAACCATAAATATGATTGCATTATTTGCCTTGAATAACATTCAAAATGCATAACACATTCTAATTCTGAGACCTTTGTTAAATAGGAATTAACAGTGTTGTGCTTGAGATTCTATATGCACATAAGATTCAATACATGTTCTTAGCCATTCTTTGCTTATAATACAAACAGAAGTAGCTGTATAATGTATTAAAAGTGTTATTTCGATACTGAGCATAACCTCCAAACAGATTAAAAGAACATATCTATTATTAATTTTGATGTTACCAAGCATATTAAATGTTGCTTTACCTGCCACAAATAATAGAAGTTGTAAGACCACAGTTTGGGCAAATATTAAGGTTTGAAGACACTGTTGATTACTGTAGTGGATGGTTTGAAGTCCCAGGGCCTATGAGGAATGCTATAAATCTGCTTGTGTCTTTACATGTAGAAAACTGTTTAACAACCTTTGAATACTGAGCTCAACACTCTTTACAGCTGCTCATAATGTAAACTTATAAACTTCAGCAGCTGTCAATACCCATAACTACATTGATCATGATGTTTTTAAAAGGTGATTAAACATTCATATTTAACAATGGATTAGATTTCATCTAATCGACTCATCCATATGTTTATTAGTGCAAAATTGTAAATTTGGCAATTACTCTAAGATTTAAAATTATTAAGTAAAAATTGAAGTTTTTATACAGTAAGAAATACCCAAATAAGTTGAAAAGCTGTGCAACAGAGAAATATAGCATGGCTAAGGCATGTAGGGTATGTGTAATAACTTGGACAACGAAGATTCTGTCCCTTGGCTTTACTCATCTATGAAATATGTTTAGCACTACATTGTTTCAGGCTTCTAAATATCTGTCAGATTAGCACTTGCACATACTGTACTGTATATCAAGCAAGCATGAGAAACAGGCAATTAATAAAAATATTAAGGTTTTTTTAGTGGACAATAAAGCCAATAAATATCAACCAGGGGAATGTAATATACCATCATAAGATAATTGAACATATTTAATTCACATTTAGCTAACCTATTATAATACACTGACAAATATATAATATTGTAATACATAGTAAAATGTGTAATGAAGTATATACAACTTGAATTTGATAACATTGCACCGCTATCCATTGATGAAATCAATGGCTTGTAATATCTACATTTTATTTATTTAATGGAGATGAAACTAATTAAGAAGCCACTGAAAAATATTTTTATATTAGAAAAGGTTGAAAGTTTTTCTAAATATGCAAAGAATTATGTTTGTCAACCAGCAGAAGCTGCCATCAAAGATATTACAAAAACAAATTCTGGAGCGGAATATCACAAAGAAAATTTAGAGGGTACAAAAAGAGAAGTGTGGTTTGTCTAGTGGTTGGCTTGCTTATTTGTTTTAATCCAATGTGTATGCTTCATCCAATTGGTTACTCACTTAAAATATTTTATGACTAAAATATTCATCATATTCCTTCTGCCCTTGATTGCCCGTCAAACTGGTTGAAGATAAATTTCTACTGCTAAAGACAACTTGAATTTGAGAACAGGGACCAAAACACCTGAGCTGGAACTAATAATTATCTCTTCTATGAGAATTAGCTCTTCTGGTAGCAGAAGGTGACATGGAAGCTTTCAATGAAGACTGGCAACAAACAATTCCTTCCAGCTATGACCGCTTTGAATCACATCAATGACCAGCATGGCAAGATAATCCTAAGGGAACACTAATGGCAAATAACTTGACAGTAACGAATAGCTCTCTAATTGGAATGAAGACCCAATCAAGAAGAGGAAACATGACTAGTACTGGAAACAAAACTAACTTCTCAGTCACAGTAAAGAGGAGAATATTTGAGTAGAAGCTACGACTAATTTACTAAACCAGCAAATATCCCAACAACAATCTAACCATTTTTTCCTTATACACATTGATAGGTAAAGACATGACTCTTCCATCAAGGAAACTTTTCTTTGCAACAGATGAGACCACTACAACAAGCCACAATCAAACTATATGCAGTTTAGAACCTGGTTTCCACTCATACATCTATTAAAAATCCCACACCTAAGACTCAGGAGACATTAAAAAAAGAGAATGTGTAGAGATAGTAAAATCCAGATGATCATGTAGTTTGTTGTGAGACGATGTCTCCTAATAATATCAGAAGCAACAACTACAAAGTCTCACAAAAATGACTGACAAAACATAAGACAAACAAGGAGGATACAAATAGACATGCCAAAGGATATATGCAGATGTTCACTAGGGCTCAACCTTACACTAAGAACTACAAATACCTAAGAAATACTGAGTGGGTTAAATATGCTTTCCCAGAGGAAACACAGCAATGGCTATACAGTACAATATGGCCAGTTCTGGAAATTTATGCACACAACATACAGGCTGAGAATGTTGTATTTAGTAATATATGCATGTACATAATTTCATGTAACAACAATTAATGACCAAAGAGGCTATCAATTTAATAGAGAGAAAGCAGGAGTACACGAGAGTGTTTGGAGGGAGACATAGAAAGGAAGGAATGCTATATCTATATTATAATCTGTGGCAATGGCAGACTTAAAACCAGCATTTGGGAGGCAGAGGCATTCATGTCTCTATGAGTTTGATGTCAACCTGATCTGCAAAAGGAGTTCCAGGACAACCAGGACTGTTATACAGAAAATTGTCTCAACATCCCAAAAAGGAAGAAGAAAAAAGACGACGAGGAGGAA
>BDUI01000105.1:220347-235764 GCA_002335545.1 Apodemus speciosus | reverse complement strand
AGTGCATGCCTTGGGTATTCTTTTGAGACTGGGTTACTTCACTCAGTATGATGCTCTCCAGCTCCATCCATTTCTCTAAGAATTTCATGACTTCATTGTTTCTAATGGCTGAATAGTCTTTAAGTTTGGAGAAAATATGTACCATTTGCACTGCGCCCTGCTACTATAGATGGGAACCACCTACTTCTGGATACTCATGCTTGTCCATTCCTGATTATTGTCTCTATGAAACCACAAACACCAAATGATCCCTTTTTTAATGTGGCCTTGGTTAATGCTTTCTTTCTTTCTATTTTATCACATCAACAGAAAAGTTTTAAAGACATAGTTTAGTATATTATTTTGTATTCAGGAATATAGCTTTAAGTCCTAAATCAGCTTTTTGTTACCAATTAGGTTTTCTTCCCACAAATCCAAAGAAAAATGATTAATGTTTCTTAGAAACCCTGTGAAAATTTGTTACATATTTTTATAATCTATATCTGCTATTAAAAGAGATAACTATATTGAATTTAGGAATCAGCTCCATACTGGAGAAAACAGAACCCTTCTGTTATGGCGAATGAACTCTTGAATTTATATTTTAATCATTTATTTTCCTTTGACAAAAATTAAGATGTATCACCTCTAACAAAGGCACTTGGAATATTTTATGATACTTTTATTTAAAAGATTTATAAATTAGTTTTATATCTTCCTCTTGCTTCACTTATGTGTACTTATAAGACATATTTTTTTTCTTCTATGGATGTCTGTTTTTTTTTTCATTTTATAAATATTTGGAAAAAACAAATGTTATTCTTGTTTAAGTATTTCTAGAGTGTCCCAATTTTACAATTTCCTTTCAGTGTTTCTATATTGATAATCCTATTGATTAACTCTTGAAACCAAGACAGATCAGCATGTATTCTTACATGCTGAGCCATATAGCAGTCCCAATATATCTAGTTTTATCATCTGTTTCTGTGCTGCTATTTCCCATGTATATTGGTTGTTAGTAGTATCTGTTTATTTATTCCTGCACTATATCTGAAGCAGAAAAGGTAATTTAAAGTGTGAATTCGCAATGTCATTCAGTCCAATAATGTTTTAATTTGCATTCTGCAAGTAAATCAAAATTTCTTAAAGAGATTATACACTTCTTCAAACTTTTTTCTGGACTTTTTTTTTTTTAAGAAACTCACCTTTGTGAATTCAGCCCAACACATGAGTGATTTTTCTTTCCTCATATTTTATTTGTTTTTTAACTGTCAAAACAACTTTACCTTTATAATGCAAAAAGCATTGGCAGAAGGTGAAAGCTACTATTAGAGAAAGGGGATATCCAATAATGTAAAGCTACATTGCTTGCTTTATTGTAACCTCTTAAATTCACGAAAGGTTTCATGAATTCTGTATAGATGCATTAAATTTTATATGTCATTATTTTCCAACTCAAATATATTAAAATAATCTTAAAGTTACATCATTTAGAATCCTATTCATTGTGTTAATGTGAGAGCTGAAGAATTTATAACACATGAGAAAACTCGACACCTTTATCTGCACATTTAATTAGTCAGAAATTAGGCCTAGTGATAAGGGAGATATTTTTTAAATACTCATAAATTAGTATACTATGGTTTTTGTACCATCTTATTTTGTTGTTGGGATTATTTCACATTTACGTATTATGCTTAGAATTCCATTGGTCACTATTTTAAATTTTAGTGGTTTTCCTATGAATTAGTTTCTTAAGGCAATAAAATACTATTTGATAGAAAATACAGACTAATTTATGTTTATTACACATACAGTCAACATATTATAGAAATAATTGATATGCTGC
Source organism: Apodemus speciosus (assembly GCA_002335545.1). NCBI lineage: Eukaryota > Metazoa > Chordata > Mammalia > Rodentia > Muridae > Apodemus > Apodemus speciosus. The sequence continues at coordinate 233,936 of BDUI01000105.1, read as the reverse complement.
GAATTGTTTTGTTTCACACTACTTTTAAAGAGAATTTGTGGGTGTAATCATATGGTATACATGAACACATGAATATACCGGTGGAAACAAGAGGTCAGTGTCAGGCTTCCTCCTTTATGGAGTGCCACGTTAGTTTTTAAGCCAGGGTTCTCCCAGCCACTGTGAAGATCACCAATTAGGCTAGACAAGCCACATGACCAGTACTACAGGATTCCATCCCCTCCATCTCTGCTTGTACAGCATTGACCCATATCCCTAGGCTCCTTCAAATAATTTTGACAACATTTGAGCAGCATTATGAGATTTCATACCCTTGATTTCACTTAGAAACACCAAATTTCAAGACTGAAGTACTATTTATTTATAGACGTGTTGTTAGTTATCATTATATTTTTCAGTGAGTGCTGTCAAAAAATAAATATTTCTTCATTCAGTTTAATCACAATGCAATTACACAATAAAGAAGTTAAAAAAATTCTTTATTACAACTCTGCAAATTATTTCATATGAAGTCATTACAATTAAATATAGCAAACACCTTTATTTTATTTTGGGCCCTTCTTCATTTTATCCTAGTATAGAACTCAATATTTTGTGTCTACATATTTCTGTAATCTATATAAGTCTGAAAAGTTCCCCAAATTTCTATTTCTATTTTAATGAATTTGATTCCTTAATAGTATTTTTTCTCCACATTGACTGACCTTTTTCACCTTCATGATATTTCTTCATTATTTCATTATGCACTTTTTACAAGAATACTACAAATTAATACAACTCTTTCTTAGTAATTACAGTACCACTCATTTGTCTCTAATGGACAGATTCATTATCATTGCTAGATATTTTAAATTCTTACATTTTAAAATGTTTTCTATTTATTAATATTTTTAATGGTTTGGAGAGATCCTTTGAGATAACATTCATATTTTAAATGAAATTTAATTCAAGGTTTCAGCATTTAGAATGTTTTTTTTCCTTTTTCATTAGATATTTTCTTTATTTACATTTCAAAGGTTATACCCTTTCCTGGTTTCCCCTCCAAAACACCCTATCCTATCCCCCAAACCCCTGCTCACCAACCCACCCACTCCTGCTTCCCTGTCCTGGACTTCCCCTATACTGGGGCATCAAGCCTTCTGAGGAACATGTGCCAAGGGCCTCTCCTCCCTTTAATCCTTTGATGTCCTTTTTAATTTTTTTCTGGTTCTCAAATGCTTTATTAGGTTTCATTTTTATTAAACATTTATTGAGTCTACCAAGATGCTCAGTGTGGCCACTTGCCTTGCAATAGATTGCCAGAGTTCGTGAACTCATTCTTTCTTTTAAGTTGCAAGTGACAATTGTCAGGTTCTGTGTGAAAGAAATGCTTTTTGTTGAAACTACCCCTAAACCCCGAGGAGTTTGTTTCTGTTTCCTTTTGGGTGGTTGTTATGTAGCATCATAATTGAGAAGATGATGATTTTCAATTCTCTCCTTTTTTTTTAAATTAGCTATATTCTTTATTTAGACTTCAAATGTTGTCCCCTTTCCTGGTTCCCCTCTCCCCTGAAAATCCCATAAGCCATCTCCCCTTCCCCAATGAACCCACCCCTGCTACCCTGTCCTGGTATTCCTCTACAGTAGGGTATCAAGTCTTTCCAGGACCAAGGGCCTTTCCCCCATTTGGTGTCCAACAAGATCATCCTCTGCTGCCTATGTGTCTGGGGCCAAGTGTACTCTTTGGTTTATGGTTTTGTCCCTGGTAGCTCTGGGAGTACTTGCTGACTCATAATGTTGTTCTTCCTATGGAGCTGCAAACCCCTTCAGCTCCTTCAGTCCTTTCTCTAATACATTGGGAGCCCTGTGCTCAGTTCAATGGCTGGCTTAGAGTTTCCCCCTCTGTATTTGTCAAGCACTAGCAGAGCTTCCAAGGTGACAGCGATATCTGGCTCCTGTCAGCAAGTACTTGTGTATAGCCACAATGGTGTCTGGGTTTTGCAATTGTATGTGGGATGGATTCCTAGGTGGGTAGTATCTGGATGATCTTTCCTTCAGACTCTACTCCACCCTTTGCCTCTGATTCTCCTTCTGTGGGCATTTTCTTCCTCCTTCTAAGAAGGACTAGAGTATCCATACTTTGTTCTTCCTCCTTCTTGGGCATCATTTGATATGTGAATTGTGTCTTGGATATTCCAAGTTTCTAGGCTAATATCTACTTATCAGTGAGTGCCTACCATGAGTGTTCTTTTGTGATTGGGTTACCTCACTCAGGATGATACACAAGTTCCATCCATTTGTCTAAGAATTTCATGAACTCATTCTTTTTAATTGCTGAATAGTATTCCACTGTGTATCTATACCACATTTTATGTATCCATTCCTCAATTGAGAGACATCTGGATTCTTTCCAGCTTCTGTCTATTATAAATAGGGCTGCTATGAATATAGTGGAGCATGTGTCATTATTACATGCGGGAGAATCATCTGGGTATATGCCCAGGAGTGGTATGGCAGGGTCCTCCCGTAGTATTATGCCAGTTTTCTGAGGAAAAGCCAGACTGATTTCCAGAGTGGTTGTATGAGCTTGCAATCCCACCAGCAGTGGAGGAGTATTCCTCTTTCTCAACATCCTTGCCAGCACCTGCTGTCTCCTGAGATTTGGTCTTAGCCATTCTGACTGGTATGAGGGGAAATCTCAGGTTTGTTTAGATTTGCATTTCCCTGAGGACTAAGGATGTTGAACATTTCTTTAGGTTCTTCTCAGCCATTTGGTATTCCTCAGTTGAAAATACTTTCTTTAGCTCTGTACTCCATTTTTAGTAAGGTTATTTGGTTCTCTGGAGTCTAACTTATTGAGTTCTTTGTATATAATGGATATTAGCCCTCTGTTGGATGTAGGGTTGGTAAAGATCTTTTCTCAATTTGTTAGTTGCCATTTTGTCCTATTGACAGTATCCTTTGCTTTATAGAAAATTTGTAATGTTATGAGGTCCTATTTGTCAATTCTTGATCTTAGGCCATAGGCTATTGGGAATCTATCTGTTCAGGAAATTTTCCCCTGTGCCTATGTGTTCAAGGCTCTTCCCCATTTTTTCTATTAGTTGCAATGTGTCTGCTTTTATGTTGAGGTCCTTGATCTACTTGGCCTTGAGCTTAGTACAAGGGGATAAGAATTGATCAATTTACATTCTTCTGCATGCTGGCCACCAGTTGAGCCAGCACCATTTGTTGAAGAGGCTATTTTTTCCCACTGAATGAAATTAGCTCCTTTGTCAAAGATCAAGTGATCATAGATGTGGGGGTTCATTTCTGGGTCTTCAATTCTATTCCCCTGATCTACCTGGGTGTCACTGTACCAATACCATGCAGTTTTTAACACTATTGGTCTCTAGTACTACTTGAAGTCTGGGATACTGATTCTCCCAGAAGTTCTTTTACTGTTGAGAATAGCTTTAGCTATCCTGGGATTTGTTGTTGTTGTTGTTGTTTGTTGTTGTTGTTATTCCAGATAAATTTGAGAATTGCTTTTTCTAGCTCTATGAAGAATTGAATTGGGATTTTGATCGGGATTGCAATGAATTTGTATATTGCTTTTCTCAAGATGGCCATTTTTACTATATTAATCCTACTAATCTATGAGCATGGGAGATCTTTCCATTTTCGGCGGTCTTTGATTTCTTTCTTCGGAGACTTGAAGTTCTTGTCATACAGATCTTTCACTTCTTTAGTTAGAGTCAAACCCAGATATTTTATATTGTTTGTGACTATTTTGAAGGGAGTTGATTCCTCAATTTCTTTCTCAGCCTGTTTATTCTTTGAGTATAGAAAGGCTACTGATTTGCTTGAGTTAGTTTTATATCTGACCACTTTGCTGAAGTTGTTTATCAGCTGAAGGAGTTTTCTAGCAGAGTTTTTCGGTTCACTTATGTATACTATCATATCATCTGCAAATAGTCATAACTTTATTCCTCCTTTCCTATTTTTATCCCTTTGACCTTCTTTTGTTGTCTAATTGCTCTAGCTAGAACTTCATGTACTATATTGAATAGATATGGAGAGAGAGGGCAGCCTTGTCCAGTCCCTGATTTTACTGGGAATGCTTCAAGTTTCTCTCCATTTAGTTTGATGTTAGCTACAGGTTTGTTGTAATATTGCTTTTACTATGTTTAGATATGGGCCTTGGATTCCCGATTTTTCCAAGACTTTTAGCATGAAAGGATGCTGAATATTGTCAAACACTTTTTCAGCATCTAATGAAATAACCATGTGGTTTTTTTTTTTTCTTTCAGTTTGCTTATGTAGTGGATTACATTGATGGATTTCAATATATTGAACCATCCCTGAATCCCTGGGATCTACTTGATTATGGTGAATGGTAGTTTTGATGTGTTCTTGGATTTGGTTGTCAAGGACTTTATTGAGTATTTTTGCATTGACATTCATAAGGAAAATTGATCTGAAGTTCTCTATCTTTGTTGGATCTTCGTGTGGCTTTGGTATCAGCGTAATTGTGGCTTCATAGATAAGTTAGGTAGTGTTCCTTCTATTTCTATCTTGTGAAATGGTTTGAAGAGTGTTGGTGTTAGGTCTTCTTTGAGGGTCTGATAGAATTCTTCACTAAAACCATCGGGTCCTTTGCTTTTTTTTGGTTGGAAGTCTTTCAATGACCACTTCTATTTCTTTAGGGGTTATGGGACTGTTTAGATGATCTATTTGATCCTGATTTAATTTAGGTATTCGGGACCTGTCTAGGAAATTGTCTATTTCCTGCAATTTTCTAGTTGTGTTGAGTATAGGATTTTGTAGTAGGATATGATGATTTTTTGAATTTCCTTAGGTTCTGTTATCTTTTCATTTCTGATTTTATTAATTCGGATATTGTCTTTGTACTCTCTGGTTAGTGTGGCTAAGGGTTTATCTATTTTGTTGATTTTCTTAAAGAACCACCTCCTAGTTTTGTTGATTATTTGTATGGTTCTTTTCAATTCTACTTGGTTGATTTCAGCCCTGAGTTTGCTGACCTCTACTCCTCCTACTCCTTTTGGGTGCATTGGCTTCTTTCTGTTCCAGAACTTTCAGGTGTGCCATTAAGCTACTAGTGTATGCTCTCTGCAGTTTCTTTTTGGAGGCACTCAGGGCTGTAAGTTTCCCTCTTAGCACTGCTTTCATTGTGTCCCATAAGTTTGGGTATGTTGTGCCTTCATTTTAATTAAATTCTAAAAAGTCTTTGATTTCTTTTCTTATTTCTTCTTTGCATATGGGTTTGGTGACTGTATATGGGGATGTTTTTAAAAATTATTAAAATGAAACCATGTGTGGTGACACACTCCTGTAATCTCAGCTCTTGGAGAAGAGAGACAAGAGGATTAGGCATTCAAGTTTACCTTTGGCAAATAGAGTGTTTAAGACCATATTGAGCTAGTTCAATTGGAAGTCTCAGACAGTAAGATTATAATTAGCACCCACAACCATGTTATTGATTAATTCTATGTTTAAATTTTTCAAAATCTTTGCGTTGCAATATGTTGTTTGGAAAATGTCAAGCAATTATCTAAAGGTACAGGCAGCTGGCCTTTCCTAATTGGCCAACGTTAAATAATTGAAACATGATAGTCTGTGTGCAGAGTTAACTTTTCTTTCTATGTCTGTGCATTATGCATTTGTTCTCACACCTATGTTCTATAGTAGCTGTGCCCTATTAAATAGTTAATTTAATAAAATTATAGTTCCTTTATTTTGAGGTTTTTAAATTCATCAGTAGAACAAGCATTAACATCTGAACATTTATGTGCATATTAGAAATCTGTTCCACATTTGAAAATACAATGAAGTCCAAATTATAATGTCATACAGAAATGAACTGAGCATCAGACCAGTTCCTAATTAATGCCAAGTAGAAAGGTTTAAAAACACTGCATATTACCTTATGCAACACTTCCTAGAGCCCATTTTGTAGTTTTACTAACTGGAAACACCGTTTGCAATAAATTTGTTTTAAATATTATTAGATTTAAAATGTGGGGGTTGGAAAGACAGCTCAGTGGTTAAGAGAAACACTGGCTGACCTTGCAGCATACATGAATTCAATTCCCAGCACCCCCATGGTAGGTGACAAATATCTTTTATGATAGTTTCAGTGGATTTGACACTCTCACACAGACAAACATGCACACAAATACCAAAACAAATAAGTAAAATAATTTTAAGAAATTAATGTAAGCATTTTAATTAGTAAAAAATAATTATGCAAAATATAAGCTATGTAAGTATTAAAAWTTTTTTACTGTAATTTTTGATTTTAAAATATTCTCATTTGGAAATTATTTTCTAATACAGTATTGCAAAAAGATAAATCATAAAACGAATGTTTTTTTTTACTAATTTTATATATAAGTTCAATTATTTATTAGCAATGTTTATCATATACCAATACACATATCCTCTTCTCTGTATACCAATCAAGCAATCTTCTTTATGGTGTTTTCTCAAAAAACATATCCATTTATTTTATTTTTATGTGTACGAATATTTCGTTATGTGTACGTTTGTGCATCACCAGAATTCCTAGTACCTGCAGAGGTCAGAAGAGTGCAGTATTCCCAGATGTACTGTGATAGACAGTTGTACACCACCATGTGAGCCCTAAAGAATTAGCCAAAATTCAGTCCGCCAAAGAGCAGGAAATACTCTTAATCAGTGAGCCATTTCTACAGACCATTTATAATGTTCTTTAAATATTTTTAATGTTACGAATATTCCCCACACCATCATTTGAGAATAATCTAAACACATTTTATTCTTTCAATGGTTAAGTATAAGACTTCTTTTTTTAATACACACATTCTAGCTTTCATTTAACTAATTTTGATTGAAATAGGCACTATCGTCTATGATAAGTTCTTGTCAGATATCTATTTTATGTATATATGTTTTCTTAAATATTTACTTCTGTATCATTCAGTGTGAATGTCTAGGGAAATAGAAACTCAAGGGAAGTGATTGTATCACAAAGTGTGCTGTGTTATACAAGCCTGAGTACTCTCAAGTGGATTTCCAAAAGAAAAAGTACCCTTTTCCTATTTCTTCTTCATATTAAACACATGGCAATAGTACCTACATAGACAGCAATATGATTAGCTAGAATAAACTTTAGCAACTTAATGCTGGACATTCCAATCTCGAGAGTAAACACATTTTCAGACAGATTAACATTTCTTTTTTTAAAAAATGATATTTTAAAAATATGCTATTTAAGCATATTTATTTTTTTAGCTGAATTTCACCACCAACTCTGTTCTTATATGGAAGTATTATCAGTGTTCAAAATGAAAAACAGTAAAACAGTTAGTTTATTTTCATAAGAGAATAGACTAGCAAGATGTCAGGAGACATCCTGTCCCAGCTACTGACAAGAAACCAACAGGTCATTTGACTCCAGAATCATCTCACCAAACACTATCCTTTTCATAGCGTTATTTTTTAACAAGTAGTGTCAAGAGTAATTGTTGGTTACTAACTATACAAATATGTATTGGCTTTTTTTCTAGATGCCTTAACTTTTTGAGAGAAATATGACTAAGCCAGTAAGATCTCATGGTGCAGCAAGGTAGACAGATAATATAAAAGGTGTATCTAGAAGCAGCAAAGACTCCCATAGATAACATATGACTGGATTTCTTTTTTTTTTTATTTTTTTTTCCATTAAATAATTGACCTGCGCTCTGGTCAAATAAGATTGTACAAAGAAAGTGCTGGCTGATGTCTCCTGCCTTTTCACTATCTTTACCTCAGCCTTTTTACTGCTCATATCCAGAGCAAATTTTCCTCATTTCTTCTGTTATCACTAGCCCTTTGCAAATATTACTGGTTTTTTAAATGATAGTATTTCTGTCTAATAATGTATATATGTTCCCATGTGCATATAAGTGCAGTGTCTGCCTCTGCAAAACAGAACTGTATTTCATCTGATATTCTGGAGCTGGAATCATGGGAGGTCATGAGCTTCCTTGATTGAATGCAGGAAATTGAACTCAGGCTACTTCAATCCAAAGCAGCAACATTATTGCTCAGCAAGTCTCCCAAGTTCTTTTTATTTTTTCAAACTAAGTTTGTTCATTTCTCATTTGTCAGCATGTTATTTGTTTCTTGTCATCTTACTTCCGTACTCAATGTTCTTTACTCGTCTTTGTTCTGAGAATAAAGGCAAAATATTAATTTGACTTGAATGGCCTAGCTGACATGTCTTGGTTGTGCCTCATCTTTACTCCTGCTCCCCATTTTATTATATTTACTCCCTGTATTTAAAGTTCTCACGAACATCATGGACATTCTGCATTCAGGGTTAGAAAGTATGTTGTTTGTCTGAATCAGCCAATTCTTTCTTACCAAAGCAACTGTTCCCTGAAAAGCCATGTACATGATACCGGGTGAGCTCCAAGTTCATATAATCATTAAATACTTACCTAGTTCATCGCGGTTCTTCACAAATATTCTATATTGATTTGAATGAAACACATCTTGAATCTCTCTCCTGAAGCACCATAATGACATGTTTACCATCTTAGTTATTAATGTGACTAAAGTTCACTAAATGTTACTAATAAGTGCATATTTGTTTAAAAGCTGATTACTTGTTTTTTGTGGTTCTGTTCTATTATATAATAGTAATATAATATAGCACATTTACTTGACTATAGATTCTGTCATTTCTTTTTGGGTAGCTCATTCATAATAGCACTGTCTAGTGAATAGTGCATGCACATTCGAAGGAGGTGAATAGCACGAAACATAGTTGGGCATGCTGTTACCATTCCATTGCATTTAAAATTTTGGTCTTTATTTTTAGTCCACCAAAATCATTCTAACACTGAAAAGAATAGAATAGAATATTTAACATCAATTTGAAACACTCCTGGTTTGTATATATTTTCTTGGAAAGGTACAACTAATAAAAATAACTTTGAGTTTTGTAATTTAATTCAGCTATATAAAAATACATAAATCATTGGGTATGGCTGTTTCTTTCAAGGGATGTTAATAAAAATCAGATTTGAGTGTGCATTTTACCATGATTCAGCCACTCATAGGTAAAAAGATACATTTTCACAAACTGAGAAAAGAACAAAAATTTCAAACTATCCAACCATAAAAAATATCCCTTTTTCTCTTCTTTTGCTTTCTTTTCTGTTCTTTGTCTGCTATTTTCTGCATGTGCTCACAAAGGCAATATATCCGTTTGAATTCATGCTACCTGAATTTTTTAGTTATGTGTGATGCAATTATACTACAATTTAGGCCTGTTATTACCATCTTTTATATATTCCACCCAGTAACTCCTCTACAGTAATGTTAGTTTTATATTCTGGCAACAATTAATTTATTATGCATACGAGTTTCTTCTTAAACCTCATTTTAGCTCCATAATCTATGAGATAAAAATAAACTAGCAGCTTTCCTTGCAGAATAAAAATACAGCAGGCTGGGTTGTTTTGCTTCATATTATCATGGCAAGCATTAAGTTCAACATTAGCTTGTCAGTTAAGTTTGTTTATCCTCTTTGTCTGGAAGAACCACATGATTTATCTTGGAAGGAACCTGTTTTGCTGTTTCCATACTACTGGACTTTAATTTCTTAGTTATTCTTCCATAGGGTACTACTTTTTAATAAAGCTCAATTTCAAAGATGCCCCCACACAATGCAAAACAAGAACAATGCTAAAATGAGAAACTCAGTAATAGGCAATAATTTCTGGTTGCAAAAGCCAGGGACTCTCCTGTTCTTCAGTGAGAGTGACATGGAAATTCTGCAACTTAAAGAAAAGTTCTATGACAAGACACCAGTATTGAAAAAAGATGTTGAGTTTATATTTCTCTTTTTGTAACTTACTAAATATCTTGCTATATCGATGATACTACAAACATATGGGTGAAGACACTGTAGGCACCAACTAAGCTTTTCCATGTTCAATGAGTCGTATAGGTGTTGTGTTTGGCAATGAGGTCTAACTAAGGTTAGATCTGAGGTTTCACTAAGTTGTGAAATTAGAGCAACGAGAGTCTTGAAAAAAGCTTCAGTCATTAGGAGGATCTCATGGCACCTCTTTGGCTAAAATCTGTATTAGATTTAACCCAATTGAGGAACAAAACAATTCCTTGAGAATCAGACATCAACCATGAAAGCTCCAATGGCTAAAACTTGAGGATATGATGGCTATTCTTGGTTGTCAATTTTATTACATCTTGGATTAGCTAAAACCCCAAAACCTGTGAAGAATGTTTGATTAATTTGAGTAGGAAGATCTACTTCTAATCTGTACTTTTTTTGTTTTTTTTTTAAATTTTCTATATTCTTTGTTTACATTCCAAAGGCTTTCCCCTTTCCCAGTTCCCCCTTCACCATATGTCCCATAAGTCCTCTTCCCTCTGCCCATTCCCCAATCACCCCCCCAACATTTCTCTGTTCTGATACTCTCCTACCAAACTGTATCCAGCCTTTTCGGGACCAGGGTCCTCTCCTTCCTTCTTCTTGGGAATCTTTTGATTTGCTAATTGTGTCTTGAGTATTCAGAGCTTCTGGGCAAATTAATATCCACTTATCAGTGATTGTATTTCATGTGTATCATTTTGTGATTGGGTTAGCTCACTTAGGATGATATTTTCCAGAACCAACCATTTGCCTACAAATTGCATGAATTCATTATTTTTAATTGCTGAGTAGTATTCCATTGTATAACCGCTCTGGAAATCAGTCTGGCGGTTCCTCAGAAAATTGGGCATGACACTTCCAGGGGACCCTATCATTCCACTCCTGGGCATATACCCAGAGGATTCCCCTGCATGCAATAAAGACACATGCTCCACTATGTTCATAGCAACCTTATTTATAATAGCCAGAAGTTGGAAAGAGCCCAGATGTCCCTCAAAGAAGGAATGGATACAGAAAATGTGGTATATCTATATAATCTGTACTTCTAAGGCAGGAAGACATGCAGTTAATCTAGATCTTTTGAGCCAGGAAAATACAATGCTAATCTGGGCCACACATTCTGTTGAAAGCCTATATTAACATATAGATGATGGAAGCTTTTGCTCTCTGCCAACTTTCTCTCACCTTGCTTCTTCCCTTCACTGGCATTAGAGCCTACTTCTTCAAGATTCTGCCATATACAGAAGGCCAGCAAATATAGCCAGCCTCATTGATTGAGCATCTACTAGATTTTTGGACTTTACCTTTATAGCCAGCCAGTATTTGAATCGCTAGACTACAGCCTATAATTCATTCTATTAAATTCTATCTCTGTTATCTATCTATCTATCTATCTATCTATCTATCTATCTATCTATCTATCTATCTATCTATCTATATGATATATGTTAAGCATACACGATACAGACACATACACACACACATACACAAATGTATATTATGCTTATGATATTTCAAGGTAACTTACTGGTACAAGGTCACCTCGAGTAGTATTTTCAAGGCTCAGTTCTCCAGACAATCAGAGGCATTTCAACCATGGTTCCAGGATCCTTGGTGGCATTGGAAGCTGGCAAAAGAAATTAGCATCAACGATACATTATTAGTTTTACATTCATGAATAATTCAATATCCATAACATCATGGAAACTCATACCTACTTCTTTTCTCCAAATACAGTTGGTGAAATCAGCTTCTCTTTTGCAATATGTAATTCCCTACAGGGATCCATTGAGGGACCTTGCATAGAGCTTTGAAGACAAAACCTAAGATTTGATAGATGTTGGCTTTGCCATAATTATGGGCAGAAAAGGCTGGGCACATTAAGTAAGTTAAGACAAAGAGAATAGACACTTGCATTGAAAACAGAAGTGACATGAGGGCAGACTCTTCAAAGTCCATTAGAACTTATATCATGAAGCTAGCCATTGAACTTAAGGTTTTAATATTTATGCTACTAGCTACCAGGGTATACAGTCTTGCATTGCTTATGAAATTACACTGAGAGAGGGAACCCTATTTTTACTCTTATATTTCTCATGGCATGCTCAGTGAGTTCTTGGAATTTGGAAAGTTAAGAATTATTGGAACTCTATAAAAATAAATGGACAGATGGACTCTTACAAACTAAACCAAATGTGTTTTGCTTTATGGACTGGCCATGAGTATTTAGAGACAACTGCATTATTTTAGCTTGAATTATGATTGATGTGATTATTTGTTCTCTATCTTGTCATGAAAAAGCCACTATGGATACTCCTTTATAGGTTATAACATGTCTGTCATTATGACGTTGTATCATTATATCATTATTTATATTTTTGTGTTCTTTTTTATTTATAGATATATTTTATTTACATTCCAAATGTTGTCCCCTTTCCTCCACCCCCCCCAAAAATCCCATAACCTATCTCCCCTCACCCTGTTCCCCAATCAACCCTCTCCTGCTTCCCTGTCCTGGTATTCCCCTACACTGCAGCATCAAGCTTTGCCAGGACAAAGGAATTCTTCTCCTCGCCAACCTTCTGACCATGTCTTCACAATGAAAACCATAACCTTCCTTGTGTTTCTCTGTCATGTACTGTCACAATAATATCGCTGTAGGTAAACTGTGCCCCAAATATCTAATAGATTTCTGATCCAAGAACTGCAAATAAAACAATATTTGGAACTTGGGCAGTCAAATATTTTAGAATCATGAGATGACATTGTCCTGCAGAAAAAAGCTAATCTTTTATCAGTGTGAATGATATTATTAGAAAAGAGAAAATATATAATGATAATACCCACCTGGAAAATCCTGTCCAAAGGAAATGAAAGGAAGAATTGTCAAGACTTAAAAAGTAATGAATGTCAAGATTGGGGAAGATAAATTGTCCTATAACTTCCCAAATTAAAATCCTGTTTAGATACTATACTTGTACCTCCAGATTATGAGGAGGAGACACATAATTTGGTTACTATAAACTAGCTATATTACTCCTTGTCGTTAAGGTGTGTTGTATTTGTTATATTGTAGATATAATAAACAAAGAATATCAGCTCTCTGCTTACATAGTTGATCCATTGATATAAATATTGGATCATTTTGTCCTTAGATTTTTAAAGACAGATGTAGTCTTATTATAATTGTATTGACAATTTCTACCTCAAAATATTTGCTTATAAGTTAGTTGATATAGTTAAGTGACATCCACATGTAGTAAGTAAGTAATTACATTTCATGTAAAGAAGAAAAGAGAATATTAGCCCCCTAATGTTACCTGAACCAATGAAAGTCTAAAAATATGGATGTGAATGGCATGAATATGACATGGTGATAAATTTATTATATCTCAAAAAGAATTACAAAACATCAAAAGAATATTCATAAATTAAGTGTGATTAAATATAGCAAGTTAAAGATGTAACACATTAATGCTGAGTGGAGGTGTGAATTATATAGGACATCAACAGCTTTAGGCTCATCTACAGAAGCTATAAACATAAAAATATATTTGTTATAATTTCAAAAGTCTGAAAGAACAAAGATCAAACATTCAACTTTCATAAAGGAGACATAATAAATTGATAAAAATTGACAACGAATATAACAAAGACAGGGAAATAAAGACTAACATAAATA
>BDUI01000105.1:192338-215491 GCA_002335545.1 Apodemus speciosus | reverse complement strand
TATCCCCTGTGCCCATGTCCTCAAGGGTCTTCCCCAGTTTCTTTTCTATTAGTTTCAGTGTGTCTGGTTTTATGTGGAGGTCCTTGATCCACTTGGACTTGAGCTTAGTACAAGGAGGTAAGAAAGAATCGATTTGCATTATTCTGCATGCTGACCTCCATTTGAGCCAGCACCATTTGTTGAAAAGGTTATCTTTTTTCCATTGGATGGTTGTAGCTCCTTTGTCAAAGACCAAGTGACCATAGTTGTGTGGGTTCATTTCTGGGACTTCAATTCTATTCCAATGATCTACTTGCCTGTCACTATACCAATACCGTGCAGTTTCTAACACAATTGCTCTGTAGTACTGCTTGAGGTCAGAGATACTGACTCTCCCAGAAGTTCTTTTACTCTTAGCTCTCCTGGGTTTTTTTTGTTATTCCAGAATAATTTGAGAATTTCTCTTTCTAACTCTATGAAGAATTGAGGTGGAATATAATGGGGATTACATTGAATCTGTATATTGCTTTTGACAAGATGGTCGTTTTTTTTACAATATTAATCCTGCCAATCCAAGAGCATAGAAGATTTTTCCATGGAAGAGATTTTCTTGGATTTCTTTCTTCAAAGACTTGAACTTCCTGTCATACAGATCTTTCACTTGTTTGGTTAGAGTCACACTAAGATACTTTATTTTGTTTGTGGCTTTTGTGAAGGGTGTCAATTCCCTAATTTCTTTCTCAGTCTGTTTATTCTTTGAGTATAGGAAGTCTACTGATTTGCTTGAGTTAATTTTATATCCAGCCACTTGACTGAAGTTGTCTCTCAGCTGTAGGAGTTCTCTTGTAGAGTTTTTTGGGTCACTTAAGTATACTACCATATCATCTTCAAATAGTGATAATTTGAATTCTTCCTTTCCAATTTGTATCCCTTTGACCTCCTTATGTTGTCTAACTGTTCTAGCTAGAACTTCAAGTACTATATTGAATAAATATGGAGAGAGAGGGCAGCCTTGTCTAGTCCCTGATTTCATTGCTTCAAGTTTCTCTCCATTTAGTTTGATATTGGCTACCAGTTTGCTGTTTATTGCTTGTATTGTGTTTAGGTATGGGCCTTGAATTAATGTTCTTTCCAAGCCCTTTAACATGAAAGGTTGCTGAATTTTGTCAAATGTTTTTCAGCATCTAATGAAATGACCATGTGGTTTTTTTCCTTTGAGTTTGTTTATGTAGTGAATTACATTGATGGATTTTCTTATATTGCACCATCCCTGCATCCCTGGGATGAAGCCTACTTGATCTTGGTGAATGATTGCTTTGATGTGTTCTTGGATTCGATTGGCAAGAATTTTATTGAGTATTTTTCATCGATATTCATAAGGGAAATTGGTCTAAGGTTCTCTTTTATTTTTGGATCTTTGTGTGGTTTTGGTATGAGTGAAACTGTAGCTTCATAGAATGAGTTGAGTAATCTTACTTCTGTTTCTATGTTGTGGAATAGTTTGAAGAGTATTGGTATTAGCTCTTCTTTGAAGGTCTGATAGAATTCTATGAGGTAAGAATTGTAGTACAGAGGCAAATAACAATTTCTTACAGAACCATGAATGTAAATAAAACACCTGATCCCCAGCTGAAAAATTAGGTAAGAATCCTGAAAATGCAGGAGAGGGCCACACTGAATGGCAGAAAGTGATTGGATGGAGAACATTCAGAAATGTTGAACATCAACTTTGTAAAGGAAGCAATAGATTCCTACTTACAATGCCTTAAATGTCTTAAATGGATAAGATAAATGTCCTAGGCATTATTCAGAGTAAAGCCTGTGTGGAACCAATTTTCAAAAATGAATTTTAGATGGTGTGTTTATGTAATTGGTGAAGCAAACATTCTGATGGAGCTTTTTATGCACTCCTTTCCTCCTAGGCTTGAAGGAAAACTTGTCTTAGGGTTTCATTGCTGTGAAGAGACACATGTCCAAGAAAACTATTATAAAAGACACCGTTTAATGGGAGTTAGCTTATAGGTTCAGAGGTTCAGTCTGTAGTTATCAAGGCAGTAATTTAACAGTGTCCAGAAACCAAAAGGTCAACATCTTGAACCAAATGTAGACAGGAGAAGACTGATCCCACTAGGAGAGGGATCTCAAAGCCCACCCCCACAAAGATACACTTCCTCCAGCAATGCCATCCCTACTCCAACAAGGCCACAATCTGTGCTATTACCTATTTCTATGCTTTTGTTAAACTTGCTTGAAGTTTAATTAAGACAAAAAGGCCCCTTTATAATTTAAAACTGTTAGCATTTTGCTGGGGCAGTCTCTCAGCTATCTAAACTTATTCAGGCTTCTCTGCCATCCCATCTCTCCATGAGGTTCTCACTGTCTGCCTCCAGCTCCATCTCTTTCCCTTATGCCTTATTTCACACATCTCTCCATCTCTCTTATCTCCTGTATCTTTCTTGCATCTCTTCCTGTATCTCTGCCTGCCCACAAGTTCTATCAACATACTTCATGCTCCAGTTTTATAGTATATAAAAATCAAATTTCAGGCTGAACCAATCAGCAACAAATCAATGCCTGATCCCTCTCTTAGAGTTGCCCTTCGATATTGAAGGCTGCTTATCCTTGACCAAGGCAGCTTGGTTTTAAATATGATAACCTCAGAGAATTGACCTTTGTCAAATGAGGATGGATAAGCATTTACATATAGAAAACTGATCATGGACCATAGAAATAACAATACAAAAGTTCTACTAGTGATTTTTCCATTTGTTTGTTTGTTTTAGATTTATTTGTTTTGTAAATGTGAGTGCACTGTGACTGTCTTCAGTCATACCAGAAGAGGGCACCTGTTCCTACTACTGATTGTTGTAAGCCAGTGTGGTTGCTGGGAATTTAACTCAGGACTTCTGAAAGACCAGTCAGTACTCTTAACTTCTAAGCCACTTCCAATTGATAGACATGAACCACCCCCCAAGTTAAGGCTTGAGGCCACCCAACCATCTTCTAAATCTTTGACCCAGATATGTTTCTGTCTAAATGTTAGAACAAAATGGAGCACTGAAGACAAGGCCTTCCACTGACTGGTCTAACTTGGGACCCATCCCATGAGTAGGTACCAAAGCCTGGTACTATTACTGATGCCACTTTGTACTTACAGATAGGAACCTAGCATGGCTATCCTCTGAGAGGTTCTACTAGCACCTGACTGAGATAGATGCAGAAACATCCAACCATTGGAATGAGTTCAGGAACCCCTATGGAAGAGTTAGGGGAAGACTTGAAGGATATGAAGAGAATGGTAAATCCATAGGAAAAGCAACAGTACTAACTAACCCCAGCACCTTACAGTTCATAGAAACTAAACCACCAACCAAAGAGCATGGGCTGGTCCCTGCACCCCACTACTCACAACACATGTGTAGCATAGGACTGCATTCTCTGGCCTCAGTGGGAGATGATGCACTTAATCCTGTAAAACCTTGATGCCCTAAGGAAAAGGTATGCTGGCCAGGTTGAGGTGGAGGTGGGTGGGTAAGTAGGGCAGCACCTTCTCAGAAGCACAGTGGAGGGGACATGGGATGAAGAATTTGGGGAGGGAGACTGGTAAGGGGGGCCATATTTTGAATGTAAATAAATTAAAAAATTAATAAAAATACAAATTAAAAATATAAAATTAAATTGAAAGTATCCTGCCAGTACTTAGCTCTCTGAAGCACAGCAATTAACAACTGAAAATGTTGGGACAACCCTCATACAATATGAGGAAAGATCATAACAATTCTTGAGCAAGATTGTCTTGTTAGTTTCTATTGTTATTCTGAGACTTTGAGAGAAGAGAACTCATCAGCCGTGGAAATGATTCTTTTAGAGGCTCTACATTGAAAATCCTGGGTGCAAAATGCAAACACTCAGTGTATCAAAGGCTTTAGCTGTACATGAGAAGAGATAGGAGAAAGGCTGTTTGACCTGCACCCAGATCACAGTTATCTTACAGAGACTAGATTCTTGTTCAACAATCTCATACCTTAACTACTGTACTGGCTGGTTTTGTATGTCAACTTGACACAAGCAGGAGTTATCACAGAGAAAGGAGATTCAGTTGGGGAGCTTCAGTTGGGGAAGTGCCTCCATGAGATCCACCTGTGGGGCATTTTCTTAATTATTGATCAAGGAGGGAGGGCATCTTGTGGGTGATTCTACCTCTGGGCTGGTATTCTTGGGTTCTATAACAGAGCAGGATGAGCAAGCCAGGAGAAGCAAGCCAGTAAGAAACATCCCTTCGTGGCATCTGCACCAGCTCCTGCTTCCTGACATGCTTAATTTCCACTTCCTTTGGTGATGAACAGCAGTGTGGAACTGTAAGCTGAGGAAACCCTTTCCTTCCCAACTTGCTTCTTAGCCATGATCTTGGTCATGATGTTTGTGCAGGAATAGAAACCCTGACTGAGACAACTACCAACCAAAGAATACACATGGAGGGACTCATGGCTCCAGCCCCATATGTAGCAGAGGATGGCCTTGTCAGACATCAGTGAAAGAAGAGGCCCTTGGTCCTGGGAAGGCTCAATGCCCCAGTGTAGGGGAATGCCAGGATGGGGGAGCTTGAGTCAGAGGGTTGGTGAGCAGGGGGAGAGGGAGGGGGTGGGTAGGTGATTTTCAGAGGGGAAACAAGGAAAGGGGATACATTTGAAATGTAAATAAAGAAAATATCTAAAAAGATGCTAACATGGGGTGGGAAGAGGTAAAAAAAGATTTTCAATGGGTGCAAAGTTTGTTCAATGAGAGAAATAAATCTGAGTGTTCTAATGTAAAAACAAAAAGAATTATGTACTGGTCTAAGTTATTTTTAGTTACAAAGAGAATTTTTCTAAACATATTCCATTTTGCAGGAATAGTTACAAAAGATAACTTGGGAAATAAGAAAACTTATATTTATTTCAACAGGTAAGAACTATTGACTAATGATGACATCTTTTTCAAAATTATTACATTTTTATTGTTTTATCAATGGACTCAAGGCTATTCCCCAATTTCCTTTCTATAAGATTTAGTGTATCCAATTTTAAGTTGGGGTCTTTGATCCATTTGGACTTGAGTTTTGAGCAGACTGATGAATATGGATCTATTTGCATGCTTTGACATGCAAAGACCTAAATAGTTCAGCACAGTTTGTTGAAGAGAGAAACCATTTTCCATGGTATGGTTTTGGCTTCTTAGTCAAAAATCAAGTTCTCATAGCTGTTCTGAGTCTCAGATTTGATTTCACTGATAAACCTGTTTGAGACTATAGCAATACAATGCAGTTTTTATTACTACTGCTCTGTATTAGAGCTTGAAGTCAGGAATGGTGATATCTTCAGAATTTCTTTTATTTTAGAGGATTGTTTTAGCTATCCTATGATTTTTTTCCATATCTAGTTGAGGATTGTTCTTTTTCTTTTAATTGGATAGATTCTTCTTTTATATTTCAAATGTTATTACCTTTCCCAGTTCCCCCCCTCCTGATAGGCCCTATCCAATCCTCCCTCCCCCTACTTCTATGATGGCATTCCTCCACCCACCACATTCCCATCTCCTTGCTCTAAATTCCTGTACATTGGGGCATCTATGGAGCCCTCATTGGACAAAGGACCTCTCCTATTGATGCCTG
Organism: Apodemus speciosus; assembly: GCA_002335545.1. NCBI lineage: Eukaryota > Metazoa > Chordata > Mammalia > Rodentia > Muridae > Apodemus > Apodemus speciosus. The sequence continues at coordinate 209,862 of BDUI01000105.1, read as the reverse complement.
ACAAGGCAATCCTCTGCTACATATGCAACTAGAGCCATGTGGACCCCTTGGTTGATACCTTAATCCCTGGGAGTTCTGGGGAGGGGTCTGGTTGGTTGATAATATTGTTCTTCCTATAAGGTTGTAAACCCCTTCAGAGCTTTCTCTAACTCTTACATTGCAGACCCTGTGCTCAGTCCAATAGTTGACTGGGAGAGTCTATCTCTGTATGTGTAAGGCTCTGGCAGGGCCTCTCAGAAGACAGCCATATCAGGCTCCTTTCAGCAAGCATTTCTTTTCATCCACAATAGTGTCTTGGTTTGGTGACTGTATATGGGATGAATTCCCAGGTGGGACAGTCTTTGGATGACCTTTCCTTCAGTCTCTGCTCTACACTTCATCTCCATATTTGCTTCTGTGAGTATTTTGTTTCCCTTCTCAGAAGAACCAAGTCATCCACACTTTGGTCTTCCTTCTTCTTGAGCTTCATGTGGTCTGTGAATTGTATCTTAGGTATTCAGAGCCTCTGGGCCAATAGCCACTTATCAATGAGTGCATACCATGTGTGTTCTTTTCTGATTGTATTGCCTAACTCAGGATGATATTTTCTAGTTCCATCCAATTGCCTAAGAATTTCAAGAATTCATCTTTCTTAATAGCTGTATAGTACTCCATTGAGTAAATATACCACATTTTCTGTATCCATTCCTTTGTTGAAGAACATCTAGTTTCTTTCCAGCTTCTGGCTATTATAAATAAGGCTTCTATGAACACAGTGGAGCATGTCTCCTTATTACATGTTGGAGCATCTTCTAGGTATATGTTCAGGAGTGATATGGTTGGGTCCTCAGTACTATATCCAATTTTCTGAGGAACCACCAAACTGATTTCCAGAGTGGTTGTAGGTCTATAAAGAATTGTGTTGGAATTTTGATGAGGATTTAATTGAATCTCTATCTTGCTTTTAGTAAGATGAACATTTTGTTAGGTTAATCTTAGGGAGCAATGATCATGGGAGATCTTTCCATCCTCTGATACTGTCTTCAATTTCTCGAATCAGAGACTTCAAGTTCTTGTCATAAATGTATTTCACTTCCTTGGTTGGAGTTACAATAAGATATGGTGTGTGGCTACTGTGAAGGGTGTTGTCTCCCTAACATCTTTGTAAACCTGTTTATCATATGTGTACAGAAGGACTATTGACTTGTTTTATGTAATTTTGTATTAAGCTAATTTGCTTAAGTTTATAGGATTTCTCTGGTAGAAATGTGGGGTCATAGCAATACTTTGACTCCTTCCTGTCCAATTTGTATCCCCTTGATCTCCTTTAGTTGTCTTATTGCTCTAGTTAGGATTTCAAATAATATAGTGAAGAGATATGGAAAGAGTAAACAGCATTGTCTTCCCCAAGATTTTAGTGGAATTGCTTTAAGTTTCTCTCCATTTAATTTTATGTTGGCTATTGTTCTGGCTGGTTTTCTGTCAACTTGACTTAAGGTAGAGTTATCACAGAGAAAGCAGCCTCCTTTGAGGAAATGCCTTCATGAGATCCAGCTGTAAAGCATTTCTCAATTAATGATCAATGGGAGGGACCATTGTGGGTGGTACCATCCTAGGGATGGTAATACTGGGTTCTATAAACAAGCTGAACAAAGCAGCAGAATCAATCCAGTAAGCAGCACTCTTGCATGTCCTCTGCATCAGCTCCTGCCTCCAAGTTCTTGCACTGTCTTGCCTTCCTTTGGTAATGAACAGCAAAGTGAATAAACCCTTTCCCCCTTGATTTTTTCTTGGTCATGATGGTTTTACAGAAATACAAATCCTAAGATAGCTAGTATTTGCTATGTATTCCCTTTGTTTTAAATAATTCTGCCCCTTGTATCCCTGATCTCTCCAAGTCTTTTAACATGAAAGGATGGTGGATTTTGTCAAAGAAGTTTTCAACAGCTAATAGGATGATCATGTCATTTTTTTTTCCATTTTGTTTACATGGTAGATTACATTGATTCATTTTCATATATTTAATCCCTACATCCGTGGGATGAATGCAGCCGGAATTCACTGGATTTTATCTTTGATTTGTTCTTGAATTTAATTTGAGTGGTTTTTTCCATAAATGATTATGAGGGAAATTAATCTGAAATTTTCTTTCTTTGTTTATTCTTTGTGTGGCTTATGTATCAGTGTGATTGTGGTCTGATATAATGAGTTTGGCAATATCCATTTATTTCTAATTTGTGAAGTAGCTTGAGGAGTATTGGGATAAGCATTTCTTTGAAAGTCTATACTTTCTAATACTAATATTAATTGGTCCTGGGATTTCTTTGGTTGTAAGATTTTTTTGACTGCTTCTATTTTGTTACGGGGTTACAGGAGTATTTAAATAGTTTAGCTGATGTTGATTTAATATTGGTAACTGATATGTGTCTAGAAAATCAGCACTTTATTTAGATTTTCCTATTTTTGTAGTCCAGGCTATTGAAGTAAAATCTGATGACTTTTTGAATTTTCTCAGTATCTTTTGTTATGTATCTTTTCATTTCTGTTTCTGTTAATTTGGATTATGCCTCTCTGCCATTGACTTAGTTTGGCTAACAGTTTGTCTAACTCATTGATTTTTTTCAAATAACCAATTCTTGCATTCCTTGATTTTTGTATTGTTCTCTCTATATCTAATTTATTGATTTCATCCTGCTGTTTGATTATATCCTGCTATGTTGTCAAAGTTTTCTCAGACTACTTTAATAAATGTTCAACCTTTCCTTTACTAGATGTTAGTATAACTACTCCAGCTTGTTTCTTGGGTCCATTTCTTAGAAAACATGTTTCCTTCCCTTTACTCTTAGGTAATGTGTATCCTTAATTGGTGAGTTGTGTGTCCTTGATCCTATTTAAGGTTTTTTTTTTTTTTTTTTTTTTTGTTTTTTTGGGTTTTTGTTCTTTTGGTTTTGTTTGTTTGTTTGTTTGTTTTTTGTCATGGACTATCTTGTTTTCTCTGTCTATGTCGATTAAAACTTTTGATGATCAAAGTTTGGTGATTGATACTTTTGGTGGGTGCAGTTGTCTGGTAGTCTAAGATGACATCTGTGATCTCTTAGAGATTGTAAACATCTGCCCCAGCCATTCTCAACTGAGAGGTCTGTTGTAATCCTTATAGGATTACATGTTACTTGTACATGTTACATGGCTTTTATCACTTATGGTTTTTACTGTTCTTCCTTTGTTGTGTATATATAAAGAATTGATTGTTATGTGGTGGGAGAATTTTATTTTTGTTCTACTATATTTGTTGCTCTGTGAGCTTATTTTATGTTTATAGGCTATTACTGATTTTCTTTTTTTATTGAATATATTCTTTATTTACATTTCATTTGCCTTTTCCTGGTTCCCGGCCCCCCCAAAGGTCCCACATGCCCTTTTCCCTCCCCCTGTTCTCCCATTCAACCCTTCCCACTTCCTTGTTCTGGTATTCCCCTACACTGATGCATTGAGCCTTTCTAGAACCAGGGTCCTCTCCTTCCTTCTTGTTGGACATCATTTGGTATGCGGTTGTGTCTTTGGTGTTCCAAGATTCTAGGCTAATATCCACTTATCTGTGAGTGCATGCCATGGGTATTCTTTTGAGACTTGATTACCTCACTTAGTATGATGTTCTCCAGGTCCATCCATTTCTCTAAGAATTTCATGAATTCATTGTTTCTAATGACTGAATAGTACTCCATGATGTATATATACATACCACATTTTTTGTATCCATTCCTCCATTGAGTGACATCTGGGTTCTTTCCAGCTTCTGCCTATTATAAATTATTGCATGCTGGGGAATCTTCTGGGTATATGCCCAGGAGTGGTATGGCTGGGTCCTCTGGAAGTATCCTGTACAGTTTTCTGAGGACCCACCAGACTGATTTCCAGAGTGGTCGTACCAGCCTGCAATCCCACCAGCAGTGTAGGAGTGTTCCTCTTTCTCCACATCCTCACAACACCTGCTGTTTCCTGAGTTTTTAATCTTAGCCATTCTGACTGATGTGAGGTGAAATCTCAGGGTTGTTTTGATTTGCATTTCTCTAATKACTAATGAATTTGAACATTTTTTAAGGTGCTTCTCAGCCATCTGAATTTCTTCAGGTAAGAAGTCTTTGTTTAGCTCTGTACCCCATTTTTTGATAGGGTTATTTGTTTTTCTGGGGTCTAACTTCTTGAGTTCTTTGTATACGTTGGATATTAGCCTTTTGTCAGATGTGGGGTTGGTGAAGATCTTTTCCCAATTTGTTGGTTGCTGATTTGTCCTTTTGACAGTATCTTTTGCCTTACTGAAACGTTGTAATTTTCTGAGGTCCCATTTGTCTATTCTTGATCTTAGAGCATAAGCTATTGTGGGCCTTTGAGTTGGGAGTCTTTACTTCTATTCCTTTTATTCTTAGATTTTCTTTTCTCAGGGGATGGAAAGATGGCTCAGTGGGTAAGAGCACTGACTGCTCTTCCAGAAGTCCTGAGTTCAAGTTCCGGCAACCACATGGTAGCTCACAACCATCTATAAGGGGATCCTATACCCTCTTCTGGTCTGTCTGAAGACAGTGACAGTGTACCCACATACATAGAATAAATAGCTATATCTAAAAATGATAGAAAAAATATGAAGTTATTTTCTGGGCCTTTGAGTTGGGAGTCTTTACTTCTATTCCTATTATTCTTAGATTTTCTTTTCTCATCATGTCAAACTTCTTGGATGTTTTGTGTTAAAGAAACCTTTTTAGATTTATCACTTTTTTAAGCTGATGTATCAATATCTTCTATCATATCATCAAGGTCTGAGAATCTTCCTTTCTTGTATTCTGGTTGTTTTGCTTTGTTCCCACTCTATTTCCTAGTTTCTCCATTTCCAGGATTTCCATAAATTGTGTTTTCTTTATTGGTTCTGAATCCATTTCCAGCTCTTGAAAAGTTTCATTCATTTCCTTCACCTTAATGACTGTGTTTTTCTGTAGTTTTTATATTTATTCGTTTCCTCTTTAAAGACTTCTATATGTTTGATTATATTTTCATGTATTTATTTAAGTGATTTATTTGTTTCCTCTTCAAAAGCCTAACATTTGGGCTGAAGGTAACATTTCTTTATTCAAATGTGTTAGGATATTTGGGGGTTGCTGGGTTTCTGTGGTGCCATATTACTCTGTTTTATTAAATTGTGTTCTTAAATTGGCCTTTATTCCTCTGGTTGTCCATAGTCTTGGGAGGTCAGGTATTCCTTGATGGGAGCAGGCCTCTGGGGCTGCAGGTTGAACTGTTAGTTCCTGATATAAGCAGGCCTTTGGCATTGCAGATAGAGTCTGTGGTAGGGTAGCAACAAGCCTTCAGGGATGTAGGCAGAGCTGGTGGTTGTCTGGTTGCAGGGCTTTGGAATTGCAGGTAGAGGTGTGGACTTGAAGACGTGGCACAAAGGGGGAAGGGCAGAACTCATGACTAGTGGCTTCTGTGAGGACACTGCGGGCAGTGCTTCAGGATTTTACCTGGTTGTCTTGGGTGGCAGCAGGCCTCTAAAGATGCTGGCAGATTTGTGGGCCAAGAAATTGATTGCAGAGGAGGCAGGTCCTGAGTTAGCCCAGAGGGACCAACAGACAGGGAATTTGTTTAGGACTCTTGAGGTCTCTGGTAGTTGCAGGTCTCTGGGATTGTAGTTAGAAGAGTGTGGACTTTTAAATGCATGTGTATTAAAAAATAATTAAAATAGAATTTAAAAGGAACTAAATAATCAGGAACTAATAATGGGGGGGGAATCAAGAGTTAGAAGTTATATAAATACTGTAGGCATATATGAAATTCTCAAAATATATAATTATGAAGGAGACCAATTATTTTCAAAATATATCTAATGTATTTTAGAATTAAAATTTCAAATCAAATCAAGAACATCAATAAATATGTGGTTCAAGGCAGATAAACCATATAGTGAGAACAAGTACTCCTCCAAAATATTTGTATTGGAACATTTTGGTCATTCATTAGTTTATCCTTTCCTTCCCCTTTACTGGATTTGAAATGAAATCCTTAGTCCTATGTTTGTCTAAAAGTTCTTATTTTCTCTATTGCTAATCTAGTGTCCTGAGTTCCAGAACAAAAAGGGCCTGGCATTGTGGTACATGCCTTTAATCTCAGCACTCAGGATGCAGAGACAGGAAGATCTCTGAGTTTGAGGTGAGAAAAATCTACAGAGCCAGTTCAAGGACAGCCATGGATATACAGGAAAACCCTGCCTTAAAAAACAAACAAACGAAMAAACAAAAAATAAATGAAGAAAGGAACAAACAAGAAAACATCCAAACTGGAAAATAATAATGATTCTTGAGGAATCATTCCTCACTTCTGTTCTGAATAATGATACTAAAACAGCATCTTAGACTTCAGAGTAGATGAATTTTGACTTTTGAAATTGTTTTAATGGAATAGATACTTCTGATGCAAGGACATGAATATTTGGCATTTTTAAAAAGGAATCATCATATCAGTATAAAAATGGCAGTTATTCCATGAATCTATAAGCAACAGTGTGATGGTCTTAGAGCTTGAAAAATTTAAAAACACTTAGAACTAGATGAGGGTAAAAGCAGACTAGTATGACAATGAGATCAGTTCATGTAAAGAGGACATTCTTAGTTGCTGCTTAGGTGTTTCTTACCATTATGTGAGAACACCAAGGGGCCAACGGCAAGTCAGTAGTAATGTCATTACTAGGAGTAGAAGCAGAAGGTGCCTTGACTTCGAGATTTTTAGTCTCAGAATCCTTACATTTTAAAGTTATAGTGTATGTATATTGTTTCACTACTCCAAGCATACTAAAACAAATATGCTTCATTTTAAATCCGTGAAAATCATAGACAATAAGGTGGACAATAATATCTATGTAATAATGGGTACCATAAGTGTTCAAATAAAATAGAAATAGACAAGAGAATTTAAATAAAAGTAACTCTAACTTCTAAATGGATAGTGCCTACTACAGGGGATAAATGAAGTTGTATAGTCCTAATATTTAGATAAAAACAGTCCATTTCAAGAATCAAAACAATAGTGTAGATGGTGATTTGTATCTGAGGATGATTGAGTAAAACAAACGCGTATTTATTTCTTTATTTTAGGGTGCACTATTTTAGTGGCTCATTGGCACTTACCTATATCACTTTTGTTCAAAACACAGTAAATTTCAAAATTGAGAATTACCAACTTATTTGTTTAAAAAATTGTGATTTGGGGGGTTAAATATTTTTGAAGGAGTAAAACTTATTGTCTTAAAATTCCTCCAGATCAGCCAGGCGGTGGTGGCACACTCCTTAAATCCCAGCACTTGTGAGGCAGAGGCAGGCAGATTTCTGAGTTCAAGGCCAGCCTGGTCTACAGAGTGAGTTCCAGGACAGTCAGAGCTACACAGAGAAACCCTGTCTCAGAAAAAAAAAAATCCCCCAGACCTCACTTTCCACAACAAAAATCTGCTATTTTTTTTACATGGTGGGCTTAGCACATAGGCTCATTTACAAGTTATGCTTCCAGAGAGATGGATACTCCAGCGGTGACACACAAGAGTTGTGATTTTGGGCACAAATGCTTAGGCAAGGAAAAGAAATGATCAATTTAGTGCTTAACTCATTAAATTAATAATGAAGGCCAGGAATGTAGGGACCATAGATTCTGTCATTTCGTTCTTATAAATGAGAAAAACAGTAAGAATGTTTATGACTTCAGGAAGAGTAAAAGGGAAAATAATAAAACCAAGACATGCCTTAAGAAATGTAACTCATGATTCAGAGAGAGTCCGATCGATTCTTTAATTCTATTTCTTCTTAATTGACTTTAATTGCCAGTTCTTGTCAACAAGGACAAACAGACCTTGCATTTTAAATGAAATTATGCAAGCCGTATTAAATAGTACCTGAAATACTTCAAACCAGCTCATTTGCATGTTGCAATGTCTTGTAGTGGTCTTTGTATAGTAAAAATAATAATGCTGCATTTCACACATTCTCAAAAGTGATCTATGGTTAAGGTGTATTTTGTTAAATAGTTACATTTTCTTTATAAATTTTTCATGAAATTAATGCAAGCATTGCAAGCTGAAATCATCATTGTATCTAACCACTATCCGTACCTAATAAACATTGTTTAGTAATAAAACAAAATGGATTCAAGACTCATATCCTTAGGTAAAATTTCTCACAATCAATCTGTGTGAAAAATTAGCAGACATCTCTATGAAATTGATGAGAATTCATTTAAASTGTGAATAATACTTATTTCCTGTCAATTAGATGTCTAACGATAATGAAATCCTGACTATGATTACAGACAGTTTTAGATTACAAAAATTTCAGCTAAAGGCAAGAAAACATGATAGTCACAAGTTCTTCATACAGGACACAAGAAATATTTAAACACTTGTTTACTAATCTGTTTAAAAACTCATTTATAAATACATTAATCACAGTCCCTACAAAATACTGAAAAAAGTATAAATTTGTTTCTAATTTTTTTTTCATTTGGACAGAAAATTATGAAACATAGAATCAAGAGTGTGGCTTCCACTGAAGGGCAGCTAATGCAAGCCTAACTAAATTAACCTCATCAGAAGTTGAGATTTTATAGGTCTTGCATTCTAATGAAATATTTCCACCTTATTTGTAACATCATAGTGCTGCTGCTGATCACAGATAAATCTTAAGTGAAATTGAAATACCACTATTTTCCACATACAGGTCAAATTTCTACATTCAAGTAAACACAGTATTCTTTCAATAAATCGAATCTCATTTTTGATACTTTTATTCCTTTCCTTTCTCAAGTGTAATGAGAAAAATTATTATAAACAAGAAGTTACCTTCATGAAGAGTAGTATCAAAGCCTTTGTATTAAAGTGTCATATGTGTATGCATTTTGTAGCGAAGGATCAGCCATTAACTCTTTTTTAAAAACCATTTCCGTACAATATGCTTTGACCATATTTCCCCTTCCCAAGCTTCCATAGCTCCTGGCCTCATGTTCAAACCCTCTCCTTTGCTTCCTCCCTGTCTCTCTCCAAACCAAACAAAATAAAAATAATACAAGATAATAAAATATCAAATCAAAATAAAACATAACCACCATCCCCCTGCCACACACACTTATTTTGTTGACTATCTACTTCTGAATGTAGATGATATAATTTGAGTACCTCAGTGCAGTCTGTGTTTGTGTCCAACAGTTATATTACTCAAGTTGTTAAGAAACCTGTTATAGTACACTATTAAGAAGAAAATCCATATATCTTAGTAGTATATGTAGCTTTGACCTTAAATGGAAACCAGTAAAATCATTTTCCACCACCTTCATACAAGCTATAACCTTTATTTAAACTAATATTTTGTACCTTGTATCATTTTATTATATAACTAGTTTGGAACCACATTATTGTTCTTACTAGAAATTACTACAATCAAAATATCCCATTCTTATCTGTCATTTACAAGAACTGCATGTTAACACATCCTTGAGATATTTTAGTAGGGATACTTATTTCCAGAGAAGGGTGTCATTTAAATGCTCAAATGTATGTGGTAGACTGTCTTATGAAATATGCATCAATGATGTGGAAGTTTATGCTATGAAAGGACAACATTTAAAAGCAAATTGCTTATATTCAATTTTCCAAAAGAAGTCTACACAATGAAGATCTTACTATGAGATGAACAAAAGGGCTTCAGTAATTGCTCCCAGGAAAGGACACCATGTAGGTCCTGTGGCTGCTATTAAAGATGAGTTTCTGGCTAAGGTCAGGATGAGTAATAAGCAATTATACCACTCAGGGTTGAGTTAAAAAGCACTTAGTGTTTACATGACCTTCCATGAGTAGTTTAGTATATTTATAAATACTTGCCATTAGTTTGCCTTTTGTCATTGACTAAGGATTGACCTGTGTCACTTGTCACTGACACCTAACACCAAAATGAATTGAAAATCTGTCTTTAGAAATAGGTTTCCTTGATACAGTGACATTTATAAATGGATCTTTAAAGACAGTACTTTTTCTATACACTTTGTTTCAATTTCCTGTCAGTCTCAAGCGAAGAATTTTATAATACTAAATATATCACATCTTTCCAAGATCATTTCTCTAACTTTAAGCTTCTAGTGTACACGTCATCTCTTCATCTCTACAGGAGCCTATATTGTTTTCTCTTCCAAATGACAATAAGCTATACATATGATAGTCTTTTTAGAACAGGAAAGGACATATTTTTAATAAAAGGAAATATAATAAAACTATAATGACTTACTGGTTTGTCATCCAAGGGTTTTGAATGTCATGTTTTTAAGAGGAATCACTTTCTGAAAATATCAATTTCTGTTTTCTGGTTTTCCAAAACAAAGATTTAGATACAGGAAGGAGACTGTTTAGTTGACTTTATTGTGAGGTGAGTCACTGAGTGGCTTTTATCCATTTTATTTTCTCTGTTCTTTTCACACACAAAAAAAAACTTAGAACTCTAAAATTTGCTATGTGAATTTAAAATTTAACTATTAGTTTAGCACTTTCTGTTTATCTTTGACACATTTGTAATTTTTTATAATGATTTTTTTTTATAAACAGACAACTTAAGGATTCTCTGGACACAATTCTGTGAGTTGCAGGACATTTTTTTCTTCTCATGTTGAAAGTATATTGTTGCTTGCTTCAGATGTAAGTAAAATACATTAAAATACATTAAAACATAAAATTTAATTTGGTATGCTGGTGACTGCTTCATTTTTCAAAACTTCAATTTGAAATAAATGTGTGTTGTGCATTACATACACACAAATATAATTGCACTATCAGTAGGATATGACAGGAAAATAACTAAGCCAATTCAACAGAAGACTCCATTTGGTGTTTTAATTATACATTTTAGACCATACTTCAGTTATTAGTTTCCTTTTAATATGTATAGTGCAGCACTGTTGCCACAGGAAGATAACATCTGAAAGTTACATGTCCGTTGGGCACAACTATCAGCATTTTCCCTCTATTTGGGTCATGAACCCAATTAATCCTCATTGCAGAGAGGATAAAGGAAAGACCAACAATCATGCACACTAAATGTTATCTGACTCTAATCTGACAGTCATTGTTGATTGAACTTGGTACTTCTTGAATCCTAAGAAATGAGCAGGCATATAGATTTCCCTGTATTTCACTCAAAGCTACTACAATTGATTCTAAGAATCAGCAAAAATGAAATTGCAAAGTTATATATGAGATTATATTTTCTTTCTTAATGGCAAATGTGAGAATTGGCATGTATTTCATACTTTTATAAAATAAACCATGTCATTATTACTTTGTTAAACCAAATGTATCAATTTAATCTCTAAAATTACTTTATTTATTGGATGGCATTTATTTAATAAGTAAATTAATTAATCTATTAAAATTATGTATTTCTTTATTTATAGATGATTTACTATTTTAGTAAGGTAGAGATCCCATTAGTATTAGTAATCTTAGTCCTTTACAAAATTCTTGGAATAGTTAAGATTTTGTCATATTTCATGCTACTGTATTGAGCTATGTGTATTTAACATATGTTCTGGTTAGAAAGATTTAATAATATTATGCTTACTATTTCCATGGGTCAGTAATATAACTGATAAATAATAATAATACTTATGTCTATAATCTCAACACCAATCTGAGATCTTGTTCAAAAACGCCAAAGTGGTATAATTTAGAAGAAACCACAATACAAAGAAATATTGATTAAAATATAATGACTTGAAAAATGAGACAAAATGTGACAAAGGCCAAAGAAACAAGAAGAAAGGCAGAGCCATGTCTAAGAGTGATTTCAAAACTTCCTATGGTTTCTTACAAAGAGCCAGCCAAATTACTTTTCCTTTGTGGGAGGTACCCACAGATTTCTGTTTTAATTATTTTTCTTATCAGAATGTCAACAACTTCAATAACCTGATTATAGTATTGCCACATATTAACATATGGCTACAATTAATACCAAACAGTGAGAATCTAAATTAATAGGACATACATTTATTAATGTTTCATTACCAAATGAGCGTAATTCATATTACATGATTATTTACAGTTTCTGAATGTGGTTTCTTATCTTTGCTCAAAGTGTTTGCTTCATATGTCCATAAAACTTTAGCTCATTTAAGCCTTAAATGAAATAAATTTTAAAGAAAATAGAACAGCAGCTTTCAGATTTACCTTCTTTTTCCAGTCAGCCATTAATATCATTGGCTGTAAATAACACTGGACTGCCATTTTATGTCTTTTCATATTCATCAAGGAACAGAAAACCACTTAATGGTTTTCTAAGAACCTTAATTTTTATTTTTTCACATCCAGTAAATCATTACAGAACACAGGTTTGGTACAGCAGTGTTGCATACATAAACTATTATGTATATTATGAAAGTATGTGTCATTTGAACATCACAGTCCTCAGAAGCTTTATTTCCTAGTTCTTTCTTTCCAAAATATGGAACTTTGGTGATTCATCACATTGCTGAGACAAATATCTTACTATACTCTATGTTTGAAGTAAGAAAGGTGTTTGTTTGAATTAAAGATTGATCATATTCTGGTCAAAGAGGCAGCCCCATTAAGAACGAAATATTTTCAGATTAAATGGTCAACAATGATGTAAAAATATATATAACCCAGTCTTCTAATAAGCTAATTGATTACCCAATGTAGAATTGAGTTTACATAGAATATCCCATCAATGTGTAGCTTTGAACAAACTTCAGATGCTGTTTGTGACATTACAATGCAAACATCCCAGGCATCCCAGGCAGCAGTAGAGGAATGATAACCAGAATGGCCAAGAGAGCTTATGGTTTTAGGAAAGAGGTGCATTGAGTTTGGCTTTAATTAAATTTGATGGGCTTTTTCACACAAGTCTAAATAAGTAGTATAGATCCAAAAATTCATAAGAGATGCAGTTATATAGCTTCAATCATAGGCAACCTGCATACACACACCCCTCCCTGATTCAATGAGGCAACTCATTAGCCATAATAGGCGTTCTCTGGCTTGCTAAGCACCTAATTTGCTACTAGTAAATGACTTTAAGCACAGAGAAAAATAAATCAGCGTAAAAAGCATAGCTCCTATCATAATTAAGAAATGCTAGACATATGATTATGTATCTGAAGATGCACCAATTACATAATGCATCATATAGTTTATCACATATGCATATACACTTCCATTTAATTCAAGATGTCAATCAATCATTGTAATATTTATCATAACTAGTATGGTTACACAGTTACTAGTGTTTGGGGGAATCATAATAGATAATAATAAGCTAGATCCTTTAGAAATTTCATTAAAGTCTGAGGGATGAGGAATGTGAATGTGTAGCACATGATATATGACAAAGTATAATTTAATGTGTATACAAACTGTGCTGATAAAACTGCTATCATATTTCATAGAGTACCAGGATTATCATGAGAAAGGCTTCAAGAATATTTTTTTGACTAAGAGGAAAGTGAACTGGCCCTCAATCAGGGCTACGGTTTTACCACAAAGATGTTTTGTTTTGCTGAAGGCATACAGATCACATATATGATGGTTGGTGTTACTCTGCAGCTCATTTTCATGTTCATATTGATATACATTTGCCTTTTAAATAAGAAAAAGAAAGGACCTTAATTAAGCATTAAAGATGAGGACATATCTGTTTCATAGCTGGCCCTAAGGTAACTTCAGGTGCAGGTGTTTTCTCTGTGACAGTGACATCTGGCTACTGAAAAGATGTTACCAGAATTGTTCCATAGAGAAACCCAAATTCTTGGCACTACACTCCAGTTCTTAGGACTTGAGCTTGGTTGAACATACTGTGAGATAGTTTACATGAGAGTAGTGTATCTTTATGAATCATAAATCTTTGTAGTGGAGTAGTTTGAATTTTAAAATTTACTAAAAAATTGTTACATGTTTACAATGTGTTTTTAGTCAAAATGATCTTCTTTGCCTTTCTCTTTATATCTGTCCATACTTTTCCACTTTGTCATTGCAATCTTGCATACTCTTTGTTTTAGCACTGATACTGCAGTGTGGGAAAAGTGTGTTTTCTACCTCCATTGTCCTCTATTATGCTAGCACCAGGTAAGCTTCTTTCAAGGCCTTCAGCAGGAGAATAAGAATATAGGGACTATTAAATTTAGAACACAATACACACACACATACACACACATGCACACACACAGACACACACACATACACACACATACACATACACACTCACACACACACAGACATACACACATACACACATACACATACATATTAAAATTGCATGAAATTTAGTTTGCCTATTCTTCATCTCGGCTGCCCCCAAATTCTCTTAGTTTCACTATGTTCCCTGCCCACACAACTTTGTTTCTGTTTCTTAACCCATCAAGTACAATTTGTGTTGCCTAAATCTTGTGGATGTATGGTCTTACACTGGACTACGTCCACATCCCAAGGATTACAGTCTTAGAGAATACTGACTTGTTCTCTACTAGAAGCTACCAATTGAGAAAACTCCTTGCTTAAGGGTTGGATTGATAGTCAGGTCTCTCTTCCAGTTTCTGATTTGGACCATTTTCTGGAATTTCTAAGATATCTCTTCATAATTTGCATGTCTTCTTTGAAAAATAATTTGCTTTAATTAACTTCTCTATGAGATTTCTCTACTAAAAAAAAGCCTACTTTTTAATTGGGTACTTTGTTTTCTTGCTTTTGGGATTTGAGTTCTCCAAATTTAATATGACATCTGATGTACATCTGGCAAAGTTCCCTCTCTCTGGTCTTCTTCTTTACTTGATGGTTGGTTCTTTTGTTGAACATATTTTGGTTTTATGAGAACTCAATATTTAATTTCTGGCTTGAGATTCTGAGCAAATTGAGTTCCATTTGGAAAGTTCTTTTACATGTACTTTAAAGAGAACTGTATACATTTTCTTTTAGTTATTTTAACATTCCAGGTTTCAGTATTTTAGGTCTTGATCTCCACACAACATGTTATGTACAGTTCAAAATTCTTTAAAGATGCTGTTTTTCCCCACTGTGCATACTTTTGACATATTTGTCAATTCTGAGTATTCACCTTAAGGAAATTTTTACTACTAATCTGTATAATTTGTTTGTTTTTGTAGCAGTACCATCATGGTTTTATTAACGGAGCTCTATAATATAGCTCAGTAATTAGTGTATTAATTACTCTAGCATTGTTCCATTTTGTTCGTGATTGTTTTGACTATCCACGGTTAATTATGCTTCCGCATAAATTTTAGAAGCAATTATTGTATTTTTGAGAAGACTGTAATAGACACTTTGAGCAAGATTCCATTGAATTTATAACTGCTGGAAAAGTCCTTAGAATATACAAAAATGGTAGTATTCTCCTCCACAGGTATATAAATACCAATCAAATGATGAAATCCAGGTATATATTCATACTGTTATCATATTTATCTATAAACTAAAATAAAAATAAGTTTTCAGATAGACAGATGGAACTAGGAAGTACCATACTGTGTAAGGTACCCAAAAACCCTAACAGAAGCCAAATGACATGTTTTCTCACTTAGTTATGAATAATAGATCTGAAACTTTATATATTATCATATAACTTAATGTCATTGCAGAAACCAGAAAAATAGAAAAGAAACACAGGAATATTGAAGAGGAGAAGTTTTAGAGAAGAGAATAGCAATAAAGAGATTCTTCAGAGAGAAAAATATGGAAACTCGTATAATTCAACAAGAACAAAGTAGAGGGAGGGTAATACAGAGACAGAAGAAAAGAGGGAGAGAGTTCTAAGCCTGAATAACACATAATCCAAAAGCATTACCTGTGTACTTAAAATATAGACAAGTGATATGTATATCTATCTACCTATTTATCTATTATCTATATCTATTTATCTAGATAGATAAATAGGTAGATGATAGGTAGGTACATAGATAGATAGATAGATAGATAGATAGATAGATAGATAGATAGATAGATAGACAGACAGATGGTAAATTTTTCAAGTACACATAAAATGTTACTTATGATGACATCTCCACATTCAAGACCAATAGACCACTTAAAAAAATTTCTAGTTCCATAAAAAATCTCTCTCGATGCTTGTAGTCTGGTAGGGCAGAAAGTCCACAAACAATATTGTCTATTGCCATTGACCTTATTTCCACCCAAGAACTTGAATTAAAGAATCTATTGCTAAATACCCACATTACATACATAAGGTGAAAGGGAATCTGGCAGGTACTAACCTGAAACCTCTCACTGAGGACTGAAAGGGTGCAGGGACAGCTTACATCTACTTAGCTCAGACATGTAGATTTCACACAGATATCGAGCCTGGTAGATCTCTGCAGGTATGCAATAGTGACATGAGAGCTGAAGACTGAAGAGGGCATGGAAAGAAGCTGAGTGTTGATACTTGTGCCAGAGTTGGGTCTTTTAAAGCAAGGCCAGGAGACTTCACTCCACTGGTGAAGGTACAGTTTCAGTTTGGTGGATTCACCCACAAACTGGAGATTCCAGAATTGTGGAATATCCACCAAAGACATCAGAGTTGGTTTGAAACCAGATTGAGCCTACCTGATAAACTTTTTCTACTCTGCATAGCAGTGTTTGGCTGTAAACTTGAGATCCAATGTTAATCTCTTCTGAATAATAGTCTGTGCGCTGACTCTGTGGAGCTACTTTCCAGACAATTTCATGTCAGTGATGTGGATCTCTTAAGAAGCATGCCTGATACTTCATCCCATTATTCCAGTAGAGCAAAGGTTTCGTTCTCACAGATTATTAAGCCCTTTCACAATAAGAAAGTATATAAGTTGGGTTTGAATCTCTTTTAGATCATCACAGTTAAGAGTCTTTGGATTTTAAAGCACACCAGGCTTTTAAAGTGTTGATTTATTTTTTAACTGTTTATTGATCCTTTGTGATTTTCACTTCACGCAATCCAGTCACGCTTAACTCCATGCTCCCTCAGATCTGCTCTCTGCCCTTTAATCTCCTCCCAAGAGAAGCACAAACACACACAAACATACGCATGTACATAAAAGACGTCTTGTTGTAGAAGCTGGAGGCTTATATGGGCTCAAAGATTCTGCAGGGCCAAATACAAGGCCTGCACCAGTCCGCGTCAAGTCCTTCATGCACACTTTATGGCTGTTATCTTGGTGTATCTGTGGGACTTTTAACTATGGGAGACTGCATATCTCTGACTCTTTACCTGCTCTTGTGACTCTTTGATTGCTATTTGGCTGCCTTCTCCAGCCTTTATAAGAGGGCTTTCACCTTGCCCTTTTGTGTCTTGTTTTGTCCTGTCTGATGGTTTAATGTTGTTCCCGGGTTTCGGCATCATATGATGGGTTATAAATGGGGAGAGAAGAAGGGGATTAGAGAGTGTGGCACGGCGGCGTGGGGGAAGGGGGATGCCTAGGCGGGCCCAGGCCCAGGCACCTCTTCCCCCTGAGGGACCACACACACACACCGACATGG
>BDUI01000105.1:102208-150548 GCA_002335545.1 Apodemus speciosus | reverse complement strand
ATATATAATGATATATATAGGAATATATATCAATATGAATGCAACATATACATGGGGTGGGTTTTGTATTGAATAATCACCAACTTTTGAGTTTTTCCCAGGCAAGGTTCTTTCTTTCAGAGAAGGTGTTATTTTCCTTTGAGATTTCATCTACAATTGTCTAAGAAGCTCCACTTATGAAATCTCTCGCATAATTATTGTTTTCTAAGACCTGAATAGGGACAACACCAATAGAATATATTCTGTTACAGTTACATTCTCTATGTAAGTCATACATATTTTCTTTCATTATTAGGATGGTGCTATATGGGGTATACAATATCTCTGCACATAATTGCTTTGACTAAACACTGAGATAATAATATTAGTAATTCACAGTGATACAGCTGAAAAGATACATCACCACAACAACATTAATGTGGAAATATCCAGATTTGGAATTTATTTCTAATTTTTAAAAATTTTCCATTCACTATATATTTTATCATATCCTTTCCCTTTCCCTCAATCCTCTCAAATGCTCTCTATACCCATTCAACTTCATATTCCCTTCTACTAAAACAGAAGAAAATATAAACTAAACAGCACATATGTCTACCCCCCAAGACTCAAATATGAAGCCCATTTTGTGTTCATCATATACATCTGATCATTATTAGGTCTACCTTGCATGTGGCTCGAATACCCAATGTTAAGACTGATTAACCAATGTCAATCACCTAGTTAAGACGATTTTTCTTCTCCTGGTAGCTTTCATTTGGAAACAGTTCCTTTGCTAGGAGTTGGATATTGTACCCACTTTCCCTCTTCTGTGCTGTGTTTTTTTTGGACTCGCTTGGATTTGTACAACATGCTGTCACATACATTGTGAGTCTGTTCTGTTCATGTCCTACTCCTATTATGTCTGAAAAATACTCTATCCTTAAAGTCATTCGTCATACTGTATCTTGAGGTCATTAAGTACCTTTGGACCTTTTGATCTTTCTGGCTTGTCTTCAGAATAGATCCCTTAAACCTTGAGAGGAATATACTTCAGCACCAACTGGAATTATCCATGATGGTTGATAAGAGAAGCATTTCAGCAGTAGTGTCCTTCTCTTAGGATCCACCAACCAACAGTCCTCAATATTCAGAGCTGAGACTGCATTTGAAAATGATTCAAAAATGTGGAACCCGGGGCTGGAGAGATTGCTCAGTGGTTAAGAGCACTGATTGCTCTTCTAGAGGTCCTGAGTTCAAATTCCAGCAACTACATGGTGGCTCACAACCATGTATAATGGGGTCTGATACCCTCTTCTGGGGTGTTTGAAGACAGCAACAGTGTACTCATATAAAAATGTGGAGCCCATTCCCACTATTCGTGGTTTTACTTTGTAGTAGAGCATGTCTACGTGGGGTATTTAATTGGATGATTGTTTGTTAACTTCTCTTATAGTCCTTACATGTATGTACATATTTTAGGAAATTTCCACAGTTTATTTTGATATAGTTTTTCAAAAACCCTTTAGTGCTACCAACTTATCTTCTTAATTTTTATGTTTTAAGACTTATCATTTGCTCAAAGAAACAAAAATGAATATATTTAATAAACCAGGATGTCAGTACTAAGTAGTACCAATGCTATTCAAAAGCTTTATATGTGTGAAATTGTGCTTTATTTTTTGATGTTCAATTTAGAATCATTGATTCATCAGGGTAACTRTAATTATATGACTTTGACTTATAATAAGTGTACTGGGTTAACAAAATTAGCATTATCCAACACTGTACAAGTTTAGCAGGCAGTGTAAGTGGYCACAAATAGAGATATTTTATGATGAACAAGTGCACCACACATAAACAAAATTATCTTATTTAATCAAAGTAAACATGAAACAGATGTACAATGGGACTTAAATAACACAAACATACAAATGGCTTTTTTGTATCATTGTAATGTCAGAGAATATAAGAGACATGTATATCAAGAGTTACAATACATTTTCTATATCAAAGGTCCAGGTGCCTTACATATTGGATAAAGTATGACCTTATTGGTCTTTCCTGAATGAGTTAAATATAGCTTTTTATTTATTTTATAAACTTACCTAAAATTTATTGCTAAAGTTGATACTAATCCATTATCTCTCTGAAACATGCACACTTTTCAAAATTGGGCACGTTACTTATGCTATATGAGTCCAAATTAATAATTCTCTGTGTATCCAGAACTCTTAGTTTTTGTTTTAGAACAAGTTAACATAAAAGGAAACTTATGTAATCTTTGATTTTGCTGACTCTTGTTCTTATTTTTTTTAAAAAGCTTAACAAAAGCAAGAGAAAACACAAGTAGTCATCTTGGTAAATGAAAAAGAATCTTTGATCTTTAGGGCATTTTTAATGTTACTGAGAACAGATAAATATTTTATGAAGAACTTGTTTTAAATATACAGCATCATGTTTGAGATTGACACTACTTCCTTAAACTTGGACCTTTGAATTTTCTCTAAATATCTGCTCCTTACCAATTTAAACACCTATATAACCTTAAAAATAACCTTCCTCTTTATGTAACTGTAGAGACTAGGTCAGGCATTTTCATTAACTTTCATAAAAAAAAAAAAAAAAGGATTTTGGCTTCTTATCTCTTGCTGCTTCTCCCATTTTTATGCAATGTTTTACTTTGCATAAAACTGAATTCACAAGTCATCCTTCATTAAAATGGATTTCCATATGCATTATCCTTTTTGATCTAGGGAATATACCTTTGTCTGCCATATTTTATATGCTTTTATCTCATTTCTTATTTTGTTCTGCTTTTATTATTACTATATTTTGAAACACCATTTTCTTTTATTTTTTCTTTTCTCTTTCTTTCTTTCTTTCTTTCTTTCTTTATTCATTTATTTTAAACTCTAGATTTTATCCTCCTCCCAATCGAACCTCAAATTGTTCTACATCCCATACCTGCTTCCTGTCCCCCTGTCTTCAAGAGGATGTGCCCAGCCCCTTACCCCCCATCCCAACAGACCTCTAAACTCCTAGGGACCTCCAGTCTCTTGAGGGTTAGGTGCATCTTCTATGACTGAACCCAGGCCCAGCAGTCCTCTGCTGTATATGTGTTCGGGGCCTCATATCATCTGGTGTATGCTGCCTTGATGGGGGTCCAGTGTTTGAGAGATCTCAGGGGTCCAGATTAATTGAGACTGATGGTCTTTCTATAGGGTTGCCCTCCTCCTCAGCTTCTTTCTGCCTTTCCCTAATTCAACCACAGGGGTCAGCAGCTTCTGTTCACTGATTGGGTGCAAATATCTGCATCTGAACCTTTGAGCAGCTTGTTGGCTCACTCTGGAGGACAGTCATGATAGGTCTCCATTTGTGAGCTATTCATAGCCTCAGTAATAGTGTCAGACCTTTGGGCCTCCCTTTGAGCTGGGTCCTACTTTGGGCTTGTTGCTGGACATTCTTTTCCCAAGGCTCCTCTCCATTTCCATCCCAGCGGTTCCTTTAGACAGGAAGAACTATGGGTCAGAGTTTTGGCTGTGGGATGGCAACCCATCCCTCCCTTGATGCCTGGACTTTCTCCTGGAGAAAGGCTCTACAAGTTCCCTCTCCCCACTGTAGGACATTTCATCCGAGGTCCCTCCTTTTCATTCCTGAGATTCTTTCACCTCCTAGGTCTCTGGTACATTCTAAAGGGTCCCCCAAACTTCCTACCTACTGAGGTTGCCTATTTCCGTTCTTCCATTCCCTCAGCATTTCATTGTTTTTCCCCACCCAATACCACATCATGTTTCCCTTTCCCCCAGTCTGTCCACTTTCCCTCACAGGTCCCTCCCTACCTCACCCCTTGTGATTGCTTTCTTCTCCCACCCAAGTAAGACCGAGACATCCTCACTTGGGCCCTTCAGTTTGTTGAGATTTTTGAGATCTGTGGACTATATTTTTTTTGGCTAATATCCACTTATTAGTGAGTACATACCATGCACAACCTATTGGTTCTGAGTTACCTTATGTAGCATGATATTTTCAAGTTCCATCCATTTGTCTGCAAAACTCAGGATATCCTCATTCCTAATAGCTGAGTAGTATTCCACTGTGAAAATGAACCACATTTTTTATTCATTCTTCTGTTGTGAGACATCTGGGTTGTTTCCAGCTTCTTGCTATCACCAACAAGGCCACTCTGAACATAGTGGAACAAGTGTGGCATGGTGGGGCATCCTTTGCATATATCACAATAGTGGTATTGCTGGGTCTTCAGGTAGATCTTCCAGAAATTTCCAATTTTCTGAGGCACCTCCAGATTGATTTACAGAGTGGTTGTAACAGTTTGTAAGCTAAATAGCAATGGAGAACTTTTCCTCTTTCTCTATATCCTAGCCCACATGTGCTGTCATCTTAGGTTTTGATCTTAGCCAATCTGATTGGTTGTTGGGTGAAATCTCATGATTGTTTTTATTTGCATTTCTCTTTTCACTAAAGACTTTGAACATTTCTTTAGGTGTTTCTCAGCCATTTGATATTCCTCTGTTGTGAATTCTTGGATTAGTTCTATACCCCCATTTCTTCATTGGGTTGTTTGGGTTTCTGGTGGTTAGCTTCTTGAGTTCTTTAGATATTTTGGCTGTTAGCCCTCTGTCAGATGATGGGTAAGTAAAGACTTTTTTCCCTATTTATAGGTTGCCAGTTTGCCTTATTGACTATATCCTTTGCCTTTCTGAAGCTTTCCAGTTTTACGAGGTCCTGCTTACCAATTCTTGATTTTAGAGTGTGTGCCATTGTAGTTCTGTTTAGAAAATTTCCCCATGTATGTGCCAATGAGTTCAAGGCTCTTTTCTTCTTTCTTTACTATTAGATTCAGTTTATCTGATTTTATGTTGAGGTCTTTGATTTACTTGGACTTGAGCTATGTGCAAGGTGACAAATATGGCTCTATTTTCATTTTTCTACTTACCAATAGCCAGTTAGATCAGCACTATTTTAGAAGATGCTTTCTTTTTTCCATTGTAAATGTTTGGCTTCTTTGTCAAAGACCAAGTGCCTGCCAAAATCTCCCAACCACAAATAGCCCAGGGTCAGACGGATTTAGTACAGAATTCTACCAGCTGTCAAAGAAGACCTGATACCAATATTCCTTAATCATTTTCACAATGTAGAAACCAAAGGAACACTACCTAATTCACTCTATGAAGGCACAATTACTCTGATACCTAAACCGTATAAGGACCCAACCAAAAAAGAGAACTTCATACCAATCTTGCTTTCAAATATTGATGTAAAAATATTCAATAAAATTCTTGTATAGAGAATCCAAAACACATTCACCATGATCAAGTAGGCTTCATTCCAGGGCTGCTAGGTTGTTTCAATATATGAAAATCCATTAATGTAATCCATTATATAAACAAACTCAAAGAAAAAAATCGCATGATCATCTCCTTTGATTAAAAAAAAAACAAAAATTGACAAAATACAAAACTGCTTCATGTTAAATGTATTGGAGAAATCATGAATCCAAGGCCCATACCTACATAATAAAATCAATATACAGCAAATCAACAGCCAAATTAAATGGAGATATACTTGAAGCAATCCCACTAAAATTGGGGAAAAGATAAACATTCTCTACATATATATTGAATATAATCCTCGAAGTGATATCTAGAACAATAAGACAACAAAAAGAGGTCAAGGGGAAACAATTTGGCAAAGAAGAAATAAAGGTATCACTATTTGCAGAAGATATATAATAGTATAAATAAGAGACCACAAAAACTCTACCAGAGAACTTCTCCAGCTGATAAACAACTTCAGCAAAGTGGCCAGATATAAAATTCACTCAAATATATTACTAGCCTTCCATTATACAAATGATAATCAGGCTGAGAAAGAAATTAGGGAAACAACTCCCTTCACAATAACCTCAAATAATATAAAAAATCTTGGGGTAACTCTAACAAAACTAGTGAAAGACCTTTATGATAATAAGAACATCAAGTCTTTCAAGAAATAATCTCAGAAAATGGAGAGATCTCCGATGCTCATGGATTGCCAGAATTAACATATTAAAAAATGCCATCTTACCTAAGGCAATCTATAGATTCAAAGCAATCTCCATCAAAATTACAACACAATTCTTCAAAGGCTGGGAAAGAGAAATTCTCAAATTCTTCTGAAATGGGGAAAAAAAAAACCCAGAATACCAAAATCAATCCATAACAATAAAAGAAAGGCTATATAGCAATAGTGATAATAACTGCATGGAATTGTTACAGAGACAGAGAGATTGATCAATAGAATTGAATTGAAGACCCAGAAATAAAATCACAGACTTATGGGCACTTGGAACAGCATTTATTTTTTATTTTTTCTTATTTGTTTAGTTGTTTATTGACTTAGTTATTTCTATGTTTGTTGTTGTTCTTTGAGGCAGGAATTATTCATACACACACACACACACACACACACACACACTAAAACACTCAGGAATCTCATTAAAAACATACTAAATTAAGTAGTCATGATATATTCAGAATAGAAGGAAAAAGAAAGGACACTACAATGTAAAATAAAAATAAAAAGATAAATTTGAAAGAATCTCTGACACACCATTATGAGAAAAGGAAATTCCAATGGTATTACTGTTGAATTTTTTTTCCAGTGGCCATCAACCACTGAGCACCCTTGCCTACAATTAAGAGTAACTTGTTTCTTCAGTAAGACTGCCTTGGAGAAAGTAAATTTGCATGCTAATGGTTAATCAGTTGGATACAGCTTGTAGGTTTTGGATGGGAACATGTCTCCTTTTTGCCCTAGGTCTCTCTCTATCTGGTATAGATCCATGTGGACAGGGTGAATGGTGCCGCGGTCTCAATGACTTCAACGTGAGTGCATCATGTTAATTTAGAGGGTCTTGTTTTTTTGGGTTCTTGTATCCCCTGTGACTTTGAGACTTTTCCACCTCTTCTTCCACATGGGTCCATGAGGAGAGGGATTAGACAGAGACATCAAGTGTAGAGTTGAGAATTACAACGTTTCTCATTTTCTATATAATATCTGGCTGTGGGTCTCTGTGTTTGTTCATAAAGGCTGTAAGAACAAGCTTATCTAATGATGACTGAGCAAAGTGCTTGTCTATGAATATAGAACATTATCTTTAGGAGCCATTTTACTGCTACTCCTTATTTTTAACAGTAACATCTTGTTTTCTTCTAGTTCCTTCAGATATCTAGTCTCAGTTTTTGTTTTTTTTTTTTGATTTTTTTTATCATTCAAGCAGTATGAGTCTATCTCATGATGTGGGTCTAAAGTCAAATCAGATATTGTTTGTTTACTCCCACAAGCTTTGTTCCACCATTGACTAACATATCTAGCAGGGAGCACACCATTGTAGATCAAAGTGTGACTAGCTGGGTTGGTGTTTACATTTTTTTTTTTTTTTTTTTGCTTCGGTAGGACGCAGAATAACTTCCTGTCCTGAAGATGCTAGAGCATAGGGATAAAGGTTTAATCTAGGCATCAGATTGACTTCTCCACATTGAATGAGTTGTATAGATGTTGTCCTCAGGAATGTCTTTCACATAGTCTAGGTTGTTTGTGGTTTCTCACTGGAACCCTTTGGTCACTGACTCAATATGGTACAATCCAACCCCTGTAATAGAACCTTTATTTGATGACAAGACATGGATAGTTGTGGATTTGTCTCCCACATTTCATTTGTCAATATAATTTAGATCACTTTCATAATTTAGGAAGCTTCTGATGTTGAGGATTTTCATTCAACCGGTCAAGTGGCTTTCATTTTCAGCTGTTTCTCCCCATACCCACTGCCTTACTGTCTATCACTTGTCATTCTTCATTTGATGTTTCTGTTCGATTTCCCTTTGTTCACTCATAAGAATATATTCTATGTTCCTTTACAAGAAAGATTTATTCCTTTCTCCAATCTCTTTTCCGCACTTAACCACTGTGGTTCTTCTCTCTAGCTTGCTTTCATTGACCTTAGAGCTCTCTACATATTATAAAATGTACAATTACAAATACATAGAAGACAAGGCATAATATTTAGGTGAGGGAAAAAACACACTCAAGATGGCTTGGGAGAGGTATGAAGAGAGCATAAAGTTTGAAAATTTGAGTATAGTCTAAAAATATTATGCTTTACCCCAGTCCTTCCTTATTCCTCAACTCTCTTTTGGCCATTACACTTTAAATATTTCTTTTGTGATCACAATATGTCTGAAGGTTTCAGATTTGTAATCCTACTGCTCTAGCCTTCAGTAGTACCTGATATTAACTTTTGTAAAGGAAGCATTATTTAAATATATGAAAGATCCAGTAGATTTACTACTAAATATTTATTAAAGACACTATAAAAAACATAAATTACACAGTTGTGGTTTACTTTACAAAACACCTAGATATTTAACATAGAGAAGTCTAGCTAATATAAAAGACTTCTATAAGAAAAAATATTGTCTTTCTTCTGAGCCAGGATCTCCATTACTCTGATTTGACCAGAATTTCCTGACCTTCATGACTTTATTTCTAAAGCACTAAGATTACAGGCATGTACCATAATGCCTTGTTTAGAAGAAATTATTAATCCATTACAATTTTTCAAAGACCATTTGAAGAACATGGTAACAGCATGCTCTTCATAGTATAAAATTTTGTATCATTGCAGCTAATACAGCTTTATTTAGTGGATAAAAATAAACTGCATTATGTGAGCACAGTCAGTGCAAAACAAAATGAAAGCAAAGCAAACAGATGCAAAGTAAAGTAAAACAAAACAAAAAAGCCTGTATGCTTTTATGGTATTATAATTTTAACAAGTGCCAAATGCTCTGTACTTTTCTTCATATAGGAAGAGAAGTTCATTTCAAAACCATTTGAAGCTTGGACAAAATAATTTCTTTTTTTCCTGATCATTCTGTAGTATCAGATATTCAGTTACAAGTTATACTTCTTAACTTTTGGAGAAGGCTCTTCAGCCTTTATAACTCATCAACCAGACATGGTAGCAATCAGACAAATGTGGCAAAACGGCATAAATTCTTCATAGGATAATTATCTCCCACACTCATCTCTACTACCTCTTTTATCTCATCTGTGTGCAAATCTACACCTACAAACTGATCTGATTCTGAATGTTCAACTTCGACCTTAAAGTATTTGGAATGTCAAAACCAAAGCCAGGTGCAAGAACCTTGTGAATAATAAGCAAGACATCTGCAAATGCCAGGACTCTGAGCTGAACCCTGGCCTTTAGGCTGGGTTTGGCTTTAATCATAAATTCTTTTATTGTTACTACTATTGTTTCAGGCCCTGGGAAAACTCAGCCACCACAGCTTTTGCATGGTCCTCAAGCCATGCCTTTCTGAATCCTTGATTTGAGTTAGTGTGTGCTTATTTGGTTCACGCCTAGTAATGTGACAGAATAGAGATCGTTACATTTATCAGTATATGTGATCTTCTTAGGCAATGTAATTTGTACAAGGTCTCAAAAACTAAAAATTAAGAAATTTAGAAGATACTCACCAAGAAACAATACTGTAACATCATTTTAATAGCCATGTTATAAATTCTTATCTTCTTATTTTTGATTGACATGGAAATAAATTGGTTTTGTTGTGGTATTTTCATAATACATTAATATTTTGTTATTAATTATTTGTTATTTTGTTTATTAAATAAAAATATTTAAGTTTTTATCTTCTTAGGTCTCTGTTCACTCTAGAAGTTTTCAGTGAAAACAATATGGTTGTGATTCTTTTATTCTATACTACTAATATGTTTTTTTAAAATTTATTTCTCTTGCAATATTCAAGACACACAAACTTGGAAAATCATTCTTAAATGGTAATGCTCTGCCATCTGCCTAAACAAATTGCCCCACAATAGTCCATAGACAAATCTCCACAATAGAGTCGCACACTGATTTTATTGCTGTACTAAATGGTTTCTGGACCAGGAAACCCATACCTTGCTTTTAAATCTTTTATAATACTCTTTTTCTTGCTCCTAAAGCTAGGTTTTACTCATTCTTCTCTTAAAATTCTGCTCTTTTTATTGACTCCAAGATTGCTATCCGATGTCACCCAGACTATTTTGCTATATATCATAGTTCCCATTAAAGTATGTGACTATGAACATATGGAAATAATACTAAATAATGCTGGCCAAAGAGTCTCCGCGCACCCATGCATCAGTAGAAGCAGTATAATGTTTACTGACTAGAGAGGTGGTACTTGACAACAGAGTAGCAAAGGAACCCTTGTGCCTTCTTTATGACTGTATCAGATCATTTCATTAGATGCTGTTTGCATGTAAATTAACCAAATGGGGGGTGCTATATGCAAACCATTCTTCTCTTTACTAATCTGTCACATAGAGAGAATCACTTGTGTATAAGGTTAATTTTAAGACGATAATTGTGACTTTCCATCTTTCTCAAGTATCGGCACAGCTGGGTGTATGACATAACTGCACAATAAGGTGACTGTCATACTGAGTTTACAATTATTTAGCTTGTATCCTGAGACTTTCTGGTAGGTTATCATAACAAACCAATAAAGAGTACTGACAAAAGCAAAGAACTGATGCATGTGAAATACATAAATTGGAGAGGTAAGCAGTGCTTTTAATTCCTGAATAATGCTGCTTTAATATTTGTAGCTGCTGTTACAAAGAAGTGAGCACCTTAGCAACTAAATATCTCAACATCATTTACACTCATTTAAATTTTAAATAGATCTCATAGTCTGTAAGAAACTTTCATATATAATCAAATTTTTCCTTACAAATTATAGGAGATAAACTGCTAAATGGCATCCCCTAAATTAATTGTAATTATTAGTATTCATTTTATCAATTCCTTCACCTTGAATATCAGTGTGTAGTAATATGCTAATATAGTACCACATTTTAAAATTAATTTAAGGTAGTAATTATTTAAATGACATTTTAGTAGTCTTTCAATTTCTCCTAGCACAATGTACAATCTTCTTAACTACTATGTTGAAATAAAGTGTTCCTCTATGGTCTGCTTTAGCTAATGAGATATGAGGGCAAGGTATGAATGCTGCCTTCAGGCTTACGTCAAATATTCCAAGAAGTCTTTTCTTCTTTCAGAGTGGTTTTTTGTGCTCCTGACATGACTTCTCCATTGCTCTGTGTTCCATAGGAAGTAAACAAAACAAAATAAAATGSGAGCCAGCCAACAGGAAATGTAAATTAAGCATAAGCTATGACATTGTGATTTAGAGAATCATCACAGATATCACTAACACATTTATGGGACCATAAAGTATATAAGGTATTGATGTCTGAGTAGTCAAATAGAAAGTCATGAAGAAATCTATGGAAGGGTAGTGGTCTAAACTGTACAGCAGAAATAGCTTCAATAATTTTCGTCTCCCCAGATGAGCAAGGCACCTTATGCCAACACTCAGCTAATTCCTTCAACTTCAAAATCATCAGGATAAATACAGACAACAAAATTTCACAAAATCAATGTGCCTTGAAAAAGGTTGTGTTAAAATATCTTTTGGGTATTTTGTTCCCCTTCTTTTTTGGTTGTTTTTTTTCCCCTTTGTTTTTTTTTTTGTTTTTTTTTTTTTTGTTTTGTTTTGTTTTGTTTTGTTTTTGTTGTTGTCGTTGTTTTGTTTTGTTTTTTGTTTTGTTTTTTTGAGACAGGATTTCTCTTTATAGTCCTGGCTGTCCTGGAACTCACTCTGTAGACCAGGCTGGCCTCAAACTCAGAAATCTGCCTGCCTCTGCCTCCCAGAGTGCTGGGATTACAGGCATGCGCCACCACCGTCATTGTTCCCCCTTCTAAGAAGGACCAGATTATCCATACTTTGTTCTTCCTTCTTCTTGGGCATCATTTGATAGGTGAATTGTGTCTTGGGTATTCCAAGCTTCTGAGCTAATATCCACTTATCAGTGAGTGCATACCATGTATGTTCTTTTGTGATCGGGTTACCTCAATTAAGATGATATTTTCCAGTTCCACTCATTTGCTTATGAATTTCAGAAGGAGATATAGAGACAAAGTGTAGAGCAGAGACTGAGGGAAAGACCATCCAGAGGCTACCCCACTTAGTGATCCATCCCATATACAGTTATAAAACCCAGGCACTATTATTGGTGCCCCCAAATACCTGCTGACTGGAGAAGGATATAGCTGTCACCTGGGAGGCTCTGCTAGTGCATGACAAATACAGAGGGGGACAGTCTCAGCAGCCATCGAACTGAACACAGCTTCTCCCATGAGGGAGCTAAAGAAAGGACCCAAGTTGCTGAAGGGGTTTCCAGCGCCATAAGAGGAACAAGGAACATAAGAGCCACCCAGTACTCCCAGAGCTCCCAGAGCTCCCAGGGACAAAGACATCAACCAGATAGTACATGGTGTTATTCTTGGCTTCAGATGCATTGGCAGCAGAGGATGGCTTTGTTGGACATCAAAGGGAGAAGAGGCCCCTGGTCCTGGAAAGGCTTAATGCAGCAGTGTAGGGGAATACCAGGACAGGGAAGCAGGAGGGGGTTGATTTTGGAACAGGGAGAGGAGAGATAGCTTATGGGACGTTTGGAGGGGGACCAGGAAAGGGGAAATCATTTGAAATGTAAATAAAGTATATATCTAATAAAACATATCTTTTTGGTGTGACTAGAGCACATATAAAACTTGTCCTGAAGGAAGCAAACCTTTATATATAACTTTTAGCTGATGGAGACCAAGAACTTCAATAGCTGAGGTTGTACAAAGTATAACAGCATTGCCTAAGTAAATAAGAATCCTATAAGCCATTATTTGACATCTAGGTCTGCTGAGAAATTCATAAGCCTTTGAATTTTCATTGTTATGAATCAGATGGAGAAATCTTCCACAACACAGGGAAAAATATTATTCTCTATTCCATGAAAACAATAACATATCCAAAAATGATGCATCTTTAAACTAGAGTAGAAGTTATAGAGTTTAAAATCTCCATCATAAGGAGTATTGAATGATTATTATAAAGAAATACTTATCAGCCAAGTTTCCATCTGAACAATGTAGAGCAAGGTTTACTGAATTACAATAGGGAATCTTTACAAGTTGGAGTGCTTGTAGTATTTGTGCTTGCCCTAGTTCCACTATTTATATTTATTTTCTAGCTGTATTATTTGAAATGAAACATTCCTACTAGGAGAGAAGGAAATACACAAGACTCAGGAAGTGTGGGGGAATCACCTTCTGAAATGTAGAAATTGAGTTATTCTATACTATTTCTCTAGGATATAAAGGCACAAACAATTGCCAAGTACTGGAGACTCTACTATTCTCCTGTTAGCTTTCCTGCAGTTTAGGGGAAACAATCAAGAAATTGAGTTTCTGTGAATTACCAATTGTTCTTGGATAGAATTTCCTGTTATGCAGCTGCCTCACTGTTGATGATCATTGTATAAGCTACCCCCACTGAAATACTTGGTCCCCCAGGCTAGATATCAGTGTTACCACATCAGTCAATGTGCTGTCTGAGGTGAAAAAAAATTGTAGGTGTATCTCTAGAAAAGCAATATTTAAAGCATAGAACATTTCGTTTATTTTTTTCTTTTATTGGATATTTTCTTTATTTACATTTCAAATGTTATCCCCTTTCCAGGTCTCCCATCAGGAAAGCCTCTATCTCATCCCCCCTCCACCTGCTTCTGTGAAGGTGATTCTCCACTCACCCACTCCAGCCTTCCTGCCCTGGCATTCCCTTACATGTGGCATCWAACCCCCTCAGGCCCAAGGACAGCTCGTCCTATTGATGTCCAACAAGACCATCTTCTGCCACATGTGCAGCTTGAGCCATGGGCCACTCCATATATATATACACTTTGGTTGGTGGTCCAGTCCCCAGGATCTCCAGGGGGATCTGACCAGTTGACACTGTTGCTTGCCTCCTATAAGGCTGCAAACCCCTTATTTTTAATTACATATTTTTAGATAAAAGAAATTATATTCAGTGGAAAGAAAAATACTAGATATAATTAAATTTTTGACCTCTGAATTAAACCAGTATCTTAATGGAATTTATGGATTGCCTGGCATGAAGGAGGCACAAATACATTCATCATAGAGGAATAACAATATACTGAGTGTAGATGACAGCCTGTCAATGATAGGACTTCTTAAAAATCCAAAAATACTTCTTTACTTCTTTAATATGAAGGTTACTACAGGGCATATGAGCTTTCACATTCTATCATAGAGATTACCCACATGATTTGATTACATATGAATAAAATAAAAATTCAAAAATGTGCTCAACATACTTAGTCCTCAGGGGAGATACAATTCAAAATACCTCTGAGATTCTATTTTGCACCCATCAGAATGGCTAAGATGAAAAAACTCAAGAGATAACATATGCTGGTGAGGATGTAGAGTAAAGAGAGCACTCCTCCATTGCTGGTTGGGAACGCAAACTTGGACAACCAATTTGGAAATCAGTTCGGTGATTTCTCAGATAACTGGGAACAGTTCTACCTCATGACCTAGCTATACCACTCCTGGGCATATACCCAACAGATGCTCCAACATCTCACAAAGACACTTGCTCAAACAAGCTCATAGCAACTTTATTCGTAATACTCAGACACTTGAAATAAACTAGATATCTCTCAGTTTAAGAACAGTTAAAGTGGTATGAAGGAAGTTTAAAGGCCTTGTACATATGACATGACTTTATTAGTCAGTATCTTTTAGATATTTTTAAGAAAAAAATCACCAGATTTCAGTACTTAAGAAATAGTATAATAATTCTACAATGGATATGAATCTACAGCAAGTATGAGTAAAATGTTGGCTGCTGAATGATTTAAAAAACAGAAATATTTTCATTACTTTGCTAAGTAACAATCTCTTTGCTGCACCAAAAACAAAGGTGCAAGATTAAAAAGTTAATGAAACAATAACAGATATCACAAAGTGATATTTATCATGATAACCAAAATAGATGCTCCATGTAAAGCTAATATAATTTACATTCTTCAGGATTTTGCTATTATATACTTTAAATGGCTTAAGTCATGTAGTTCTTGGAGAGATCCACTTAACATTGTGACATTACAGATTTCATATGGAAAAATGTATATGGGGGTCTGGAAAGAGTGTGCAGTGTTAAAACTGTGCATAACTCTTACTAAGAAAGTGGGTGTGGTACCCCACTTCTACTCTGGCAGCTCAGAATTGTCAAAACTGAACACTGAAATCCCAAAAGAATTGAATCAATGAGTAATGACTGTGATATTATGTCCTTTGTAGTAAATTCCTTAAAATTTTAACTATGACATTTTGGCTATTATTAAGCTTTTATGTAATAATTATTAGAGAAAAGTTTAGCAGTTTCATATATGCGAATCTGAAATCTTAACTAAACTTTACTGTTAGAAATGGAAGTAAAAAAAAAGACTCAGACTTTAGTTTTCCACTGAATATCAAAATTTTGGTTATTGTAAGAATTAATTAGTCAATCATTAACTGAATTAAAAACCTTGCAAATTCCTTTTAAAAACTGAATGAAGAAGAAAGAGAAATACTATTTTGGGGGTGTTGCTTTTTTATTGGGTATTTTCTTTATTTACATTTTAAATTTTATCCCCTTTCCCCTCAGAAAACCCATTACCCCATCCTCCCTCCCCCTGCTAACCAACCTACCCACTCCCATTTCCCTGTCCTGGCATTCTCCTACACTGGGGCAACAAGTGGAATATTACTGTTTTCAATTCTAAGCATGAGTGACTGTCAATGTTAAATGAATAGAAATTTGAGGATATGATGAAGTTATCCATGAAAATTATGCAAAATAATCACCTGAAGATGAGTTTTATTGTATTTTCCTTCAAGTATCTGAATCACATTTATTGAGAAATGATATTCCTTTGCATTTACTTCATTGAAATAAATTTAAAGTTGCCCCTGAATAATAACTGCACTTCCTTCATGGTGCCTATGAACTGAATTTAAATCTCCTAGTATTGTACTCAATGCTGTGTGCATATAATTTATATTGAAAGAAGAAATATATATTCTCAATAAAAGACTGACATGATTTTACTTAGCTCAATTTTAATAAGTTAGTGAATAATTCAACAAATACAGGGTCATTAATATTTTGTTTTGACTAGTCTTGAAATGCACATGCCATGAAAAGTAAAATTAACTCAATTAAAAAGAATTTCATCAGTTTTACAATCACTATTTACATCACCTAGTTCATATAAAAATCAATGTAAATTCATTCATAAAGTATGTAATGATATAAAACTCTTGATTTCAATGGAAAAACATCCTATCTTCTGCAAAAACATATGGGTATTCAAATATTTTTGCATTATTGAAATTACATCAATTTCAGAATTAATTGAAGAAAGAAAATTCTACAATTACTAAAAATAACACTTTTCACCTCACAGAAATTAAAAGCTCTTCCTGATAAGTGTTTTATAAACACTACTGCATTCTTTTGTATCATACTAGAGTAATTACATATATAGCTGCTTACTCTCTTGATAATTCTGCACTGTACATAAGACTTTAGTGTTATTTAAAAGTAAACCTTTGCTGATTACTCATTTTTGAAAGAAAGAGAAAAATAATTAACTTATTATCTTGAATGATATTCAAGAACTGAATTAGTATCATTTTCCATGATTAATTGAAGCCACTGGATATAAAATCACATGCTTTCTCTTTCCAACCAGCAACTTTTCTGGAAAATAAAAGCAAACTTACAAAATCGCCTAAGTGCTTTTTTCTTTATTTTTTCTAAAAAAAAAATTATATACATAAATATTAATAAGATATTTCTTACCGATAATATATAATTTTATTTTTGTATCAATTTATTATTAGCATATTAACACATCATCAGTATTTGGTYATCTAATAAAATTATGTTACTGAATTTGAATCCTAATTTTGGTACTAATTTTCAATCCTAAGTCAATTTCACAAAGATTCTCTCCTCTCCTATTAAACCATATTATAACTCTACTTAATTTATGAGATCGTCGTACAGATATGATGCTATGCTTAAATATTTATCATAATCCCTACAGTAAAAATTCTAGTTAAGTCTCATCAGTTTTATTATGTGGCATTCAAAGGAAACACATGTACAGCAGATAATAGTGTAAAAATATTAAATCACAGAGTGCCATGTGTGATTCTATTCCTAGTGCTCCCATGGTGACACAGGAGGCTCTGTAACTCTAGTTTCAGGGAAGATCACGCCCTCTTCTGACCTTTGCAAGTACCAGGCACACATGAAGTTCACCTCCATACAAAATGAGCAAAATATTTACACTTATATGATAAGAACAACCTTTTAAAAATGTAATTAAACCAAGACATGGCTGCCTGAATTAATGCGATAACTAGATCGTTCATATCACTTTACTTAAGTCAGTTCATAAAATTAGCATCCACATCCCCAAACTACTAGACAAAAACTACTTCCAGATTATATTCTTATGTCATCGTCTATGTATTGTGCTCACATCACCTATTCTATTTTGAATGCTGCCATGCTCTCTGTCTCTCTTGGAGCAGTCTGCCATGATTTATATTTCTTTGTACTCAACACACTTAGCAAACAGACAGCAGACTCAACAAATTAAACACATTAAACAGTCTTAGGTAGACTCTATCATTTTTATTGTTGTGGATGCTTTTAATTTTTTTATATTTTTTGTTTTGTTTTGTTCTTGCTGTTTTAAAAATATTCAAGTGGATTTGTAGTTGTTACTCAAAATAGCTCTAATTTATACAGACTGCAGTAAAGTTGTTTTGACAAGCAAATTAGTTATAGTTTTTCTGAGCTACTTAAAAGACATGTAAAATTAATCTACCATGTGTATATTAGACATTCTTAAAATATGGTTATAGCTGAAAATTCAAGAACAAAGAATTTTAAATTAGTATTTGTATAGATCTTTTCTATGCAATACAGTTTTGTCCCCCTTCCTAAATAAAGACTGAAATGGTAAGATTTCAGGATATTATAGTTAAGATCGACAATAATCACAGATAAATTTATAGTGTCTAGGAATATAGTTTTTTTGTGTTGTTATTCAGCTCTGAAAACCAGGGAATATAATGTATTTTAAGTATTGTTTAGAATTTAATRCAGGAGAGAAATGATGTTAAAACAGTGTTCTTTTTTCTGAGAAGCCACCAAACTGTTTTCCCGAGTGGTTGTTCCAGCTTGCAGTCCCACCAGTGATGGAGGAGTGTTCTTCTTTCTCCACATCTTCACCAGTATCTGCTGTCACCTGAGTTTTTGATTTTAGCCATTCTGACTGGTGTGGGGTAGAATCTCAGGGTTGTTTTGATTTGCATTCCTTGACTATCAAGGATGTTGAACATTTCTTTAGGTGTTTCTCTGCCATTAGATTTTCCTCAGTTGAAATTTTTTGTTTAGCTCTGTATCCCATTTTTAATAGGGTTATTTGATTCTCTGGAGTCTAATTTCTGGAGTTCTTTGTATATATTGAATATTAGTCCTCTATAGGATGTAGGATTGGTAAAGTTCTTTTCCCAATTTGTTGCTTGCTATTCTGTCCTATTGACAGTATCCTTTGTCTTACAGATGATTTGCAATTTTATGAGGTTCAATTTGTTGATTCTTGATCTTAGAGCACAAGCCACTGGTGTTCTCTTCAGACATAGTATTACCTGAGGACCCAGCTATACACCTGGGCATATACACAGAAGATGATCTAACATTAGGAAAATGGACAGAGCTAGAAAATATCATCCTGAATGAGGTAACCCAATCACAAAAGAACACACATGGCATGCACTCACTGATAAATGGATATCAGATAAGTGGGTATCAGAATTCCCAAGATAAAATTAACAGACCACATGAAGCTCAAGAAGAAGGAATATCAAAGTGTAGGTGTTTCAGTTCTTCTGAGAGGGGGAAAATACAGGAGTAAATATGGAATTAACATGTAGAGCAGAGATTGAAGGAAATGTCCCTCCCAGAAACTGTCCCTCCTGTGAATTCACCCCATATACAGTCACCAAACCCTGGCACTATTGTGGATGCCAAGAAATGCTTGCTGAATGGAGCCTGACATAGCTGTCCCCTGAGAGTCCCTGCCAGAGCCTTGCAAATAAAGAGGCAGATTCTTGTAGCCAATGATTGGACTGAGTGTGGGGTCCCCATTGGAGGACTTTGAGAAAGGACTGAAGGAGCTGAAGAGGTTTGCAACTCCATAGGAAGAACAACAAAATCAACCAACCAGAACCCCCAGAGCTTCCATCAACCAAAGGGTACACCTGGATCTAGCTGTATATGTATCAGAAGATGGTCTTGTCAGGCATCAATGGGAGGAGAGGTTCTTGGCCATATGAAGGCTTGAAAGATGCCTCAGATTAGGGGAGTTTAGGGCAGAGAGGTAGAAGCAGAGTAGGTGGAGCAACACCCTCATAGAAGCCCAGGGAGAGAGGATGAGATAGAGGGTTTCTGGGGGAGGGGTAACTGATAAAGGGGATACCCTTTGAAATGTAAATAAAGAAAATATCCAATAAAAAAGAAAGAAAAAAACATAGGCATAGAGAAAGACTGTGCTACTGTGTTTTGACAAAAAGGAAAGAATAAACCTTTGGAGATGTTTGTGACATGCCAGTCAGTAGTTTTTTTTTTTTTCCTTCATAATGCTTCATGGCAGCTGCATGGCAGTCCTCCACTGTAAGCCTGTGAGGAGGGGCAGAGTGGACCTTGTTCCTGGGTAGTCAGGCTTTGACCACATTCAGCTGAAAAGAGGTCTCACAGGACCTAGGTCTCTGATGCTGCTAGCTGATAAAAACTGGACTCCATGGGAGTGGGGGAGAAGGGAGGGGAGGGGAAGGAAGAAAAGAGAAGGGAAAGGGAGGAAGGGAAAAAGGATTGGAGAGAGGCACACAATCATAAAGTTAGGGCGTAGAGGTTATGGGGGGATCTGGGAGGAATTGTGGGAGAGGATGAATATGATTAAAATGAAGTATGAAATTTCTAAAAAAAAGCAGTATTCTTTTTTAATTTTAATTTTGAACAAGTATTTTAGTTTATGTATAGCAATAATGTATACAATATTTCCATTTCTATGTCTATATAATAGATCAATTTGACCTAGCTTTAAACAGCATGATAAAGGGAAATATTTCAAGTTACCAGACTGGTTCCCCCAAAATCCATTTGTTAAAATCACGTTTTTGAGTGGTTCAGTGTGACAGCTGTAAAGTTGAGAATTTTCTTTAATTTCACTAATCCAATGTACAACATGAATTAAAGAATATTAGTAACTGAGGCCAGAATTCTTGATGTACAGTTCTTGGAAGACATAGGCCAAGCTGGCTTCTAACATGTAGGAGTGGATTCTGGAGCTAAACTGCGCAACTGTTGCAGAAAATGAACTTATGTTCCAGGGATGCTATGAATCCTTTTCCAAGGTCAAGCAAATAATCCCACTGTCAAAGCTAGAGATTCAGAAGTAAAATGAAATGGAAAGGAAAGTGACCAAAAGACAATTTCTGCTTTGTGGCTACCATGAAATTATCTCTCATAATAGGGAGAATACCCTTGCTGGCCTGTTATACTTTCTAAAGATGTGTCTACTATCTTTCTGAATCCATTTCTAGTACCCCATGCCTAGCTTAAATATATTTCTTACAGAAAACAGTAAGATGTAGGTGACTTTGCTTAACGAAATTGGGAGTTATTTTTAAAGGGCAAGTACAAATGAGACCTCACAGCTGTTGGGACAATACACTTAAAAATACACAAGCTCAATATATACAAAATCACAGCTTGAAAAGGGGAGACATAAGATATACAACCTTTAGTTAAGAAGCTCCTGGCATTTGATAGCTGCTGGTAGAAAAGAAAGCTAGATTTCTTTAACAGTATGGTCCATGGGAAGTTATCCATGCCCCAGTGCAAAGTTACCCATTAAAGAGCATGTGCTCATTGAAAATGGAATTGACTGCTTTAAAAAACAGGCGGACACAATGTTGGGTATCTAAGAAAGGGAGCTGTGGTTCTGGAAGAAGTTGAGGGATGGGGAGAAAATATGATCAAAATATGCTGTGAGAATTATTTTTAAAAGTAATACAGAGAGGGAAGAGAATTGAATAGATTGTTCCAGCAGTCATTCTATAACAAACGCTAAAATGCATTTTAGTTAAAAACAAAAAAAAAAAAAGCTGTAGGGCTACTTTGAAACTACTAGTGTTTTAAAATGTACAAAGCATTTCAGACAAGGGCGCATGCAGACTACAAAAGCAAATGCCTTACCTAGAGAAATAAGCAGCCACTTAGAAACTCAGTAAGAAACCATGCATTTCCCTAGTGGACAGAGGGCTTAACTCCATTAGGGCCACAGTCTGATTAAATCATCTACATTACATTTCCATGGTGTTTCAGCCAATTAAGCCTGCTCAATTCATCTCTGCTTTCCGAGGACATAAAGACATTAGAAACAAATTTACGATCAGGCCTGTTAGTGAAATGACTTGTAGACATATTTTCAAACTAAGGTGGTTAAATTAATAATAAAAAATAAGGTAAAAATATGATTTGAAAAACGGAGGATTTTCAATAGCCAAAGAAATTGATGCGGCTTTAATTGCCTCCAGGAATGTTTCTTCCCTTTCTTTCTCTGTGCAGAGTTAAAAAGCATTGAAGTGAGCAAACCATCCAACCAGAACAGAGCAAGAAATGAACTGAATTCATTTTGTGTCAGGTGACTCCATTGTGGAACTATCTTCTCACAACTTTCATTTTACCTGGAGAATCCAGGCATCCACATACAGGAAAGGGTGGACATAATCCCTGTACTAACATGGATATGCTGATTAGAGTAATTATCTGGTTAAGCTGTTCTTAGAACTGTAGATATAGTTTCTCCTGTATCTATTGTCGCTCCTGCCTGATTCATCAGGTTTCCTGGAGAACACAATTTGTCAGCATTCATCAGACTTTTGACTAAAAGGAAGACAAACAGCTCATCAGTTAAAAGAGAAAGAAACTTCTAAAAGTCATACCAGCCAATGATGCATGAATAGGTGCATCTTAATATCACTACACCAAAACCAAGATTTTTTAAATTGTACCTGATAAAGTTTGTAAAGGGATGAAAGTCACTTCTTGAAGAAGATAGAGATTGGCTACTCTTTTTTTTTTTTTTTTTTTTGGTGGAGATTTTTTATTACTCATTTTATTCCTTTACATTTCAAATGATATCCCCCTTCCTGGTTATCACTCCACAACCCCCTCATCCCATCTGCCCTCTCCCCCTCCCCTTTGCCTCTATGGGGGTACTCATTACCTACCCAACCACTCCCTCCCCACTGCTTCAGCATCCCCCTACACTGGGGCATCAAAACTCCACAGGACAAAGGACTTCTCCTCCCATTGATGTCAGACAAGGCCATCTTTTGCTACATATGTATCTGGAGCCATATTGGCATCTGGCAAGTTTTTGGACAACATACTTTTTTAACAATAAACTAATTGTTTTTTTAATTATATGTTAAATATTTACAATTATACTCACAGATAAGTGTAGCTCTCAACAGTCAACAAAGGAGAATCATTTGTAGGAGAGAAAGACTATTCCAGAAAACCACACCTTGTCAAAATACAGAGAATAACTGAATATTGAGTATAAGCAGTATGTATCTATAAATACAAACCAGGCATCTAAGGCTTACTGAACATCTTAGAAGAGGAGGAAGAAAAAAAGGAAAGCCAGAGATCATAAAAAAATGCATTAAATATATCTCCTGGAAATGGCTGGAAATCTGACCCAGAATATCTCTAAAATATGGCTACTTAACTAAGAGCTAAAGAAATGTAACAAAGACACACCGGCAACATGAAATAGCAAAGTCCCATAGAGGTTCAACACATAGAAAAAGAACCACAGAGAAAAAGCTGAAAAGGAATTAATCTTTCTTAGGAATGAGACCCTTAATTGGATATTCAATACCAAGTGGTTAGTTTAACATCACACACATGCAAGGATACTAAATGGATTCAGTAATTTGAAGTAATATACTATTACATAGGAATGGAGAGACATTGAAGAGGTTAAAAAGAAGAAAAAAATTGAGGAATGGGCCAATTATATTTTACTTAAAAATGGACATACAAATTTTAAATGAAATAAATATTAATTATTTTATAAAATTTAAATAAGATAAACTCACTCTCTATAATTGGAATATGCTAATTTAAGGTCAATGACTGCATTTTTATGTGCCATAATTAATCTTTGTAGTCAAGCCACCCAGAATAATTTTAGTAGGCAAGATACCCAGGGTTAGAAGTTTAAGCAAGTTAGAAACAATAATACCTGGGAGGGAAGGGGTAATAGGTGGTTTAGCAAAAATAGTAATGTGGAAAAGACTATGAAAACCTACTAGTAAGCAATCCAATTTCAAAACTCATTATAAAGAAGGGTAAAATGAGACTTTTATGTAATTCTCAATACATAGGTGGGCAATGTTGTTCTTGTAATACACGAGTTACTAAATAAAAATCGTAATGCAATGCATGGTATGCCTCCATACTAGGTACTGGTAAGAGACCCTACAGATTTCTTGTTATTGGTACCTGTGGTGACTGGACTTAAGGCCCTATTGCTTTAATGACAATGCATAGGAAAAATTTAATTTCAAATTGCCCAGGAAAACTTTCTCTCTGCTGACAAACTTGCAT
This sequence comes from Apodemus speciosus, assembly GCA_002335545.1. Taxonomy (NCBI): domain Eukaryota; kingdom Metazoa; phylum Chordata; class Mammalia; order Rodentia; family Muridae; genus Apodemus; species Apodemus speciosus. Next base: position 126,816 of record BDUI01000105.1, on the reverse strand, counting down.
AATGTTGAAAAATGTTATTCAGGCTTTTTAGAAGAGAAAAACCACAAATGATCTTATTCAGTGCTAGACCTTGCAAGCTGCAATACCAACCTGCTAGATAAGTTATGACCAATGACATAATAGTGACATGACTATTATGTGGTAATAAAGAGACTTTAACTGACCTTGTTACATATGTAAATGTTCACTTATAAATAGTGCAATATAAGATCCAGATATGAAACCAGTACTAACTGAAATTTTAACTTCTGAACATGCAAATTCAGAGTGTAAAAAAGTTCTTAGACTTTTAAACATTTGATCAGTACTTGTCAATTACAACTACTAGTGATAGTGAAACTTATATCTGTGTAATTAGACAAGCAATGGACAATAATCTTAGATGTGTTCCTTGTTTTAAATGTGGGAGACAAAGTCACTTGAAAATGGATTGTTTTTGTTTTTTGTTTTTTGTTTGTTTTTTTTTTTTCCCAAGACAGGGCTTCTCTGTGTAGCCCTGGCTGTCCTGGAACTCACTCTGTAGACCAGGCTGGCCTCGAACTCAGAAATTCGCCTGCCTCTGCCTCCCAGAGTGCTGGGATTACAGGCATGCGCCACCACGCCCGGCTTGAAAATGAATTGTAACCAAAGCATTCCTAGAGACTTTTCTAGAAAATCTCACCCTTCTTGGACTTGTAGAAGGTAAGGGTGGGCATTGGACTAATAGATTCAGATTGGTCAGAGATAACCCCTGTTTATTTAAGGGAATCTTCCTTTAACATAATCATTCCTGTAAATCCATGAAATAACTTATCCAAACAATATTGGAGACTTGATGCATGCTATATTAGGAAACATTGCCCTAGATTTAAATTTCTCACATTATAATAAAAAGTTCAATGCCATAAAAATATCCACTGGTCTTTCTGGACCTCTATCCGCAAAGAAGGAAAGAATGGTTTTGGGAAGAAGTAACCTAACATCTCAAGGAATTATTTTTCATCCAGGAATTATAGGTAAGTGCTTCAAATGTGAGATTGAGATTAGGAGTAAAGAAAAACATCCAGTTTAATGTGGGAAACAGGATTGCTCTACTTGTACTTCTAACACACATCAAAGACAAAGCAGTTCCTGTAAATTAACATGGGTGGGGTATGGTTTGGAAGTACTGGAAGACAGGATTTTTGGCAAACTGTTATCAATGACCAGAGACCAAAATTAAATTAAATGGTCTTGAAATTGAAGGTTTAATGACTGATGTAAATATAATCTAATGAGAATCTTGGAATCTATATTGGCCGATTTAGAAGGTATCTGAACAGACTGCTGGTATTGGAACATTATCACAATTAGAACAAAGTGTAAGACAAATGTGTGGAACAGATGGTTGATAGGGAGATTAAAGCCTTATGTGGAAGATAAAACCATAGACCTATGAAGAAGAGATCTACTACCACAATGTGGAGCACAGATTAATATTCCTCCAATCTCAGACAGTGAATACCTATCTTAGCTGACACTGTATTAGCATCTCGTGTAATGTGGCTTGATTGTGTTTGAATGGATAGAAAGTCATGTTTGCTTAAAAAAAAAAAAAGGAAAGTCATGTTTGAGTGTGATGGGGTTCAGGAACCATCACCCAAACCATACAAAAACTAATCTCAGTTAAGTTAGAAGTCTTTACTGAATGCACACCTTAATTCTGAATGTTCAGAACTGTAAAGTGTTCCTAGAAGTCTAACTGTGGTTCTTGTTTGCTCCCAGGGATGCTTTTTTAGAGGGAAAACCAGGCTCAAAACTTTAAGGGCAAGTAGAGGAGCAGTTGGCTTACTAGGCAAAGTAATATCAGCTGACCTTTATGCTGATTGGTCCTGAGCAAGGTAAATGTAGGTGGTGGATGGGTGGTGAACAGTCAATTTTCAGAATATTAAGATAATAGAGTGTGAGTATTATAACCAAAATTTTTGGCATATGAGCAGCATTCTTCACTGTTATCCAGAAAAACCATAAAGAGCTCATACATAGGTACAAAAAGGACTTCCCAATGGTCAGCTCTGATGCAAGATATTTTAGATATAACAATTGATATTGACCTTTGATTTGATGGATCCTTCGTAAAGCTTTGTAGTATTTCTTAAAATTAGCAAACTTCATACAGAACATTCAGATCACGCAGAATAAAACAGGGTATGTGGTCAGTTTGTCCTTGAGCCAAGTCACTTTTCTGTGTAAATGACTGGCAGGCAATTTACAGCAATATCAAATAGCTGGCAGGCATGGAACAAAATGACTACAGCTATTCTGGAGACAGGAGGTATCAGACAGTAAAAGGCTATGCTTAAAGTGTCAAGATAGTGCGGGTATTCATAAAGTCTAATTGTATCTTGGGAAACAGAAAGGGGTAAAAGACACTGGACTGTAGACAAAACTGCTGGATTAGATCAACCTGTATACTTTAAAAATATTTTAACATCAAAACAGAAATCAGGCCATGAGTTGGAGAAGAGATTTTTGTCTAAATTTCCACATGTGAGGAAAGACTGAGTTCCATCAAAATCGGTAACAATTTTAATCTAAGTAAGAAATTCTACATGAAAGGTAAGAATCAAGGAATGAAGGGAGATGAAAGGATAATTCAGAAAACTGATCCCCCAGAAAAAGGGACAGCTCAACAAACCAGCTAAAGAAGAGCAGATCATTTATCAGACTAGAAAATCTTAATGCTGAAATGAACATTTGTTGAAGAATAGATAATCAGGACTGTAGTTATGAAGGATCACACATCTAAGGGTCTTCATAAGAACATTCAAACAGTTATGTTATGGGGATGATAATTATTTCTGTTATAAATATTAAACTGTATACATTTTTTTTAAGTTTAAAGAGAAAGGGGGATAATGTAGATGAATTTTAATCCAGAAACATGGCTACTCTGGTAAGGCACACACTGAACTAAAACCCAGACCAGCTCTTAGCACACACCCTTGATCTCTCTGGTTGAAATACAGACATGCCTTTAATATACACATTAATCACAATGGAAGATGCCTAACTGAGGGACAGAGTAAAGAATTTGAGATATATTTGACAGAATGAGTCATAGATAGAATGCACCCAACTCTCAGGAGGACAAAAGAGGATACTTAAAAAGCAGTGAGGAACAGAGTCAGTTTAGTGAACCAGTGAGTCTGGTTCAGTTCTGTTTAACTGAATTCGGCTGTACTCAGTTAAGTTCAGTGCAGTTTGGAGCAATTCAGTTCATGGAGTTTCAGAGGCTCAAACTTTGTGGATAGAGGTCCAGAAGGACCAGTGGATATTTTTATGGCATTTAATTTTTTATTATAATGTGAGAATTTTAAATCTAGGGCAATGTTTCCTAATATAGCATGCATCAAGTCTCCAATATTGTTTGGATAAGATATTTCATGGATTTACAGGAATGATTATGTTAAAGGAAGGTTCCCTTAAATATACAGGGGTTATCTCTCACCAATCTGAATCTATTAGTCTGAGTTGAACCAGCCTTCCAGAGTTCAGAAATAGGTAAAAAGGGCAAACTTATTTCACAGTAAGCCTCCAAGATGGCAATTACATCTGTCAAGTAAGTTGTTTTTATAGGGTAACTAATTACTTTCTGAATGGATTTGAGGTCAGTTCCATTGTTCTGAATTTCATGCCAGGTACCTCAAGCCTCCTAAAAGTCAAAATACCACATCTGGGCATCAAGGTGGGTCACATGCATAAGAAGAATCTGTTACTGTTATTTTCCTAAATGTTCACATTCTGAAATTTCTGTCTGAACATTTATGTTTAAACCCTTATACCTAAACTGTTTTCACATTTGTCTAAGAAAATTCTTTCTGCAACTGTCAGGAGCCAGTGGAGACATGTATAACTAGTTAGCAAGCTGAGAACAAGTGACTGGCTACTCAGACCTTATAGGACACCTATGTCAATCCCACATCTTAACCAAAACTCAAGGATCATATAAGAGGTTAGAAACAAAATGTAAGAGTTGGAGGTTCATGGGGAAAAGCCATGTGTCAAATTACAAGGAACTTATCTGCTTCAGAGTCCTGTGTATGAAGTATGGAAAATTTTGGACTATCCATGCTATTTCTAAACTTTGATAAAATTTCTATAATCATGCAAGAAGACAAAATATTTATTTACATAATGTAATAATGTTAGTGATTTCTATTACAAATAGGAAAACATCTACCTTGTTCACATTAAGGAAGTAACAAACGCTCTCCCAAGGATAAAAAGGAGAATTTCATGTACTATACATTGTGTGGCTTTCTTCCTATTTGTTCTTTAGTTATGAGGTGTTGAAAAGTGCATCTTCTGATAAAGCTGCCATCTTCAGTGTTCCTTAGACTAACCACTAACAAATGCAAACTGACACTTCTGAAATGGATTAGTGTGCATATCAACAATCTTCTAATGGCTTTCATCCTTTCTATCACATTTGACCTTGCCTTTTGGAGGCACTTGATAAATGATTAATTATTCATTCTAGAACTTGATCCTTCAACAACTAAACTACTTCCCGGAAACAAATATGGATGTGTATTAGAGCATCAGAATGAATCAATTATTCATTGATTCTATGCCTTGTATTTGCCTAGTGTGTGTCAATCTCTAAGTTAGGCAGACTGTGAGATGAAAAAAAAAAAAATGGAATGCATGCTCTCTGATGAGTTTTTTCCCCCAGAGTGAAACAGATACTAACAGAAGGCTTGAGCTGAGTTATTATGATTAGCTACATTTTTGTTTCTACCCTCAGTGTCCATACCCTCTGTGAACATGTGTCCTCAATGAAGAAAAAAGATTCAAAATGTAGCAGCATAAAACAGCTCCAAATATCCAAATATTTGAATATATGAAAAKGAACATGAAAGGAAAATGCATTAGTAATTAAATAAAAATAAAACTGCACTTAAAGTGGAAATCCATTCTAATCACTCTTAAAATATAACATAAAAAGGAAAGGTATTAAAAAAAGCAGAAGTACACAAAATCCCAGATGTGAGGATTTCAAGGTGTTTTAGGAGGCCATAAAATATGATATATATATTATATAATGTAAACATATATATGATTCATATGTATATGTGTAATACATACATATATAATGTAAATATATAAAATGTATACAAATGTATATATGTGTATACACACACACACACACATACACACACACACAAATATATGTAATTCCAAATGGAAAGGGAGTGAAAAACTCGAGGAATGAAAACTGAGACATGAAGAATATCTTAGAGTAGTAAATTGAGTATTGTGACTGAAGATAATGATCTTTTATTTTAAAAACAAAACAGGTTAAAAAATGGAAGGACTCTCAATTTTGTATTCTCTGAATGCATTGAAGAATATGGAATTTATTCCCAGATTGTCAGGTCCTAAGTAATTATCGATTACTTTGATGTTCCACATATTCTTTTTCCTGTCTTTTCAGGGGTCCATTGTGCTCTCATTGCTACTGTAAAGAGAAAACTACTTGTGTATCTTTTGGACATCCACCTCTCTCTTTTGAGAATGGCTAACACTTTCTTTTACCACAGGGGATAATATTATACTAAAAGTAGCAAATTGAAATTAATGAAAGCTTTGTGCTAATCTATTCTAAAGCCCTTTCATTTCTAGGACTGCTTTACATCCATTTTCATTTCTATAAATGCTTTACATTTCTAAAGACAGTAAGCAGCAATACATGTGGTTCTTCTTAAAAAGTCAATTCCACTATATTCATAGTAACCTTGTTTGTGATAGCCAGAAGTTGGAAATAACCCAGCTATCCCACAACAGGAGAATGGATCCAGACAAGGTAGATCATTTACACAATGGAATATTTCTCAGCTATGAAGAATGAGGACATTCTGAGTTTTTCATGCAAGTGGACAGCACTAGAAAATATCATCCTGAGTGAGGTAACTCAGTCCCAAAGGGACATGCATGGTATGTACTCACTAATAAGTGTATATTAGCCAAAATGAAAAAGAAAAAGTACAGAATACTCAAAATACAGTCCAGAGAGCTCAAATAGGTCAACAAACTGAAGGGCCCAAGTGAGGATGCCTCATTCCCACTTGAGTGGGAGAAGAAATTAATCACAAGGAGGGAGGGAGGGAAGGACCTGAGAGGGAAAGTTGCCTTGTGGGTTTGGGGGAAAGGGGGGCATGATGTAGTATTGTGTAAGGGAAAAGGACTGAAGCCCTGAGGGCCAGCAGAAAGAATTGAAACAGTAAAAACCTCAGGGGGTAGGAGGTTGGGGAGAATGTACCAGAGACATGGAAGGTGAGAGACTCTCGGGCCTCAAAAGAAGGGACCTTACATGAGATGCCCTACAGTGGGGAGAGGGAACTTGTAGAGCCTTCCTCCAGGAAAATGTCAGGGCATAAAGTGAGGGATGGGTTGCCATCGCACAGTCAGAACTCTGACCCATAATTGTTCCTGTCTGAAGGAACTACAGGGATGAACATGGAGATGAGCCTTAGGAAAAGAATGACCAGCAACAGGTCCAAAGTGGGACCCAGCTCCAGGGGAGGCCCCAAGGCCTGACTGAATTACTAAGGCTATGGAGTACTCACAAAATTCCATCTATCATGACTGTCTTCTGAATGTCACTACAAGCAACTGGAAAAGTCAGATGCAGATATTTTCACTCAACCAACAGACAGAAGATGATGAACCCTGTGGTTGAATTAGGGAAAAGCTAGAAGAAGCTGAGGAGGAGGGTGACACTGTAGGAGGACCATCTCAATTAATCTGGACCCCTGAGATCTATCAAACACTGGACCACCAACAAGGCAGCATAAACCAGCTGATATGAGGCCCCCCAACACATATACAGCAGAAATCTGTGTTTAGTCAGAGAAGATCCACCTAAGAGAGACAGGAGACCCCAGGGAGTTAGAGGTCATGGGTAGGGGTTCATCCTCAAGGAGACAAGGGGACAAGAAGGAGGTATGGGATGCAGAACAGTGGGAAGGTAGGCCTCAGAGGGGAATAAAATCTGGAGTTTAAAATAAATAAATAAATACATAAATTTTTTTTAAAAGAATAGAAATAGTCAATAACATGACATATAATCACTAAAAGGAAGAAGTATCAAAGAAGGTAAGCTTACCCACAAAAACAAATCAATGCATAATAAGAAATAAAACTAGATTTTTTTAAAAGAATAGAAATAGTCAATAGCATGACATATAATCACTAAAAGGAAGAAGTATCAAAGAAGGTAAGCTTACCCACAAAAACAAATCAATGCATAATAAGAAATAAAACTAGAAGATGGAGAGAGGACTTAGTAATTAAAAGCACTGACTGTCTTTTCAGTTGTTGGGAGTTGTATTCCTAGCTCCCACATGGAGCTGAAAGGCAACTTTAACTCCAGTTCCAAGGGAACGTACATTCTTCTGGCCTCAGTAGGGAGTAGTCATACAAATGTTGAACAGTCAAAGCACACATACACAGAATACAAAAACATAAGCAATTGTGATAAAAACTGCATAGTATTAGTACAGTGACAGGCAAGTAGATCAATGGAATAAAATTTAAGGCCCTGAAATGAACCCACACACCTATGGTAACTTGATCTTTGACAAAGGAGCTAAAACCATCCAATGGATAAGACAGTATTTTTTAAAAAATGGTGCTGATTCAGGTGGTGGTTGGCATGTAGAAGAATGCAAATCAATCCATTCTTATCCCTTTGTACAAAGCTCAAGTCCAAGTATATCAAGGACCTCCATATAAAACCAGATACACTGAAACTAATAGAAAAGAAACCAGGGGAGACCCTCAAGCACATGGGCACTGGGGAAAAGTTCCTGAACAGAACAGCCATAATTCATGCTATAAGATCAAGAATTGACAAATGGGACCTCATAAAATTGCAAAGCTTCTGTAAGGCAAAGGACACTGTCAATAGGACAAAACAACAACCAACAGACTAAGAAAAGACCTTTACCAATCTTACATCCAATAGAGGGCTAATACCCAATAAATACAAAGAACTGAAGAAGTTCGACTCCAGAGAAACAAATAACCCTATTAAAAATGGAGTACAGATCTAAACAAAGAATTTTTACCTGAAGAACTTCAGATGGCTGAGAAGCAACAAGGACACATGCTCCACTATGTTTATAGCAGTCTTATTTATAATAGCCAGAAGTTGGAAAGAACCCATGTGTCCCTCAACAGAGGAATGGATACAGAAAATGTGATGCATTTAAACAATGGAATACTACTCAGCTATTAAAAACAATGAATTCATGAAATTCCTAGGCAAATGGATGGAACTAGAAAATATCATCCTGAGTGAGGTAACCTAACACATGGTGTGCACTCACTGTTAAGTGGGTATTGGCCCAGAATCTTGGGATACTTAAGATAAAATTCACAGACTAAATAAAGCTCAAGAAGAAGGAAGACCAAAGTGTGGATACTTTGGTACTTCTTAGAAGGGGGAACAAAATATCCATGGGAGGAGATACAGAGACAAAGTGTGGACCTGAGACTGAAGAATAAATCACCCAGAGACTGCCCCACCTGGGGCTCCATCTCACATGCAGTCACCAAACCCAAACACTATTGTGGATGCCAACAAACACTTGCTGACAGGAGCCTGATAAAGCTGTCTCCTGAGCGGCTCTGTCAGTACTTGACAAAAACAGAGGTGGATGCTCTCTGCCAACCATTGGACTGAGTACAAGTTCCCCAATGGAGGTGCTAGAGAAAAGATCCAAGGAGCTGACGGTTCTTGCAGCCCCATAGGAGGAACAACATTATGAATGAAATAGTACCACCAGAGATCCCAGGGACAAAACTGCCAACCAAAGAGTACACATGGAGGGACCCATGGCTCCAGCTGTATGTGAAACAGAGGTTGGCTTTGTTCATCATCAAATGGAGGAGAGACCCTTTTGTAGGGAGCCGTTCCTACATCCGCCATTACAAGATGGCGCCGGCATTCGGCAGGCACCATGTGCTGAGCAATTTCCCATGCCTCGGTCTCCGCCTCTCCTGTGGCGTCATTTGGCCCCATGAGCTGCAGCCAACCGGGAGGCGACACGTCCTGGGCAGACCGTGATCTTATATAAGGATGGGATTTTGCGTGTTTTGGGGTCTCTGGCTCTGTAAGCTTTTGCTTTTCCTCTCAAGAGGCATTAAAGCTTTACTGCAGAAGGATCCTGAGTGTGCCGCGTGGTTCCTGCGGGCAGGATGGTAGCGCGCGGGACACCCTTTGTCCTGAGAAAGCTTGACGCCCCAGTATAGGGGAATGCCAGGACAGGGAAGTGGGAGTGGGTAGACTGGTGAGCAGGGGGAGGCAGGGAAGTGATAGGGTGGTTTTGGAGGGGAAACCAAAAAAGGGGATAACATTTGCAATGTAAATAAAAAAAATCCAATTAAAAAAAGAGTAAAATTGAACTGTGAATGTGTGCTGATATTTTCTTTTGGACAAAACCCAAACATATTTATAAAATGAAGTTCATTAACATTGCTCTCGAAGAAGAATTTACAGAATGCTGTCTGTGTTTGCTGCATATCCACATTGGCAGAGCTGAAAGCTGAGTTAATCAGCAGGAAATGATAAGTAACACAGTGGTGTCTGCTTACAAAGAACAATATGTGGATTGACTTATTTGACAATGATGTCAAATTGTAGGCATCGCTTCGCCTGTATCTAAATTTTAAATTGTTCAAATGGACCACTCTCAATGATTATAATATCCACAAAGATTTTCTTATTAAATAAATAGTAGATCTCAGTATATTTTTATCTGACTTGCTTACACTTATGCAACATAATGTGATATTTGATGTGGTTTACTCTATGCTGTTGAAAATTTAAATTTAGTGTCTTTGCAAGAAGCATAGGACTGTGAAGGTATAATATTTAGTTTCTATGGGTGTACTTAGCTTATATTATTTCTTCCAGTTTAGTGTTTATTTGGGATTCCTAAGTGTGCTAACAGTGATAGATCACTGGCTCTTTTGACCAATCTTGGGCTCTGTTCCATTTACTGGTTTGCATTGTCTGACTTGAATGTGATCACTTTTGCTTCATCTTATTGTATTCTATTTTACTATCTTTTAAGAATGAATGAATAATGAGAGTAAACATTTTTACTAGAATAGAGGTTAACAATCGATGGAACTGTCATTATATCTGGTGAGAGAGGGAAAATCCGTTTTCTGTAATGGAACGACACTGGATTTATCAACCCTTCTGAGACAGAGCTCATGTTTGGGAGTAAATGACCAACAGATAATGGGCTTGATCACCTTTCTGTGTGCTTGTATTTGGCCAGTTTGTACAGTTTGGTGGGGGTTGGTGAAGTTTCTTTTTGTAATTTTTCCTTTTGAGGTGATGCATTTCAAGGTTTTGTTTACCCCTTGGTTGTATTTGGGTTTTTAACGTTTTTGTTTGTTTGTTTGTTTGTTTTATTTTTCAGGAAAACAAGTAAAATTTAGGTGGGAAAGGAGAAAGAAAAGCTTTGGATGGAATTGGGAGGGGGAAGAATGTGATCAAATATATTTAAATTTATTAACTCTTTTAAGTAATTAAAAAGCAAAAGAAGAGTATATACCACTATTACAAAACAACTATTAATTTTGATATGACAAGGTTAAAATTCCAAATCAACATAACTTATTTCTACCAGGTTCTATCTAAATCATCAATAAATATGTTGATTTCCCTCCAGAGACTATAACAATTACTCAAGTGATAAAGTATAATTTGCCATATTACCTATAGGGTTGAGACATTATTACTAATAGAATTATTTTAGACTATATCCATACTAGGGCTTTTGAGGCAACAATTGTAGAATAAAAGATTAGTGTCTGTGCCTTAATGATATGCCTGTTACACCATAGTAAATAAGATTACTTTCAAATCCCTTCTGATCTACTTCTTATCAGCCAGAAAAAAAAAAAAAAAAAAAAAAAAAAACAGAAAATTCAGAAGACCACCAATATCACAAACAAATTACTACTAACTGTTAGGGCACCCATTCATTGTTCACTATTTGATGTTCATCCATATATACGTGAGTTCTGCTTCCTGCTTTTATGACATCTTTTGTGGTTGAAAAATAAAGGCCACAATTTTTCAGTGTAGTCTGTGGCCACTGTCTGACACTTGTCTATAGGTCATCAGCCCAGAAGCCAGGAGAATCATCCTTTCTCTGAGGTCTCAGAAGGTGAGAACATCTGGAGTCCTCCTCCCCCTAAATCTTTGAAATTTCTTTTACAGCAGGGAGACTTTCATGCCTACAGCTTTGGCAGGATCTTTAGCAAAGATATGAGAAGAGCAAACACAGATCCTAGGAGTTATGGAGCCTCTCCTTAACTCATTGGATGGCTCAAAAATATTAAGTAAGAAGGAAATTAAATTGTATATTGTAGGTACAATAAAATGGTATCAAAGTGAATTTTATAGTGTTTTCTGAAAATAATAAAATATAAGTATAAAAGTATATCACACTACAATTAAGAGTCTTCCTCTGTAACATGGTAATAGCTTTTAATAAATTAATATAAGTGGAGAATTTACTTATAGAAAAAAGAATGTATTGCTGAGTTACATAAATATGTGCATGCATATAAAAGAGAATAAAGCATTTTTATACTGTATGTAGTAAATAAATATGAAATATATAATCTATAGCATATAATTCAAAATATCTACCATCTATTATATAAAATATATAATATTGTACCTATATCAGGTTTATTATATTATAATTATATAGAAAATGTATATTTTAGACATATATCTAGAAATCATTAAGATATACAAAATGTAAGTTAACTTTATAACTAATGATTTTTTAAAGAAATCAAGAGAATTATAGAAGGATACTATTAATRTAATTAAGATATTAGAATACATTCCAGAATGGTAAATAATTGCATCTTGTAGCATATATCTATGAGTAATGAAATAATATTTAAAATAACACGTGTAAGACAATATCACAAACATAAGGAATATTAGGTTACTTAAAACTGAAATGTGTATGAATGTGTGTTTGTGTATGAAGTGTATGAGTGTTTTATTCATGTTTGAGTGTCCTTGTGTCTGTGTTTGTGAGAAAGCAATGGGAGAATATTAGATGTCCTTCTTAATCAGAATCCAGGATATTCCCTTGCAAGGAGGATGATCACTGAACCTAGGATCCCTGTTTGTTCAGCTGGCCTGAATAACCATTACCTTTTGATCCACCTATCTCAACAACCCCCCAAAAATGTGTTTACAGCTACCTGTGGCTGTATGCAATTGTTGTAGTAAGGGTGTTAGGAATACAAACTCACATTTGAATGCTTGGACAGAAAACATTCTTGCCTACTTACCATTTCCCCAGTACCATGATAGAAGGAGGAGGGGAGGAAGGGGAAAGAGGAGGAAGAGGACAGGAGAAAATGAAAAAGGAGGAGGAAGAGAAAGAGAAAGAAGAGTCATCAACACAAACACAAGAAGTTACTGTAGTAAAATATAGAATCTCTATCCACTTGAAAGAAATGAGACAAAGGATGAGGTCTACTGCCATTTGTTATAGATGGAATATATATTTAAAGATTCACTACATTATCTGGGATAAATCACATTTTAACCTTTCATTAAAATGATTTATAACTTTAAGACCTCATCTACTCCTGTGTAATGAAAACACCAATCAAAACTCAGCAAACTTTCTATAACTTAGCCTGATTTATTGAGTTCTTTTAGCATCATTATTGGTCATTATTATAATCTTGGGCAAATGTCACTTCCTGTCTGCAAATTTTCTACAACCTCTATTTCCATTTAATTTTGGTTTTACAATCTCCATTCACATTAATAACTAGACATTTATCTTTAAACAAAAATAATGAAAGTTGAAAAGTTTAGAAAAGAAAGTATATTAAATTGTTAAAATAACCTCATATGTTATGAGGTTATTTTAACATAACATATAAAATTAAATATTTATATTATAAGCATATATCACTAATTGATATATCCATTCTTGATTTTTTAAAATACCTATTAATTTTTAATACCTATGAATAACTATAATTCTGTTTTACTATCTTGGAATTTTAAGTTGACATATCATTAATTGAAAACTCTTCATAGAAGAGATGGCTTAAGCACAGAGCTTTCATGAGTCTTCACCAGGTACTCTGTGCCTATATTATGGCTGTTAGCTTGTTGTTTTTGTAGGACTCCTAACATTGAGAGCTGGTATGTCTTTGACTCTTTTGTCTGCCTTTGGAAATCATTTTCGCCCATTGGCCAGTCTCAAAATGAGAGCATGTGCCTTGTTTTATTGTACCTTGCTTTGTCATGTTTAGCTCTACTAACTTGGAGGCCTGTTCTTTTCTGAAGGGGAAAAGGAATGTGGGAGGGAGCTGGAAGAAATGAATGATAGATTGTATGAGAGGAAGCCGAGGAATCTCGAATGGCTGAAAAGTGCCTAAAGAAATGTTCTAAGTTCTTAGTGATCAAGAAATGCAAATCAAAACAACCCTGAGATTCCACCTCATACCAATCAGAAAGACTAAGTTCCTGTCTGAAAAAATTAGAGGGATGGAAATGGAAAATCTCAGGTGAACACACCTGGTTGGAGAGGGTGTGGTGAAAGAGGAACACTCCTCCATTGCTGGTGGGATTGCAAACTGGTACAATCACTCTGGAAATCAATCTGGAGGTTACTCAGAAAATTTGAAATAGATCTACTTGAAGACCCAGCTATACCACTATATACCCAAAAGATGCCCCACCATGCCACAGGGCACCTGTTCCACCATGTTTATAGTAGCCCTATTTGAGATAGCCAGAAGCTGGAAGCAACTGAGATATCCCACAACAGAAAAATAGATACAGAAAATGTGGTTCATTTGCACAATGGAATACTACTCAGCTCTTAAGAACAACAACATCCTGAGTTTTGCAGACAAATGGAAGGAACTAGAAAATATCATCCTGAGTGAGGCATGGTGTGCACTCACTAATAAGTGGATAGTAGCCACAAAAAGTACAAAATACAGAGATACAGTCCACACAACGCAAAAAGATCGACAAGCTGAAGTGCCCAAGTGAGGGCACTGTCCCACTTAGGAGGGAGAAAAAAGCAATCACAAGTGGGGAATGAGGGAGGGACATGAGAAGGAAAGTGGATGGGATGGGGGAGGAGTAGAGGTGAGAGGGGAAGCTGATCTGGTATTGGGTGAGGGAAAAGGACTGAAGCCCTGAGGGCCAGTAGAAAGAATGGAAACAGGTAACCTTGGGAGGTAGGAGGTTGGGGGGGGGGACACTCCAGAATACACCAGAGGGGTGGGAGGTGAGAGACTCTCAGGGATTGCCCTCCCACTCCCACATCAGACCTTAGATGAAATGCCCAAAAGTAGGGAACAGGAACTTATAAAACCCACCTAAAGCAGGAAGACAGGGCATCAAATAAGGGAGGGGGCATTCCACAGTCACAACTCTGACCCATAATTGTTCCTGTCTGGAAGAATTAGAGGGATGGAAATGGAAAGAAGACTGAGTAAAAGAAGGTCCAGTGACAGTTCCAAAGTAGGATCCAGCTGAAGAGGAGGTCCCAAGGCCTGACACTATTACTGAAGCTATGGAGGGCTCACAAAATGGGACCTAGCATGACCACACTCCGGTAGACCCAAAGAGAAGCTGAAAAAGTCAGATGCAAATATTTGCACCCAACCAATGGACAGAAGTAGATGACCCCTGTTGTTCAATTAGGGAAAGGCTAAAAAGCTGAGGAGAAGGGTGACCCTGTAGGAAGGCCAGCATTCTCAATTGATCTGGACCCCTGAAATCGCTCAAACACTGGACCACCAAACAGGCAGCATACACCAGCTGATATGAGGCCCCCAACACACATACAGTAGAGGACTTCCAGATCTGTGTTCTTTCAGAGATGATACACCTAACCCTCAAGAGACTGGAGGCTCCAGGGAGTTTAGAGGTCAGGTGGGGTAGGCGGGTGGGAACAGAGGGGTGGGGAGGAGGAATGGGATATGGAAGTCAGATGGTGGATGGTGGGGGGATAAAATATGAAGTGTAAATATAAATAAATAATAAATAAATTAATTAAAAAAGGAGTGATGGTTTACCTGTTAAATTTCTTACTATGTGATCATGTAGTCCTAAGCATGAATTCTTACAGTCCACATAAAAGCTCAAAGTTAATCTTGCTGTAAAAGTTGTATGAAGAACTGTTAAGGTCTGTTAAAAATTGCACAGTTTGAAAGGCTTAGAATAGTTTGCTAATTAGTGAATAACGTATATGCCAGGGCAAGCTGAAACTACTTTGAAGTGACAAGTTTTTTGAGAATATTTTTGTTCTATTTAATAACTAATATGCCCAATCTAATTTTTTAATAAATAGGATAATAATCCTATTTATTTAAAAGATTTGTGGTTTAGTTTATTGAAATACTTTAAGTATTAGAGATATTATTTACAACGTATTTAATACAAGGAAGTCTTTCAACAAATTATCGAAAAAGACACTTTCCTGGTTGTCTTGATATCAGCTTGATAGACCTTAAATTGAGAAAATGCTTCCACAAGACTACCTAAAAGCAAGTCTGTAACACATTTTCTTGATTATTGATTGATATGGGCACGCTTAGCCTACAGAGGGCAGTGCCATCCTTAACAAAGTGTTCAGAGCTTTGGAAGAAAGCAGAATGAGCAAACTATGAGGATCAAGTCAGTAAGCACCCTTCCTCCATGGATTCTGAATCAATGCCTGCCTCCTGGTTACTGTCATGTCTTCCTGCCCTACCGTCCCTTGGAGATGGAGAATGACTTGAAAACTGTAAGATAAAATAAACCCTTTACTCCTCAACTTTCTCTGGTCCTGATGTTTATCACATCAACATACTAACCTAACTACATACAGACCTGACATTTAATAATACTTGCTTGTCCAACTTCAAACTCAGAGTGAAAACATATCACGGCAATCATAGTTTAAATGCCAAAGGGATATGTCTCTTTCAGAGAGATATACTATTGAATACAATCATCACAGATGAAGACTATTTGTGTTTTTCTTTAATTTAATGGTTTCAGAACACATCTCTCTACAATAATTCTCATGAATTAAGCAGGCAATCTCAGTCATCACTGCCAAAGGAAAGTGATGAATGAAATATAATGATGTAATTTTATATCTATATATCAACAGATTAAGAAAATAAACTGATGAGATAGTCCATGGAGTCAGCTTAGGATTCATTTAATGACCAAACAAAGGCCCAATTGTTGCCCTTTGTAACTTATATTACTAATATGGGGGGAAGTAGTTTCTAGAAACCTGTTATTGAAGATACTAAAAGCTTCGAATACAGGACTTGGATGATTTTAACTGAATCACTCCAGTACTATTTTTAGCTTCATTATAAATACATATCTATATACCTTCAGAAGAGTATAGCTCGTACTGCTCATCAAATAAGCTTTTTATTTAAGCAAATAAAACCTTTATAACAAGACACAACTGGTAAAAATGTAGAAAACATCTAACGATGTGTCTACAGACACAATAATTATGCCTTCAACACATCGTTTATATCTAAATCTCAGGAACATCATAGAAAAAAATGTCAGATTCTAAGGGCTAGAGGACAGCATCTCAAGAAGAAGGTAGCAAGAGAAGAGAGGAACCAAGGCAATACCAGTTATCATGCTAGAATGCAAGGAGGAAACCTCACCAGGCACCACCCCTAGATGAAGGACTATAGAAAATGAATGACTACTGAAATAGGGAATATCAGTTTTCTTAAGGGATGACCTACCTAATTAGTAAACAATCAAAAGTAGTCAACCTTAAAAACATACATCCTAACTACCCTAAATACCCTCAGCATATTGCCGTTGTGTTTATATGTATATATTAATATAATGAAAAGAATGAAATAAAACTAGTAAAAACAATAGAGATAGTGCATGAAAGTAGCAAGAGACATTGTAGGTACTGTAACAAAAGTGGTCTATATATATAATAAAGTTCATATATAAATTTATAAGTTAATATATGCTAAAAGTATTAAAATATACTTTCCAATGGGATGTTCAATAATTTTCAAAATAATTGTCAGATTAAAACATGTGATCACTTCTAGGCCTTTTGGCTAAGAACATGTGTAGACTAAAATGTGTCTGTATAATTGGAAAATAAGATAAAAGTGTAAGGAAGTATTTTATTCAGTACTTTTAAAATTAGTAATTTTAAAAAGATAGAACTTGACTAATTTCTATGATGTGTGTTACTCTCATTCAGAAAACCTGTGTAAAGGAAGAAGTATCAGTTCAAATATGGGCAAGAATGTTCTGAAATCTATTTTATATTAGCATAATACTTTTGTAATAAAGTGTATATATCTAATAATTATTTGGCTAAGATGATTATTATTAATTTTTGGAAAGTATCTCTATGCTTACATATTTTCTTAAATATTTTCTATCTTCCTGTGCTCTCTTCATTTTACCCTGCTTTCTTTCCCTCCTGACAGACAATATCTTTGACTATAATAAATATTGTTTTTTAAAAAGTAAGGAAATAATTGGAACTTATAAGGCTATCCTTTGCAATTCTTTCTAAGTTTTAATGATTTAAATAATTTATAGTTGAGGTAATTCCTCATAGTTGAATTTGTCCATTGTATGCTAATATATTTATGTTTATTTATTCTTTGAGACATACTTACAGTATAAACTTTGCCCTCTAAAAATTCTTTGATTTCTATAGCCTCTTTCCTTGCCCAAAACTGGAATCCAATTTGAGCTGATTTATTTTACTTTGATCATTTAAAATCCTGTATTACTTTGTTACTATTTTTCCTTTTCCTTGAATTTRAGTGGAGTGTTCTACTTAAACTTAAATAGTTTTAGCTATTTTCATCCAACCATAGGTATAAAATATTTTAAAATGTTTATCATAAAATATACTGTGCAAATCTATATTACTGTCATTGATTTCAATATACAGTTCATGAAAACCTCAGAATAAGTAGATTATATATATATATATAATTTATATATGATTTAACAAAGCATATCTACAATATGTAATTCATATTTATTATTGTTTATTATTACATAAATATAAATTATATATAATTTATATATAGCTTTGTTATATCATAATCCATTGATTACAAACAAATTATAAATCACCATATAATCATGTATACAGAGTGACATGTACAGGGAGATGGACATAGGCACAAATACAAACACAGATAAAGACACACACAGATCATTCTTTTTTAAGTAATTACTTTATTTATTTGTTTGTTTGTTTATGTTACATCTTAACAGCAGTTTCTTCTCCCTCCTCTCATCCCAGTCCCCTTTCCCCACCTCCCCTTCCTGCCATCCACTCCTCCTCTGTTTCTCTCTAAAAAAGGGAAGGCTTCCCATAGATATCAATCAGCCCTGGCATATCAAGTTGTAAGAATAAGAGTATCTTCTTCTACTAAGACTAGTGGAGACAGTCTATTTAGGGAATAAAGTCATCACAAAGGTAAGCAACAGAGACAGAAATAGCTGCTGCACCAGCTGTTAGGTGTCCCACATGAAGATCAAGCTACACATCTCTAACATATGTGTAGAGGGCTAAGGACAGTCCTATGAATGCTTTTAGGCTGGTGGTTCAGTTTTCGTGAGCCCCTATGGGGATCATGGTAACTGATTTTGTAGATTGTTTTTGTGGTATCCTTGAGACCTCTGGCTCCTACAGTCCTTTGTCTCCATCTGTAGTACCAATTCCCCAAGTTCTATATGTTTGCCTCTAGGCCTAGAAAGACACTATTCTTACAGTGTGGCTATTTTATTGTTTTTTATTTAGCTTTCTTTTATTTTTCTCTGACCTTATAATCACTATAGTTCAATGTCTCCTGGAACTATCATGTCCCCCAGCCACACTTGCTAACATTTAGGGTGTATAATCCAGGGAGTCTATTGATGGTAGTTTACCTGAAGGATTGATACCCATTTGATTTTCTAGCTTAGTTTTCCTTCCAGACTCTGCTATTATATTTTCTACCCCAATCACAGGGGTAGAAACTGATGTTCCCATGTGAACATCAGTTTTTGCTTCTCAACTCAGGGAAACTGATAGAACTCTATTAGATTCTCACTTTCCACTTTAGTAAATGGTCCCCTTGGCATAAGGCAAGGTTTCATAGGCCAAATCGCTTCCTATTCCTTTCATTGGGGATCTAGTATTGTGCTACCTGGTGTTCTATGGTAATTGTTTTACTCCACAGTTTTTAGTGCCTGCAGAGAAATGGGAAAGAGAACCTTTCCAAAGCCAATTAAATTCTATGTTCCATAATTACAGAAATCCACATTCTTTATGAAGGAAAGTGTATTCTGAAGTAAAATATACTATATGTTTTTAAAGTATTAAAATTAGTGAATATTAAGTAACTATTTTTACTATATCATTATTTTATATTCATATTATTCAACATTATATACCAACTATCAATAAAYTAATAAAATTAAATTACATTTAAGAAATATACATAAGGTTTAACTGACTTTATTCACTTATTCAAAGTTGATCATTAGTATAGGTCTTATGTTTGTCGCTATAGTCAGGGGCTTTTCAAACATAAATAATTCTCCTGTGCACTAACATAGAGAAATGTTTTGCAAACATAAGAGAGCTGTACTACTTTTACTTTTTGGTAAACCAAATTATGAGAAAGAGAGTTTTTTAGTCCAACAGGTATCTGTGGGTATATACTTTTGTTTAGTTATTACAAGCTTGACATTTTCTGCTAGAGTGAAGGATTGTGTTTGACATATTGTCTCAGTGCTCCCAAGACCCACAGATATTAATGGTGGTACTGTGGAAGGGAGAATCTTTTACTGAGCTCATCTAACTTAAGGGTTTCTTTTGTTTTCTAAGGCTGGGAATCATGTTTGGGCAAGGTACTTTTAAGTGAGGCCTAGAGTTTTAGATTCCAGAAACAAAGAAAAAAATAAATTGATAGCAGAGCTTCCTTTCTTTTGAAAAGGTAGGAGATTCACAAGAGAAGACATAGAAGCAACAATAGAAAATGAACAGCTGTAAGGATTTTGCTATCCATAAAGCTTGGCTAGATTTAACTCAGGGTTCTTCATCATGTATACAATACACAGACAAAATGAGCTACACTTTTCAATTTTTTTATATATAACCACTCTGATGAAATATGGACAGAGCAGGAAGAGTTTTAAAAGAGTTTGCTCTAGAAACTTAAGAGCAGTATACTCAGAATCCATGAAAACCGATTTAGGCTCGTTGAACATCAACTTTAGTTTCTTGATCTCCTCAGCAGCTTTCAGCCCTTTGTGTTGTTCTAATTACATTAGAGACTAGAATCACAAGTTCATTGTGAAATGAGAATTAAAATGTCCCATCTTTCTCCAAGTAAAATCCAGCACATATTCTCTGAAAACAGTTCATCGTGAAAATGACGAAGGGTTGTTCCACAATCAAAGGCAGTACCGAACAGCAGAGCAGCCCACGTGCCTCCCGCTCGAGGCAACACTATGCTAGGTATTATTTTTCTCCAGGTTTTGAGACAAAGATGATAGTCACAGAAGCCCAATGGACAAATTCAGAAACGGAAAAATTCACAGAACTATGTCATATTGATACTCATCGTCCAGTTTTATACTATACAAATAGAAATTTTAATACTATGAACGCAGCCAAGACAAACCTTGTTTTCAAGAAATGAATGCATGCTGTAGGTTTATGAAGAAAACTACAACTCATCACTAGCTAAAAAGAAAATGAGTGATCTTTCTCAGTATTTCTTTGTATGTTTTTAAATATCACTATATGTAACAGAGCAATCGAAGTAATATGATTTGTAGGAAATCTATTATGAATCAACCAGGAGGCTTCTGTCTGCATTTAGTTGTATATTCTTGTATGTTAACACTGTGCTCAGAGGTTTCCTGTATGTTATGAAAGATATGGGTTTCTAGGGACAGTGACATGTGACTCTACTCTGTGCTCTTCACAGTGAAACAGAAGGATCGTGACTTTTATGCTGCCCTGAGTCAAATCATAAGTTATTGTTAGAAGAGAAATAGAAAGGGAAAAGAGAAGAAAGAGGAGGAGGGAAAGAAGGAAAGTATCAGGATGGAGGGGAGGATTGAAAGAATGAATTTAAGGTAAAATTTAAGTGAACAAAGAACAAATAATATACAAATACATATAAATATATTTATAATATATATGCATATAGATACATACACATGTATATTTATATAAACATATATGCAGGTATTCTTGAATGCTCACACATTGCTTTGGCATTTTTGTGAAAACCATCTGACTGTTTTGCTGATCATATTTTCTCCAGTATTACTACTTCATGGCCTTTGAGAGGAATTCTCCCAAGCACAATCCTAAGATGATTTCTAAGCATTCAAAAGCACAAATAATCTTTATCTTGGTGCAACATGGTATGATGAAGTCTGGCCCTTAGGCTGTTTTCTTCTATGATATCTACATGGTATGATATATGTATCTATTATAGAAATGATTACTTGTTGAGTATGGCAGATTTTGTTCTGACTGCAGCATAATAGTGACTCTTAATTAACATGCATGAAAACTTATTGAGATAAGTATAGTCACCACCTCACCTTCCCTCATATTACAGACATGAGAAGTTGGAAGCCTAGAATGCCTGTGCAGAGTCTAAAACAGCAACCTCTTACCGAATCTGCCTTTTATCCCTTTAAAATGTAATACAAATTTTTGCATAAATAATATGAGCTCCAAAAATATTAAACTTAAATGCATTATTATCAATAATTTCATGTAGGTGCCACATTTTAGAATGTAAAAATGCTGTTTTATTCATTGCCAAAAATAAAAGAAACCTAGTCATTCTCTTGGCTAACACATATTTTCTTTAAAATATGGTTTAATTTTAATATCCATCCAAAAATGAATGAATGGATGTGTTGGACCAGTTATTTACTTTCTAAATGGCTGCTTAGCATTTCCAACAACTTTAGCATTGAACAGAGTACTCCAACTGCTTCATAGAATTCTATTATTGAAAGGCTTTTAGAGTGCAGTGAGGTTACTTATGCTTCTTTCATTTTCACTTCTGAGAAAGAAAGATAAATAATTCTTAGCTATGTTCTGCAGGCAGCTCACAAAAAGTAAATAAAAGATTCTGCACATTCACAGAATTTTTGAGTTTTCCTGACCCCCAGAGCTCCTTTATGCTCTCGGGATTTCCACTTCTTGTAGATACATATTTATTCAATGTTTTTCTCTGTGGAATCCAATGGTACCAACAAATCTTTCAGGCATTAGACAAAGAATTGTATAGACCCTAAAAATATGTATATGTTTATAGATCCTATTAAAAACTGCTACTTCTCATTTAATATTTATGTGACTTATATTGATTTTTTTCTTAAATTGTATCTTTCCACATATTTGCATGTGTGTGTGTGTGTGTGTGTGTGTGTGTGTGTGTGCGTGTGTGTGCATGAACTGTTTCTGCATGCCATGCCACAGTACATGTGGGGAGTTCAAAGGACAATTTTATGGAGTCAGGAGTCTCCTACCTTTATATAGTTTGAGAAAAGAAATTCGAATCACAGGTTTCACCTTGAACCATTGAGAAATCTTGTCAGTCCCAATATATATTAAGTTTTGGCCTAATAGTATAATGTTTGTATTAACCATCCCTTCTGAGAGCTCTTTCTTTTCCCCTTTACTGAGAATATCTCTGACAAAATCTGTATCATAATTGATCATATTTTAGTCTTCATTTAAAAATCTGAAACATTGTTACAACTACCTTTTATTTTATTATCTTGATCCTGTATTTGACTGTCATTTGAGTGAAGTTCTCAGTGAAGGAATATTTAGTTCTTTTTTTGTTTGTTTGTTTGTTTGTTTGTTTTTTCTCTAGACAGGGTTTCTCTGTGTATCCCTGCCTGTCCTGGAACTCACTTTGTAGACCAGGCTGGCCTCGAACTCAGAAATCTGCCTGCCTCCCCCAAGTGCTGGGATTAAAGGCGTGCACCACCACCACCTAGCCGAATATTTAGTTTTAACCACTTCCTCTTCAGAGAATTTTGCTATGTTTATGATTCCTTGGGAAGACACCCCATACAATATTATTGTATAATGACCTTATATGATAACGTTGTGATTTGTTAATTATATCCTGTATGCTATGATATTTTAATAGTTTTCTGTATTCACTAATAAATAACTATAGAATTTCATCTCCCAGAACTACTTTTGTGGTGGTTTATAAAAACTAGAATTTATTTCAAAGACTGTAAGAGTTTTCAAACACCTTGTTGTTTGAGTAGTACTGGTAATCATAACATACTTGCAAATATTACTGGCTACGGACTAGGAACTTGCAAATATTACTGGCTACGGACTAGGAACTTGCATAAATGTAATCATGATTGGAAAAGAAAATATGAATTCAGCAAGCTAAGTTTGGTTGTGTGTTCATTAGAAATTTTTATTTCCAATAAAACATATTTAGCAGAAGAATCTGGCTGTGTCAACTAAGAGCTTCAAAGACACACACACACACACATACACACACACACATATACCACACTTTGTAACTCATTAGGAATGTATTAGTAGAGATTCATATCAAAGTTGAAAATATAGACATACGTATTTCAGATATGATGCCACAGAAATAGAATTTCTAAAGAGAATAGTTATTCTCCTAAAACAATAATCCAGTGAACAAACGTGGTTGTATTGAGGAGTACTAATATTTTTGTTTCTGTGAAGAAATTTTGGAAAGTAAACTATCAAGACAAGAAAAGAAGAAACATGAATAAGAAAACATAAAAGAGTAAGGAAACATAAACTTCATAAAAGCAAATGAAATCTCAATCTGAAGCATGGGTGTAAAAAGTAAGTCAGATATGTCTATTGATAGATTTATCTATTTCAGGAAAGGACAATGAAGTTTTCAAATAGTATTTCAAATTTTTACCTAATTTTAGTGCTGCTGTCATTAGTCATGAAATAAGCATCTTGTCTTTAAGACAGACACATTGTAAGTTGATGGTTTTGAAAGGCCTTGTAAATTCTAATAAGCTATTCCCACTTACTGACAATATTGCATGTCATCAGGACACACAGCACCTCCTACTTTAATGTAGGTGGACTGCAATTACTTGGTATTCGGGACTCTCAAAAACGGGTAATTTTTTTATTTTAATCCTTTATTTTAATTTTATTTAATTTTTTTGCATTTTTATTCGATATATTCTTTATTTACATTTCAAATGATTTTCCCTTTCCTGGATACCCCCTCCCCGAAAGTCCCATAAACCCTTTTCCCTCTCCCTGTTCCCCAATCCACCCCTTCCCACTTCCCTGTCCTGCTTCTCCCCTACACTGCTGTACTGAGCCTTTCCAGGACCAGGGGCCACTACTTTTCTCTTCTTGAGCATCATTTGATATGTGAATTGTGTTTTGGGTATTCCAAGCTTCTAGGTTAATATCCATTTATCAGTGAGTGCATACCATGAGTGTTCTTTTGAGACTGGGTTACCT
>BDUI01000105.1:80435-99613 GCA_002335545.1 Apodemus speciosus | reverse complement strand
TTAGCAAACATACATAGTAAAGAAAGCATATACAAAAATATTCCTAACACCTTTACTTATACTCACTTAGTGTTTCTAAAGTAGAAAACCAAATTGTAGTATTTTATATACACATATATATATAAACTTATATGATAAAGCTGAAATATCCAACAAATTTGAGAGAAAAACTATAGAGAACATATCCAAAGATAAGGCACAGCCCCCTGGTTAAAGGATGGAGACACCCACCCTTTTCAGAAATATTAACACAGAATTGCTCCTGTGATAAGGAGATACAGGGACAAAGAGTTAGAGCAGAGACTGAGGGAAAGGCAATCCAGAGACTGCCCCACCTGGGGAATCCATCCCATAAGCAGACACTAAATCCAGACACTATTTCTGATGCCAAACTGTCTCCTGAAAGGCCATGCCAGAGCCAGACCAATGTAGAAGTGGATGCCCACAGCCAAGCATCTGACTGAGCACAGGATGCCAATGGAGAAGTTATGTGAAGCGCTTAAGGAACTGAAGGAGCTGAAGGGATTTGCAACCCCATAGGAAGAACATAAATATCAACCAACTTGATCCCCCAAAGCTCCCAAGGACTAAACCACCAACCAAAGAGTACACAAGGAGGGACCAATGGTTCTAGCTGCATATATAGCAGAAGAATGCCTTATCTGGCATCAATGTGAGGAGAGACCCTTGGTCCTGTGAGTGATTGATAGCCCAGCATAGGGGAATGCTAGATGGGGGTGGGTGGGTGGGGGAGCACCCTCATAGAATCAGGAAGGAGTGGGATAGAATAAGGTTTTTTTTTGGGGGGGTGGGGAGCCCAGAAGGGAGATAACATTTGAAATGTAAATAAGTAAAATAACCAATAAAAACAAAATATTCTATACCTAAAATGATTAAATACACATGCTTCAATGGCAGTGTTGGATATAAACCAGCCTTTGAAGAAGTTACCATCCTGGGAGATGGCAGTGTGGGTCTCTGAGAATGCTCATCATCTGGTGCTTCTTACTCAGTTAATGAAAGGTCATGTATGACCACACTCTAAAATTCATGGTGGTAACTACTGATGTTTTAATGCTTGTCCTGATATTTGTCATGAGATAAAAACTTATTTTAAATGATACAAATAAATAACTTGTAGATATCCCCCATGTACAATATGTGAGACACCTATGCCTGTCTAGGTTTTTAAAGAGTAAAAATACCTGGGACATAATGTTCAATTTTGTCAGTAATTTCCAATTACTTTTGCTAATGGTACAATTTAAACCTTTTTTTCCTATGAGTACCAGTTACTTCCTTTGTCTTCTCTGCTTTCAGCAATTAATACTTATCTACCCACTTACAGTCTAAAGCTTACATTTCTCACAGACAGGCAGGATAAATAATATCTAAAATGATATCACATAAGAATTTTTAGGGTTCTCCTGAAAAGCACCCAGAAAGGGATCATATGTAATAAATTTAAATTCAACACAAAACTTTCCTTTATACATTTATGACTCATGTCAGGACTTTAAAGGCTAGCAAATCACTTTAAAATAAAATAATGAAAGAGTTGAATCTTATAATACTAAATATCTCATGAGGCAAACAAAAATTTTAAATTTCAATTATTGAAAGCTTTGAATTTTGTAATAATCTTCATCTTATTTCATTTGTTTCAAACATTGGAGGTGAGATTTTACAAACAGGCTCTAGATTCCAGTGATATATATTTTATGATGGAGAAATATTTCGTAATTGGTGGATCAAATCCTGTGATGGTCGACATGCTTACAGCATAAAGAGTTGCTCAGTGCAACCCCATTTATTATGTATGGATTATATAGTGGGTCATCACAGTAGGGAGGAGGGCAGAGGACTTGAAAATGAAAATCTATGCATATAGTAGCTTCTCATAAGAGAATTTCTGGGGTCTTAAGTAGCTGTCTTTTGTGTTTTTCTACATTGTTTTTGCTCTTACATTTTCCCTTCTCTGTTTGCTCTGAAAGATAAAATGTATTTTTCTGTGAGATATTTGTGGTTTTACTTCATTATATTCTTTATATATTTATGAATTATTGCTATTTTCTTCCCATTTTTTCTATATCACCTCTGTTACAATGATACAGGTAGATTACCCTTTAATTAACTCTATACTCTATAATTTCTAGAAATAAGTGTTGGTCAGCACAAAAGAGTCCAGAGTAGAAAGTCAATAAATTTAAAGTAAAATTACATAGACTATTGTTTTTATAAATTATTCTGAAATGTTTTATCCCCATCTTACTGTTATTAATAATAAATTAAAACTCAGATCTACAAAAGAGATCTGTGATATTTACATGTGTCAATTTTACTTCTCTGCAAATAAACTATTAGTARTTATACTTTTTGAATACAGAGATAGATTAGAATATCAGACAAATGTCTATATTTCATTATTGGTATATCATCAATACATTGTTATGAAGGAGAATAAACAAACTAGCAAACTATCATCTTTAATAATTGTTAATGTCACAGCTACAATGTTTATTCTTACTAAAGTTTAGAAGTAGTTCCATTATGTAAACAAATAAAATTCCAAAGAGAATACTGATGCAAATACTTTGTGAAGAGTCTTGTGAGCAAAGAGACACTGGTTTTCATTTTAAGCAAGGTAGGAATATACTTGGCAGTTTTCATTGATGAAAATTGGATTAGATTTCATAAGTTTCATTGTACTGCTTCAATGAAAAATAGACTCATCCAGTCACAAGGAGGTCAACTGACATTGTAAGAGACAGATTAATTTGGTAACAATTGAATTAGTGATTTGATTCTGTCTATATTTCAAAGATACACTACCATCTATTGGAATTTTCTGTGGCTTTAAGTATATAGTATGAGATAAACAGTTAGAATGTGAATTTATAAATGCCTTATATGGACAAATGTCACCCTGAAGATAATTATAACAATGATAGGATAAGATTTAAAGAAAATATTTGTGGAAAATATTCTAAACAATTGACAATCCAGCAGGTAGATAGGGTGCATGAAAGATTCGTAGTGTGTAAAGGACACCAGAACAATGATAATACCAGTCAATTAATGCTGAGTGATAGAGAATTAGACTGTCCAAGGGATGAGGTTCCTAATGTTTAGATAATAGCAAAAGGTTGACTCTAAATATGCATATACATGTAAGCAAAACTAAGGAGACACTGTACTAGATATTTATTTATTAGCATATATGTATATGTCTTATAAACTTACACACACACACACACATATATATATATCAATAACAAGTTAAGAAAAAAAGAATGAATTTAAAGGCATAAAGTATGAAGGGAAGAAAGGGCTGAAATTATATAATTATATTTTAGTTAAATAAGCAAAAGAAAAAATAATTAGAAGTTATTTCATAAAAGTATATATTTTATAAAGGCCTATTAAATATTATTAAACATTAAGTTTAAGTAAATATTACATTGGAGAGATAATACATTTAACGAATGTCTGAATTAGGTTTTTCCGAATACACATACATGCATGTTTAGAAGAAATGAAAAGATACATACAATCAGAATTATGTAAATATTTTCATAGTTGTCAAACCTTCTGATGTGTTACTGATTCTACAAATTTGACAATTCATGCCAAACTTAGAAATGATTTATGTATGTTATAATTGTCTGTTTTAGAGGTAATATTAAGCACTAATATATTTAAATAAATAATTCTAAATTTTAAAATTTATTTCAAGTTACATATTCTAGAACCTCTTTGGTACTTAAATTTTATCATGGATTCAAAAATTTACCTCGTTTATTAAAATAAGAGTCAGAAATTTAAATTATCAAAAAATAAAACAAGTAAATAAGAAATGACCATATCAAAGTTTCAATAATCATATATAATTAATTTAGATTCACATTATTTATTGTGAAAGAAAACGTTGTCCCCCCCAAAACCTACTTGACTTCTTAAGATGAACAATCTTGATTATTCGATATTTAGTTAATATTTTCAATTAATTCAGGTAATAAATTTATAAAAATCAAAAGAATCAATCACTACGTTTTTTATAAGCTATTTGCTTTGTTTTCATTCTTTTAGTTATTGAGCAATCATTAATATACTTCCTGTAGTGAGAAAGGTACAATTTCCTGTTTGTCAATGATCAGTTTTTTACATTTACACTTATTATTAATAATTAACTTTAGCTATTGAATGAGTGATAGTTACTATTTCTTTTCTTTCTTTTTTTGCTATGCTTCAAAAACATTAGAATGGAATTTCAGAAAAAAGTAGATTAGAAGGAAGGAAAGAAAACATATTAGCAAATGAGTTTCTCAAATTTAAGCAGAAATATAGGCATGGGCCACAGGCCACTGGTTCGCAAGGGCTGACCTCACTCTCCAGACTCCACCTTGTGAATCACCAAGGCTTCTCCTTGTTTCATTGATAACTGTTAGGGAAGTATGCACATTTACTGTGTACCTGTCTTTCAGGAAATGCTTTCATATGACTTACAGTTGAATTATTTCTGTCATTGTCATGCATTCTGTTAATCTGTTTACCCTTGAATTAACAGCAAAGAAGATGATTATTTTTATTAATTGGCTATTTTATTTATTTACATTTCAAAGTTCGCACTTCCCAGTTTCCCCTCCACAAACCCTCCATCCCATCTCCCTCCCCTTTGCTCCTAAGAGGGCCCTAATTCACAAATGCTAAGATAAAGTGTGTGCTACCAATTCCCAGCTGGTTTTTAAACTGACATTTTCTTTTTGCCTCTTAAATCTCTTATCTAATCCAAGAGAGTTTCTTCAGCTTTACTTTCAAAATTAATTTCTGTCCAGGACATTTTCAGTATATATTCTATTTTTATATATGGCTAAACTGATATTAACTATTTTTTCTCTGATTTAAATGAGTCTAAATATGTGAGTAATGAAAACGTGACAAATACACAGATTGAAACAAAAACAGATTTTAAGCTCTGTCAGATATATTTCTAATCAGATATATATATATTTGAGGCAACTTAAAGAAGGAAACTGATTTTGCTCACACTTTAGGAAGGATCAGTATTTGTGAATGTGACACATCATGAAAGACAGGAGARATGAGGAAAGGAAGGAAGGAAGGAAAGATAAACAGAGGAAAGATCAAGGGCAATGTGAAGCCCCAAATGGGTGTGCCCAGTTAGCCTACTTCTTTAATGAGACCCCACCTCCCACCTATCCCAAACCCCAGTACTACTGTCTTACTTTTTACCCATCAAAGGGCAAATCCATTCATTAGAGCAGGACTCATGATCCTAGCCTCTCTTTACATTCCATCAGAAACTTTCCATAGGTAACCTTCCACACAGGTACTTTTGAAAACAAGACAATATATTCAATGATTCACAATTTCAACATTTATACAAAAGTTCACATTTTATGCTACATATGCTAAATACAGAACTAACATGAAGCAAAAGCAGAATTAAAAGACCCCTTTAATGAATATGTGTATGTGCATTTGTGTGTGTGTGTGTGTGTGTGTGTGTGTGTGTGTGTGTGTGAAAACCATAAAGGAACATTCAAATAGCTTCACATGCTTCCTGAATGCCAAGTCATCTTTCACGTTGACCATATTATAAACTCTCTTTTAAATGTTATCCATGCTAGATTTTTTTCATCCACCTCATCACTATAATCTTAATAACACTGGTTAATACTCACAGCATGTTCCACATTCAAACTGCTTTATAAGTGATAACTGACATCAATTAATCAGTTGTTATCAACTGGTGTGTTAAATTAATCCCATTCTTGGAACTTCGTTTTTATTGAACTAATTAAGAAGGTGTTCAAACAGAATCTCAGGCCATATCTAACTGGATCCCTGTGCACATATTGTGTCTCATTAAGAGATTGAAAAATCTTTTTTTCTACTATATTTCTAAATTAGTACAGCAAAAATGACCTTCAGTTAGCTCCTAATTTATCCAGTCTCTCATTTTCTTTTCTGGTTTTAATTTTTTCAAATGTTCCCCAGTAATACATTTGTCTGTCTTTTGGGCTAAAGGGCTCACATGTGAGCTAAATAGTTCATTTGTCTTTCTTTTCTTCAAAATACTGTGATTTTTTTCTATTTTCACTTGCATTATTTGACTGTGTTTTTCACAATACTTTGCTCATAAAACTGTGGCACAATTTGACAAATTAAACTAAGTTTAAATATAATAAAACTGCGGTAACTCAGACTCAAAAGGCCATGCATGGCATGTACTCACTAATAAGTGGATATTAGCCAAAAGGAAAAAAAAAGTATGGAATACCCAAGATACAGTGCACAGAACTCAAAAGATCAATGAGTTGAACAGCCCAAGTAAGGACACCTCTGTCCCACTTGGGTTGGAGAAGAAAGAAATCACAAGAAGGGAGATAGGGAAGGGACCTGAGATGAAAAGCGAATGGGGGGAGGGGAACATGATGTGGTTTGGGGTGGGGGAAAAGGACTGAAGCCCCGAGGGCCAACAGAAAGAATGGAAACAGGCAACCTCAGAAGGAAGGAAGGTGGGTGGGACCCTCCAGAATGTATGAAAGACCTAGGAAGTGAGAGACTCTCAACAATCAAATTGAGAGACCTTAGATCAGATGCTTTACAGTGGGTAGAGGCAACTTGTAGAGCCCAACTCCAACACAAAGTCAGGGTATCAAGTGAGGGATAGGTTGCCATCCTGACCCTTAATTCTTTTTGTCTGAAAGAGCTGCAGGGATGGAAATATAGATGAAGCTGAGGAAAAGAAGGTCCAGCAAAGGGCCCAAAGTGGAATTCAGCGTAAGAGGAAGCCCCAAGGCCTGACACTATTACTGAGGCTTGGAGTGCTCACAAAAAAGGGGCCTATCATGACTGTCCTCTGAAAGACCCAACAAGCAGCTGAAAGAGTCAGAGGCAGATATATACACGCAACCAATGGACAGAAACTGCTGACCCCTGTGGTTGAATTAGGGGAAAGTTGGGAGAAGTTGAGGAGGAGGTCGACATTGTGGGACAACCAGAAATCTCAATTAACCTGGATCCCTGAGATCTCTCAGACACTGGACCAACAACAAGGCAGCATACATCAGCTAATATGAGGCCCCCACACATATACAGCAGAGGACTGCCAAGTCTGGGTTTAGTCAAAGAAGATGCACCTAACTCTCAAGAGACTGGAGACCCCAGGGAGTTTAGAGGTTTGGTGGGGTGGAGGCTGGGGTGTAAGGACATTCTCATTGATACAGGAAGGCAGGGAGGAGGTATGTGATGTGGAACACTCAGAGGGTGAAGCAGGAGGGAAATAAAATCTGGAGTTTTAAAGAAATACAAATAAATAAATAAATAAATAAATAATATGTAAAAAACAGTTATGGAAAAAATAGCATTACATGCTATATAGACAATTTCTGGTATGAAAAGTTTGTTCTCTAGGAGAGTTCATTCCTTTAACCTAGATTAAGCTAGCATCCTCCTCTTTCTGCACTAACCAACAGAAGTGTTTGTTCATATCCATTCACTGAACTGAGCACAGGGTCTTCAAATGAGGAGCTAGAGAAAGCACCCAAGGAGTTGTAGGGCTTTGCAGCCCCATAGGAGGAACAACAATATGAATCAACCTGTACCCCAAGAGATCCCAGGGACCAAACCAACAACCAAAGAGTACATATGGAGGGATCCATGACTCCAGCCACATATGTAGCAGAGGATTGCCTTGTTGGATACCAATAAGAGAAGATTCCTGTGAAGGTCCTGTGAAGATTTGATGCCCCAATGTAGGGGAATGCCAGGACAGGGAAGTAGTAGGAGTGAATGGGATAGTGAGCAGGGGAGGGGGTATTCGATAGAGGTTTTTGGAGGGAAAACAAGGAAAGGGGATAACATTTGAAATGTAAATAAAGAAAATATCTAATAAAAATAAAAATTAAAAAGGTATGAAAGAAAAAAGTAAAGAATCAATTATTTGTGTATGTGCATGTATATGTGTGTGTTCATAACATATGCATATGTTCTTGTATACACATGAATACCTGTGTGTGTTTGTAAATGTGTGTGTGCATGCATGTGGATATATTGTGTATCCACATATATGTGTGCATGTGTGCGTGTGTGCTTATATGTACATGTATATGCAGGTGCACATGCATTTATGCATGTGTGCATT
Source organism: Apodemus speciosus (assembly GCA_002335545.1). Classification (NCBI taxonomy): domain Eukaryota; kingdom Metazoa; phylum Chordata; class Mammalia; order Rodentia; family Muridae; genus Apodemus; species Apodemus speciosus. Next base: position 91,443 of record BDUI01000105.1, on the reverse strand, counting down.
TATGTTTTCTTGACGCAAAATTTACTCTCTTCCGATTCAACAACATCAATAACAACAACAACTACAACAACAACACTCTTTGTAGGCTGTCATTTCCCTGGCAGGCCTAAAGCAGAATCTCTTCACTACTCTCTAAGTCAATTCAATGGACCACAGTTGCTGGTATTCCCTGACCTGCCATCACATTTGTTTCTGTATCTGTCAATGTCCCTGCCTATATTCCCTCTCCTTTAAGAAGGACCTTATTCAACCTGGAAGAATATATTTTAGGGCAAAAGGAAAGCACCATAAATATATCAAATTAACAAACAACTTAAAAGGCTTATTTTGAAAATATCAATCATACTTAAAATGTTATAGTCTTGAAATACAAATTGGGAAAGCTGACATAACAATATAACACATTTACTTTCTGTGTGCTAGGACTATATTTTATGTGTATTATGCTGGTATAATTTCTCCTTAGTTATTAATTTAAAAAGGAACTAAATTGAGATAAACAATATCTAACAGAAGACTAAATTGGAAGAGATATTACAGGGTCTATTCCTTGTACTTTGTCATGCCTACTTAGCTTATAGAACCTTCACACACAAGGCAATGAACGTTAAGATATTGTGTTACTGACTTCACTCCCATGACTAATATATATATATATATATATATATATATATATATATATAAAGTTTAAAAATATATTCATTTGTCTCTTTGGTAATCTTGCTCTTTGCAACTTATTTTTGTTTTTAACCTTCCTCTAATCCTGGGAATTAATGCCTTCTTAATGCAATCCTTCCATGCTTCTATATTTCCTAGGTCACTGCATAAAAACTTGACTGGAGGTTAAAAAGAAAAAGCATGATAATTCTTACGATTACTTTTAAATCAACCAAATATTAACAATGTTAATATTATATCTAAATGGTAGCATAGATATTTGTACTTAAATGTACTTCCCAAAATCTAATTATTTTTTCTCAGAAAATTTCCTTTTGGTACCAGCTGGTCTCGCATGTACTGTGTTGTGCAAAAAAAAAAAAAAAAAAAAAAAAAAAAAAAAAAAAAAAAAACAAACAAAAAAAAAAAAAACCTAGGTCTGGGCAGAAAAATAAAATAATCAACCTGAAAAGGGTTACACAACAATCGTCCTGCCAACCTTGGGGCTGTGATCCCACATACTGTATTGTATGCTCTGCTTCCAGAAGCTGGGAATCAGACAGGAGTAGACTCAGAGTACAAAATAAAGAGAATAATTTTCAAGATATATCAACTGGTCATGGATTTTTTTTCAGGATTCTCTTCAAATGACTTATGGCTGTTATTATTACATTAATATTCACCACATCTAAAAACTATGGTTTAAAATAAAATTATCACTATATTCACAGGATGAAACTTAAAATTATCCTGTAGAATATTTAGTTCAGGAGTCCTTACCTAGGAACAGGGTTCTAAGAACAATATTTAAAATCTATTGCTTGCTTACTTGCTTGCTACCTTCTTTCTTTCTTTCTTTCTTTCTTTCTTTCTTTCTTTCTTTCTTTCTTTCTTTCTTTTACTTTTTTTCCTACCTTCCTTTTTCCTTGTTTTCTTTCTTCTCTAAAAGAGAAATCTTTACCAAATACAAATTCCTAACATTCAGCTCTATTCAGCCCTTGATATCTGATGGGACTCTCTTCATAAGTCGCCAAGAACTGAACATACTAGTTTGTTTATCTGAAATGAAGCTCAGCCTCTGTCTAGGAACATCCTTATCTTGTACATGACTTTATGTAAATTGCTTAATTTCCAAATTCCAATGGCTACATAACAATCCTGCCTTGCTGTGTTGTTCTGACAATGGAATAAGAATGTGTGCACATGAAAAAGCAAATCCTAACTGTTTGGCACCTAACAAGCAGTCTTAAAAGCATGTGAGCCAGTTCATTATATCTGCACATGCCTCCGGGAAACAAGATTGCAAGCCACAGTTAGACATCTCTTCCTACCTTTAATGGGGCTCAGATTAATTCTCAGGAAAAAAAAGAAAGAAAGAAAGAAAAGAAACATCCATTTAACAAGCCTGATGCTTTCAGCGTGTTGTGCTTGAAGTACATTAAAAAGCACCTGTTTGGCTCCTGCTGAAAGTCAGGACTAATACATGACAAACCCTGTAGCCAGAATCTGCCAGGAGTGCTGCCTTAGACAAGGTTTTATGTTCTCTCCCAGAAAGTGGGTAGGCTGTGCAAACATACCCCAAACTGTGCAACAGGCAAAAGCAATGGGGAGCTGAAAACAAGATGCAAAATGAAGAATGAAACATTTCTGATGGGGTAATGGAACCCAGAAATCAGAGCTGAAGAGTTTATATTCCCTTTGTTCAACTCTGGGTTAAAAAAAATGCAATGATTAACAACTGGGGACATTCTTTGTATAGAATTTGCATAACTCTTGAGCCTAAATATTATAATATAGAAATCTATCCTTATTGGTAATAGTTGGGGAGGGGGTTCTCATATACATGTGCATAGTATAATCACAGATGTGTTTGAATACACATCTCCAAACACATGTACATATGTAGACCAGAGGTTACCATTGATTGTCCTGCTCTAACTTACTTTGGTAAGCTGAAACAAGTACTATGATCTGCACAGAGCCAAGGGCTTACCTAACTGGGCAGCATGGGAATGAAGACAAACATACAGACAGACACAGAGAAGCTACAATGCAGTTGTCCTATGCCAAGACCCAAAAGATCAGTGTAGTTTTTACATACAGTTTACCAGGGGCATGTGGTTATTTCATACAGCTCACCATGAGGCCAGTTTAGTGAATTTTGGTAGCAGACTCCAATAGGGAAACCTTCTTCAGGTTGTAATGTCCAGATGAGGGAGTTGCAGTGAATAGCTCCTGCATACACTGTCAGCATTCCTATTTGGACACTTTGAAGAAGACATTGCTACTCCTCTGAGCCTTACCTGCAGGAGGCTTTTTTCACTACCATGGGGTTGAGGTTTTAGGGTCCTTGACATTATGATGGCCATGTCAAACGAGACATATTCCATAACAAGTTAACTCACTCCTTAGAGCAGAGTCTCTTGCTGAACCTGAAGCAAGTTTAGAGAGCAATGAGCTCTATTTTTGTCTCTGCTTCTGCCCTCCACAGGAACAGGAAGTCCACACTTGGCTTTTTGCATGATGGAAGGGACTTAACCGAATGTCCTTATGGTTGTGTTTCTAGTGATTGCTCCCTTTCAGATATCTCCCCCATTGTTTTTCTAGTGCTCTTAAAACTCAGGTATAATTTTAAAAGTAAACATTAAAACTATTCATGCATTTTATTTGCTCTTCATAGTTTAATTATTCTGGGGTCTCTACCCTCAGTTCAAGTCCCTTATATAAAAAGTAAATATTAAACATTTGATTTTACAACAAAAAATGTTGTACTACTTTTGTACTTTAAACTGTTAGAATACTCAAGATACAATTCACAGACCACTTGAAACTCAAGAAGAAGGAAGACCAAACTGTGGATGTTTCAGTCCTTCTTAGAAAGGAAACAAAATACTCACAGGAAGAAATATGGAGACAACTTGTGAAGCAGAGACTGAAGGAAAGGCCTCCAGAGAGGACCCCACCTGAGGATCTATCCCATATACAGTCACCAAACCCACACAAAATTGCAGATGCCAAGAAATGTTTGATATAGCTGTCTCCTGAGAGGCTCTGCTAGAACTGGAAAAATACAGAGATGGATGCTTGCAGCCAATGATTGGACTGAGCTCAGAGTCCAGAATGAAGGAGTTAGAAAATGTACTGAGGGAGCTGAAGGAGCTAGCAACCCGATAGTGAGAACAACAATATCATACAACCAGACGCTCTAGAGCTCCCAGGGACTAAACGCCCAATCAAAGAGTACTCATTGGAGGGATCCATGGCTGTACCTGCATACATAGCAGAGAAGGGCTTTGTTGGATATCAATGGGAGGAGAGGCCCTTGGTCTTGTGAAGGCTCAATGCCCCAGTGTAGGTGAATTCAAGGGCAGGGAGGTGGGAGTGGGTGGTGGGTAGGGGAACACCCTCAGAGAAACTGGGGGAGGGGGTATGGGAGAGGGGGATTCCAGAGAGGAAACCAGGAAAGGGAATAACATTTGAAATGTAAATAAAGAAAATGTCCAATAAAAGAAAAGAAAAGAGAAAAAGAAACACTACTAAAGCTTATATCACAAATCAAACCCCATACATAATGGGAGAGACTTCAACACCCCACTCTTGAACCCATTGAAAGGTCATCAAAAAAGAATCTAAACAGAGAAATTATGAAATTAATAGAGGTTGTATATCAAATGGACCTAATAGATATATACAAAACATTTCACCCAAACACACACACACACACACACAAACACATACATACACACACAACTATTAAAAGCCTCTCTTGCAATTTTTTCTATTTAAAATAACTCACAAGTGCAAATCTTATACTTAACATATCCTTTCATGTAAGCAAATGGGACTATTAAATGTAACTATTAAGTGTTTGCTTCAACTTTTGGTGTTGTTTTAAATAACAGTAAAATAAAGCCTAGCACACATTCATACTTTGCAGCCAAATCTAAAAGGAAATGACTTTCGACTGGGTACCTGGGGAATAAATAGTACTGTGCAAATCACAGTGAGTTTAAATGTTCCTGGTAAGAATAGAAGTGCCTTTATCCACAGTGCAGTCATCTGGAGCTGCCACTCTGCTTTTTCTTAGACACCACCTGATCACGTGGAAAGCATGTCAGCAGGGGGATGCTTTGAATTCTAAGTGCAATGCATACACAGAAAGATTTCACAGCTATTCAAAAGAAGGAAGTCTTACTCAAGTGGTGTCATTTGCAATTAACCCTTCATATCTTTGAATCAAAATTTACATGTTAAAATTCTCATTAGAAGTTACTACAGTTAACAATAAAACCTGTCATTAGAAAGGATTCTGCAACTCTGTGGAGAACATAGTGACATTAGTTAGTAAAGACATATTTCATATTTCAAAAGCAACTAAAACTTGAAAAGTTTATTACCATACTAATAATGTAAGACACAAAGACACCATAAGTATCTGAGAAGAATATTTCCATTAGCCTGATTAAGTTATTCTATAATATGTACACATGTCAAAATATCACATTATACYGCTTAAGTTAATTATTTAACAGCATATTTGCAATTCAATGTTCAAATAATTCATAAATCAAGTAGATTCATTTTGTCCTAATATAAATCATTTCCTACTGTGTTAAAGATTGTACATGTGTATGTGTATAAATTCAATCTTTTTTTTAACAAAAGTCAAATGGTTGTATCAGACAAAGAACTTTTAAATTGCATATTTGATGTACTTAAATTATCTACAGGAGTGCTGATGGCATGAACTTTGGGAGGGTATATATTTGTGAAAACTCAGGCTACTGTAAAAACTGCAAGGCCAAGTCCTATGTGAAATACTATTTGTACAGACAATGTTGTTCTTATCAAATAATTAAACAGAAAAGAACAATACTTATACATTGAGAACATTATTGATTCATGAAATTAAGCCTTATAAAATCAATGTATACATGCACATTAATTTTGCCACTTTCTCAAATAAATAAGCAGTACAGATATGGTAGCAGCTGTGTGAATAGAGTCAAATATTAGCCAATGTTGAAACACTTTGTAGAAAATATCAGAAGCAACCAAGTCAGGTCTGCTACCATGCAAACACAAGTAGCTTCACTCAGGGGACTTTAATGTAAAAACAACAGTTCCAAAAAAATGTATGAAACAAACACAGGATAGAATAGCAAAGAGAAAGAAGAGGAATTATGGAAGAAAAGGAATCAAATTCAAATGGCATTGGACACACTTTGCCACCTGTCACATTATGAAAATTCTATAGTGACACTGAAGTTCTTGAAAAAAAAGCAATAATTTCAGAGAAAATAGGCAGTGAAGATGACGATGATGATTCTAATAATGCCAAGGAAAGGAGAAGGATTATACTATATTAAACTTAAAAGTCATAACAACTAAAAAAAAGTCATAAGAACTATTCTAATGATGTAACTGGTAATGAGAAATTTCCCCTGTGCAAAGGACAAAGTATTTGGTTAGACATTGAATATAGGCTCTAGTGCTTACAAGCTATTGTGATGAAATACTTTCAGGGTATTTAGTCAGATTCTTTCTACAGGCTCTAGTGTTTGGGAGCTGTTTTAATGAAATATTACTTTCCCAGGTGCTTTGGAGGAAGTGATACAGGAATTTCAGCAGCTTCCAGATTGAGCCTGGAACACAGGTAGAATAATTCTAGTTTGGCCGCCCCGAATACCTAGTTTCTCCTTCTAGAATACAGTGTGCTGACCTGCTCTTCATGAAAATACTTGAATGACTATTTAAAAATAATTTTGTCCTTTATTAAATAAATAAAATCAGTTAGTTCTAATAATTTAAGTGCATTAAAGTTTGATGTTCATTTTTTTAACTTCATAAGCAGCAGTTATAATAAAGTCATGCTAGTGCCATCATGTTGTTTTTTGCACTCAGACAAACTTGCTAATATTTAAGAAGACAAACATACCAAATTATTTGCTAAATATTAATTTTCTCAACATGAAATATTTTTGTGAAATAAAATACAGATTAAACTACTTAAATTTTTACCAAAAATAATTTGATTTATATAATGCTTACTTTATCATTTAGTATTGGCATGGAACAATTTTTTAATCTAATAATTGCCTAGCTTATGTCAAAATGATAATTGAAAGAGGCAGCAGACAATTTTTAAAAACAATAACATTCCATTTTCTGAAGACACATTCTTATTCCAATTCATAATTCTGGATTCTTTCTCAAAATCAGGTGTCTATAATATGTCAATTTGTGTCTGTGTCTTTAATTGGATTCCATTAATCAACCTTGTTTGTTTTTATTCCAATATCACGTGGGTTTTATTATTATTAGTTTGTAGTAAATCATGAAATCAGGGATGGTGATATTTCTATAATTTCTTTCATTTAACTTTACTGTTTTAGTTATCCTGGGTTTTTGTTGTTGTTGTTGTTGTTGTTGTTGTTGTTGTTGTTGTTTTTGTTGTTGTTTTCCATCAAAGATTAGTATTGTTCTTCCAAATTTTGTAAAGAATTGTGTTGGGATTTTTGATAGTGATTGCATTGAGTCTGTAGATTGCATTTGGTAAAGTGACCATTTTTACTATACTTCTACCAATTGATGAGCATGGGATATCTTTCTACCATCTGGTATCTTCTGTAGTTTCCTTATTCAAAGACTTGAAATTCTTGTCATACATGTGTTTACCTTGTTTAGTTACAGTTTTTCCAAGAAATGTTTGATACTATTTGTGACTATTGTGAAGACTGCTTCCCTGATTTCATTTGCTGCCCATTATTATTTGTATAAAGTATAGCTACTGATACTTTTAAATTAATCTTGTTTCCATCAACATTACAAAAGGTTTTTGATCAGCTTTTTCCTGATTGGATTTTGGGGTCACTTATGTTTACTACCATAACATCTGGAAAAAAGCTATAGATACCCACAGCCAAATATTAGGCAGAACTGTAAGAATTCTGCTACAAGAAGAAAAGGAAAGAGCCAGAGGAATCAAGTACACCACAAGAAAACACACAAAATCAAGTAACCTGGGCTAATATTGACTCAGAGAGACTGAACACCAGAGAATATGCATGGCATTGACCTAGGCCCTCATCAAATGTGTCAAGGTTGTACAGATTGTCTTTAGTGGCACTCATGGAAGTAGGAATGGGCTGTCTTGAATGTTTTTTCTTGTTTTGGGACTCTTTCTATTGCGTTGACTTCTCCAAACTTAATGCAAGGGATGTGCCTAGTCTTACTGCAACTTGATATCCCTTGTTTCCTTATCATCCCAGCCAGGCTTGCCATTTTTGAAAGAAAAAAGAGGAGTTGATTGAGGGTTTGCAGGGAGTCTGAGAGGAAAAACAGAGAGAAAACTCTGATTGGGATGTACTAATATATGAAAGAAAAATAAATTAAAAATAAATAAATAAGATTCGTATTTGATATTTTCACAAATACTAACAAAACCCAGTATAAAATGTTGACCACAATCATATTAATGATCATAATCATCATCATTAGTAAAAAATATTAGAAATAGTGGGAAAGGTCTCAGACAGGTAACCACAAAATCTGATTAGTATGATTTAATTTCTTTAATTATAGAAATTTCTTTAGTTTCTATAATATATTATATATTTATTAGCATGCAGTAATAAATTTATGAAATACTTATACTTTATCATATCCACACAATTTCCCTATTTTCCCATAATCTTTCAAACCTGTTAAAGAACAACTACATAGAGTGTTTTTTTATTTAAAATTATTTAAATCTTCATGTGAAACCTAGGATAAATTTCAAAGACCTATTGCTTATCTCATTCTCAGTAAAATCTTATTTTATGAATAAACCCTTTCATATGCTAGAAATATTAAGATTGTAAGATTTTGGGGGGTTCTCTATGRAAAACTTTCTATCAACATCATCATCATTGTCATCATTATCATTATCAAATTATAAATTAATTTTGACTGCATAATTTGTGATATTCTATAGGTGATGGCCATATATGTTTTGGACTTCCATTAGAAGATTGCATGACCTGTTTATAGTGTGACACAGGACAAAATAAAAAATCATCAGAAACAACAAAGAAACAGTAATGTTAATGAAGGTTGAAAAGAGCACCGGAGTAACAGCTGGAAGAACTAGCTTGGGCACAGTGTCTCTAGTTTAATATTTGAAATGATCCCAGTTTTTATGGTTTTATGCTTTCATATGTGGCACTGGTAAATGGCTAGTTAGTGCCATCACAGCATTTCTGACTACCCTGATGCCATATAAATTCAAGTAACTTTAATAATTTCTAGGTTGTCCATGACCATGTGCTATGTCTAGGGAATAGTTGTATAAACTTCTTGCCAGTTGTGAAAACAGAGCATTGAAACAAATTTTTGACTCAAAATTAATATATGAATGATGTGACAGAATCACCCACATGAACAATAAGAGAAGGCCTATTTCCTTTAATATATAGTCTCAGAATGTGGTACAGTCACATGAATCATCTGATCCTAAACATGCATAATTGCCCCCTACCCTCTTTTACATGCTCTTCTATGGCACACCATGTGTGAGGCTTAGGAATGTGTCTAGCAGGCCCACCACCGCCATCTTTGCTGCTGCTTGGACTGAACAAATTGATCCAGGTACCCGAGATATACTGAGTTTAAAATCTCTGGGGACACAGGCAACCAGGCAGCGACCTGCACACAGGAGCTAGGCAGAGCAGCAGTTCCTGTGTTCCAGCCAGGCATGGGTACTATGCCCTGCAGGGTATCCTGCACTTCCTGCCACTGCCGCCATCTTTGCTGCAGCTTGGACTGGACAAGCAGACCCAGGTACCTGAGGTATCCCAAGTTTAAGACCTTTGGGGACTCAGGCTGCCAGGCAGCAACCTGCACACAGGATCTGGGCAGAGAGGTGGTTTATCTGTGTGCCAGCCAGGCCTGAGTCTTGTGCCCTGTGGGGTGTACAGCACTTGGAGGGGCTCCCAGCCACCATCTTCACTCCCTGACAGAGCAGACGAGCAGCATCAGGTCCACAGAAACAACCGAGTATAACATTGCTTGGAGCAAGATACACCAGGACTACAACAGCACCCAAGAGGAGGGCAGCACATCAGCAATCTGTGCCAGGGGAAAACCAGTCATCCACTGGTGGGGAAATAGCCTTACGAGTCCACAGGGGGTTCAAGCACCAGCCAGTGACTTCAGGACCAACTAATGCCAGAGATAACCAGATGGCAAAAGGCAAACATGGGAATGTTACTAACAGAAATCAAGGCAATATGACAGCATCCAAAACCAATTCTCCAACAGCAGTAAGTCCTGGATACCCCAACACACCAGAAAAAAACAAGATTTAGATCGAAAATCACTGGTCATGATGCTGTTAGAGGAACACAAGGAGGACATAAAGAAATCTCTTAAAGAAATACAAGAGAAAATGAATCAAAAGTTAGAAGCCCTTACAAGGCAAACAGAAAAATCATTTAAAGAAATTCAGGAGAATATGGATAAAAAGATAGAAGCTAATAAGGAGGAAATGCAAAAGTCACTTAAAGAAATACAGGAGAATGTGGGTTAACAGACAGAAATCATGAAAGAGGAAACACAAAAATCTCTTAAAGAATTACATGAAAACACAAACAAGCAAGTGAAAGATCTGAGCAAAATCATCCAGGATCTAAAAACAGAAGTAGAAACAACTAAGAAATTGCAAAGGGTGACAACTTTGGAGAGACAAAACCTTGGGAAGAAATCAGGGGCCATAGATGCAAATATCAACAATAGAATACAAGAGATAGAAGAAAGAATCTCAGATGCTGAAGATACCATAGAAACCATTGACTCAATAGTCAAAGAAAATGCAAAATGCAAAAAGCTTGTAACCCAAAACATCCAGGAAATCCAGGACACAATGAGAAGACCAAACCCAAGGATTATAGGTATAAATGAGAATGAAAATTTACAACTTAAAGGGCCAGCAAATATCTTCAACAAAATTATGGAAGAAAACTTCCCCAATCTAAAGAGACAGATGCCCATGAATATACAAGAAGCCTACAGAACTCCAAACAGACTGGACTAGAACAGAAATACCTCCCGTCACATAATAATCAAAACCTCAAGTGTACTAAACAAAGAAAGAATATTAAAGGTAGTAAGAGAGAAAGGCCAAGTAATATATAAAGGATGACCTATCAGAATTACACCAGACTTCTCACCAGAGACCATGAAAGCTAGAAGATCCTGGGCAGATCTAATGCAGACTCTAAGAGAACACAAATTTCAACCAAAACTACTATACTCAGCAAAACTCTCAATCACCATAGATGGAGAAACCAAGATATTCCATGACAAAACC
>BDUI01000105.1:64668-76845 GCA_002335545.1 Apodemus speciosus | reverse complement strand
GGGACAAATGGTGAGGGGGGGGGGGAACTGGGAAAGGGGAAAGCATTTGGAATGTAAATAAAGAATATAGAAAATAAAAAATAAAAAAACATTATAAAATAGAAAAAGGAATGTGTCTAGCATTGTAGGCATAGTCCTCATTTAAAACACTGTCTTGCTTTTGAATGTTTTTAATCATACCTATAGAAAAACTCTTTTATTAGAAAATCAACTTATCTCATTAAATCATCAAATTTGAGGATATTGTGTGAATTTGACTTTGAGTACATTTGTTAAACCAAAAAAGTGTGTGAAGAGGATGCTATGTGTTACACATGCCTGTGTATGTAAATGACACATTAGTGTGTCTATTTTTGGTATGCTTGTTCAGTTCATGCTTAGGGGTCATGTTAATGAGACTTTTGGGTGCAGGTACTGAAATTACTGGGAGGCATAGTCATAGTAAACTTGTTCTCCAGTGTCTGCTGCTGAACCTGAAGCATATTAATTTAGATAGACATGTTAACCAGTGAGACACAGATACCACACATGGGCTCCCTCATAGGTACCACTGAAGCCAACTTCCTATATATTGTATTCAGTCATGTTTTATCTGCCGAGCTATTGCCCTAGATCTACTTCTATTTCCTTATAAAAAGCCACTGTGCCCTTTTATCCTTTATTGATTATAATCATACCCATTTGTGGAAAATGAAATTTTAATCTTTGATTAGTTTTTTTTTCTTTTTTTTTTTATAAGAACAACATTTAATTGGGGCTGGATTCCATGTTCAGAGATTCAGTCCATTATCATTAAGGTGGGACCATGACAGCAACCAGGCAAGCATGGTACAAGAGGAACTGAGAGTTCTCCATCTTTATCTGAAGGCTGCTAGAAATCTGGCTCTCAGACAGTTAAGACAAGGGTCTTAAAGCCTATGCTCACAGTGAGACACTCACTACAACAAGGCCACACAAACCATCACATTCCACTGCCTTGGCCCCATAGGCTTGGTCAAACTCATATGCCAATGGGGGCCTTGCTACTTCCATGAACTTGGGGTTATTTTCAGAGCTTCACAGAACTTTTGTTGCTGATTCATGAGTGGTGGATGCCAAGTGGAGTAGACCACAGCTGTTGATTTGTGTTTTGCTAGAGAACTGCTCTATTGAAGCTGAAGATTGGAATTGCTGCAAAACAAAAACAAAAACAAAAACAAAAACAAAAAACAAAACACAAAAAAAAACAAAAAAAAACCCTATTTCTAAGCAGTTCCACACCCTCTTTGTCCTATTAACATTTCTTTTCTACTACCTCTGATAGGTGGTGAGTTGGAAGGAATGTTGAATCTTTTAAGAACCCTTATATAAGTAGGTTTTGAAAAATCTTTGCCAGCACTAAAACATAAATATCATCAATGAAACTTACAAGCCACAGAGATGTTCCATTTAAAAGAGTACGTGCAATGTCTATCTAGCATCATCATAAATGGCAGAAATGCTATTACTGTAATTCTGCTTGGAGAGTTAGTGGTGTTTGTTTTGGTTTTGCTAGATGTGTGTGTGTGTGTGTGTGTGTGTGTGTGTGTGTGTGTGTGTGTGTATTTCAACAACTTCAGTTTCCATAAAACTATGGTATCTTTCTCATTTATCTAAGGTTGCAGTTTTTTGGTTTTGGTTCATTGATGTTTTTATGTTTTAATAATGAAATGAGAAGAAAGGTCATGCAAGGCAAAGTCATCATGAAAAGTAAAGAATTCAAATATTAGAAAGTCCAGAAAGCATGTGAAGATCTTGTCAAGAAATACATCACATTTGTTTAGATCTTCCTAGATAAAATGTCTGGGGCCATTCCTTACAAACACTGTTTATAAATGATGGAAAGGTAGTATTGAAAGGTAATGAGGTAGTAAACAGAAAACAGTGTTTCAAGTTCACCACATTTTTTCAAACTCTGCACACACCAGGATCTTCTTTCCAAGCTAATATTCTGTTTTATATTTAAATTAAGCCTAACATGATTAGCAGTATTTCCATTAGAGGTTCTTCCTGTGATGGCACTGTTAGCTCAGGAGAAAATTGAGTTAGAAAAAAGACGTCTGGTTTGACAAAGTACAGTTGCAAAATTACATGTCAGTGTCTGGATCAGCTTATGATTTGGAAATAACTGGGAGCCAGTATCATTAAACTATTTTCATTTAAGTTCTTCATACTGGAAATGTTAATGTATGCATAAAAACTGGAGCCATGAACTTACTATAAATCTTGATTTCAGCTTAGGTTCTCTTGAAATCTTTCTGTGTGCCTAGCCTCTGATTCCATATCCTGAAAACCACATTGCCATTTCTCAGAGGTAACAACCCCGCCATTGCTCTGCCTGAGGACTTTATTAGATTTAAAGCTGAAAGCTCACAGTCAGCCACTGCCAGTGAATCCCTTGAAAGCTAGAAACGTGGATTATCTTTTGTCTACATTTCTATTACAGAGACTGTTGTTAACCTTCCAGTCCCCACTTGAACTCACTTGATAGTGTTGCCAGCCAGAAGCTGTATTTCCTAGAGCCTCCAGCAAAAGAAGAGTTGTATTTCACATCTTGGGTAGACTGTGGGTTTCCTAAAAGAATGGCAACCTGATATTATAACATTCTGTTTGCTCTTGCAAAGCACAGCATATCTGAATTAGGGGGTTCCTTCTGAGAAATAAGCATGTAGATTAGTTTGCAAAATCAGAGATGATTGAAATATTTCAAATTAAAGTCCTGAAAGAAAAGAGCTGATGGCCAGGAGTACTTTATCACTTCACAGAGTAGAAAATGAGGTTCATGAGTTACTAAATCAATAGAAATAATAAGATTTGAATGAATATGTTGAACACTTTTTATTGAGCCCTTCTTTTTTGTTTTTTTTTATATCTTCAAGGAAGCTAAAAGATGCCAACTATGAGTAAAGTTTAACTATACTACACAGCTTCATTTTTTCTGTATATTTTATGATATAAAATAGCATGGATGTTATGTGCCCTTAAATGTGTTTATGTTCATATAGTCAATGTGGAACATTTATCAGTTCTCCCTTTTAGATGCCTATTAAGTATAAAGAACTTTGTTTTTCTTTATGTAAGACATGAAGAAGCATCTAGTTAATGTATACAGCAAACTGCTGCTAGAATAAAGTACAGAGAACAACAACGTATAACTTAATGAACTAATGAGTTGGGGTTACCTAAAGGAATTTGGATAAGCACTTATTTATAGGAGCAATGGCAATTAAAAGACAGTTGCATCACCAAAGCTCACAAGAGCAAGGAAGGCATATCACTAAAACTAGAGATTCGGAATACACTACTTGCTTTGTGAGCAGCTGAGTTTGAAAGATTTCTTTGATGGTAGTTCCACTGGACTGAGCCTCGTCCAGGTATCTTAGCTGGCATCTGAGTCTTCAAAATAACAGAAATGGTATTTGTTCTCTTCAGGCAGCTCAGATTCTTTGAGAACATCTATCACCATTCATTATTTCTTATTCATGTTTGGGGAGAGAAGGACCTATTGCATTTGGTCAATGTCAGGGACTTCCTGAAGCATTTGAGTTGTTTATTTTGAAAACTTAACCAGTGAGCTTCCCTGAAGGTTGGACTGTTTCTTCTCTCCTAAGAATATCCTGTTGTTTCTACTCCTTTTTAACAGCTGATATCTGAAGATATTTCCAAGAGAGACAGCTTTATCTCAGAGGAAATTGCTATACCATATGTACACTGAAAGTCAAAAAACATACTCACTTTTCTCTTCCTATCTTATCTCTATTTAGTGTGATATTCTTCTTAACAACTAACATCAATACATAGGTAAGATCTTTTCATTCTTGTCATTTTACCCATAACCAAAATTCAGGAAGGCTACACATCACGCACAGTGAAATTATCTTGTCACTATGGCCTTAACAAGAACTTTAGAAGCAAATTTCCTCCATTTCCCAAGTCTCACTAAGTAAAATCATACAGAAGTCAGTTAATAATGGCTAATGCCTTATAAACTTCCAAACCATTAATCCTTCTTGGTAATTAGGTCAATATAATGACAAAGCAGTTTATATTAAGTAGAAGTAAAATTATTGTTAATATAAATATTATTTCACATAGACTCATTTTACTGGCCAAATAAATGCACAAAAACTATTTTTCATGCATAGTGCATATATAAGAGATATGAAACCTATAGAAAGTGTGAAAGACTCAAAATCTGTTAAGCAGTCACTTACATATTAAAGAAATCAATTTTGATGAAACAGAGTAACTTGTGAGTACAAATTGTTGTTCTCTCTTTAAATGTCAAACATCTTTTTCACATTTCAATCTTGTTCAGCCTTTTGATTTAAGGTGCAATATAGCTATAGTGGATATTTTAAAAGAAATCTCAGCTTGTATTTTTTTAAAATTGCTTATTATTCATCTTGTTGTTCCTCCTATGGGGCCGCAAGCTCCTTTGGCTCATAGGGTCCTTTTTCTAGCACCTCCATTGGGAACCAACCAGTACCCACAGAGCTCCCAGGGACTAAACCACCAACCAAAGAGTACACATGGAGGGACCCATGGCTCCAGCTGCATATGTAGCCGACAATGGCCTTGTTGGAAATCAAAGGGAGAAGAGGCCCTTGGTCCTGAGAAGGCTTGATGCCCCAGTATATGGGAATGCCAGGTCAGGGAAGAGGGAGTAGGTGGGTTAGTGAGCAGGGAAAGGGTGGATATATTAAGGGGTTTTTGGAGGGGAAACCTGGACAGGTGATAACATTTGAAATGAAATAAAGTAAATATCTATTAATAGAAATGAAAAAAATGCTTATTTTTACGCTTCCTTAGCCTAGGCTATACTCAAAAAGTTTTCTTGGCCATCTTGGCTGTTCTCCAGATCCATGACTGCAGAGAAATCAGAAGCCTCTACAGCATCAAATGCCCATTTCTTAATTATAAGACACAAACTCATTGTATATGATTAACACTGTAAGGCTTGCAACATAAATCATTGATGGAATTCTTTTAATTTCAGCCAATTAAAAACTACTTGGTTTGGTTTGTGGCAATCATGAGAATGGTGACTGAATTCTTGACCACATAATTATATCAATAACTTTTTAAACATATTTTTTCAAGTGTTTTTGAATGGTATTTATGTTTAAGATCCAGCCATTATTCTTCACTAAGAAGAAAATATAATTTTTCCATCAAAGAATGGATAAGTTTCTGTCATGTATGTAATTAAACATATGGCAAAATATTCAATTTATTCTCCAAGAAGCAAAACACTGTGACATGTTCTTTAAAAAAGTGAATTAATGTGTTTAAAGATTGTAGAAGTTAGAAGAAAGATTATTGGCTAGTCTCATGACAAAATATTGTTTGAATATTTAAAAATGTTATTTACTGGTAGCTGATTTTCACTTTAGGGAAATAAAATAACCAAAATAAATACACAAAAACTTAAAATATATGAAGTTTGATTGTTCATAGAAATATTAATGATATTATATTTTATATTTCATATGTGTTTTTGGATATTATATGTAATTAAACATGTTTATTAAATTAATCTATAATGAATATGCCTGTATATATTTCATTAAAATTAAGAAGCTATGTTAACCTTGTCTAATGTTTAAAATAAGAAATTGAAAGTCAAATTTTATGTTTATAACAAATATAATGATTTTGTAATTTCCAATTTTCAAAATAATGAATTATAAAATTAAAGTAACAAAGAAGAGGTCAATATTTTTTTTTAAAGTCAAGACAATGTGGTATAATATTTTTTCTGTAGGGGATATTCCTTTATACATAATTATGTAGACTCACTGTAATTATTCAATTCATGTAAAACAATGGTTGTAAAAATTTTTATAGTTCATTAGAATCACCTGGAGGAACTGTTAAAACAGCTTGTTTTTCAAAAGGTCTGGGCGGGAGCCACAAATTAGCATTTCTGTAAAGCTCACAGATGATGTTCATGCTATGAATCTCAGGAGCACATGTTCAGAACCACTGGAAAGTTGACCCTGTGCAACAGTATAGATGTTGATGTATTATTCAGTGTTTTCCAAAGAAGCAGAGTCAATAGAATAGACCAGATAAATAGATTGATGATAGTCAGAGACAGAGATGTGCATAGGTGTTAGGTGATTCATTGTGAGGTATTGAATGATTTGATTTTGGAGAGTATGAGGTAATGCATTCTTTTGTTCAAATGAGGGACATGCAGAAAAGCTAATTATGTAAACACCCCCTTCAGACTTGAAATCCCCCAAATGAGGAGCACTAAAAACAACAGTGAGAAAAGATAAGGCTCTATTTTAGAGAATAGGAATTGGCTCTGACTTCCTTTGTGTCTTCTGTCCTTTCACTCACAAGATTGAAAACTACCATCACTTAATGGTAAAAGAAAAATTTTACTTACTATACCCATACAAAGAGTGATCCCTTTTAGAGTTACTCAAACACATAATCAGCTCACTGAATTTTTGTAGTTAAGCAAAAGGATATATTATAAAGGGTAATGACTCTGTTTTCAAATCATAATTATAAAGAGTTCTGTTCAAAATAGTAACTTTAGCTATAATTTTATTTTAGGCTGAATAAGGAATATGATCTATGGTTTCAAGAAATATTCCTTCCAAAGTCCGTGACTTAAACATGGGGTACTCATAGTGTTTCTTCTGTTATATGATGTCTCTAGCTCAATGGTATTATTTCAAGAAGAAATTTGGTTACCCCAGCCAGTTTTCACATGCTTTTGCTTTTTTGGCTCATGGTGTGTGGCAATTTGTTCTGTTATACATTCCTGATAGGGGGTACCACTTTTGCGAGGGACCAAAAAATGATAGGTCATTGTCCCTGGACCGCAACCTTGAAAACTGAGAACAGAAATAATACTTTTAGTGTACTATTCCATTATAACACATATTTTGATATAGCAACATGAAAATAATGTAGTAGTTGATGTAATACTGTTATATTTAAAATGCACTATTTCTGAACAATCCACACACCGCAACTATTTAATACTGTCTGCCTGACAATTTTATTTAAGTTAGTTAATTTTCTATTACTGTGATAAGACATTATAAACAAGGCTTTTTTTAACGTTTATTCGGGAGTTTATAGTTTCAAAAGCTTAGAGTCCATGAATAGCAAAACAGGGTTGCTGGCAGCAGGTAGGCAGGCATGGCTGGGGTGGGGGCAGTATCCAATGTCTAACATTAGGGAGACTAAACATATGGCAGAGGAGGAGCCTAGGAATGACTTCAGTAATTTGAAACTTTTAAGTGAATGTTCAGTGACACCTCTACAGTAAAGCTATACCTCTTATAGAATTCTCAAAATTTTCCACAAACTGGGTATCAATAATGCAATATATGAGACTGGGAGCTGTCCTCATTCTAAACACGCCCCTGAGACAAAGATAGGTCATATTTGAGTTACATATAATATAGCAGTGCAGGGGAATACCAGAACAGGGAAGTGGGAGGGGGTGGTTGGGGGAACAGGAGAAGGGAAGAGGGCTTATGGGACTTTTGGGGAGGGGGTAACCAAGAAAGTACAAATCATTTGAAATGTAAATAAATATATCTAATAAAAACATTTTAAAAATATATTTATTCACTGTGAAACATTTTTATAATAAAACCCATTGTCAATGGTCATCATGATGCTAAATGTAATCAGTAAAATATGTTCCCCTGTTCCTTTATCTACAGCCATTTCTCTTATAAAAATGTGTCAAATTGTTAAATATATAGAGACACTTCTAGAACCAAAAACTATTTCTCAATTTATAGTAAGTAAAAACAGTTTACAGTGGAAAGAATAAGAGGGTTTTCTTCTTTATTATTTCTTTACTATGCCCATGAGTAAATTGTATGACCCTTCTGTGTAAATTTTCCATTTGTAAAATAAAAGGTTATTCTCCAATGATCTCTAAAGGTTTTTACAATTTTGAAACATAATTGTTGGTTTTGCTCCTGAAAAAAGCATTCAGCTCACTTCAGTGCTCTGATACTGGTCATGCTCCGGTTTACTTATTTAGTAAAATAAATTAATTATGTTCTCTTTAATTGTGATGGCTGTAACAAAAACCAATTTGAAGTCATTAAGAGATCATAATTACATTTAACCAGGCTCTATTATAATTCAAACTTCAAGTTAAGTAAATGGGAGTTTTTAATAAACTCTCTCCCATTAATTTTGGAAACATTTAGCAATTATAACTATCACAGTTGTAATTTCATATTTGTCATAGAATACAGGAAAATACTAAATGAAATAGATAAATAGGAGGAAGAGAAAGACAAATCACTCAATATTTTTGCATAAATATGGACATGTAGATAGATAATAGATAGATAGATAGATAGATAGATAGATAGATAGATAGATAGATAGATAGATGATGGATAGATTAGCATTCATATATATCAAGCACACAGAATTTTGCAAAATGCAGCAATATTCAGATGAAGCAATAATTCACAGAAAATCATGCTCCCAAATGTCACTTAATTGTTGATGAGCAATAACATTGATCTGCATGTAGAGAGGAAACTGATCCATAAGGAAACCAGATCATAAGCTATTTTCAGGTGAATAGCCATTTAAGGGGTATGTCATTAGGGTCTGACACTCAAGTCTAAATTAAATCCAAGACTCATCAATCTAAACCAGCATAGTTTTGACCTATACCCTACATGTAAAAACCATCTGCTTTGTGTGTGAACTAAATTGTAGATGTGGCATTTGCCAAAAAAACATAATCTCTCATATAAAAGAAATCCTAAAAATAAAAATAAAAAGAATCAGGTACATATGTTTTAACCTTAAGTGGTTCTAACTAGAAAAATTGATCCAAAATACAGAACAGCAACAATAACAAAAAAAAAATGCCACATTGTGAGAATGAGAAGAGAATGTACTTAGTATTATTTTGATCTGTCCTGGAGATATTAAATAATGATACTGTATTAATATTATAATGTTACTAGCATTGCAATGTACCTTTTTGTTGAAGAAATAGATGCTTGTGTGAATTTAATTCACTCAATGCAAGTAGCTTAAATTTAAAACATCGGTAAAGTTATAAACTTAATAGATTTGTTAAATCTATTCTTAATTGAAAAGTAGTGATCCCCATTATCTATGTAAAATAAGTCTATAAATGTTAACTTATAAAAGAAGTAGAACAGAAAATTAATATCAAAGCTTATTTTGAAAATGAATCTGATTTATATTCATTTTGTTATATGGATTCACACACACATATACATATGTTGATTATATATATAAAATCAACATATATACAAGTAATATGTTGGTTAAATAAGAAAATATGTTCAGTCAATGAAAAACTTAAACCTAAAGAATGCAGGTACATTCATACATCAGGCTTAGTCCTATTGATTGACAACTTAGAATTGACAAGGATAACAAAGACAAACTGTACAAGAATTAAATAAATATAATTTATGAAGAAAAAATGAAGACAGAAGATATAGTGGATACGCTACTAAGAAAAGGAGACAAAAATAAAACCAGTGACCACACAATGGTTATTTGCTTCTTTAATTTGCTTCTATAAGTAATTCAGGAACATTCAAATTTTATATAACTTTCCAAAGTTATATTGAAGAATATATGATTGTCATATATATGACAATATTATATATATATGTATATATATATATCATACACTCAGATATACAAGAATTTATTCACATTAGATATCCAGAATACATCAAGTAATAATAATATTAACGCAATTTTTCTTTAAAATTGATTTTTGCTGTATGGTCATAAGTAACTATTATCTGTCACTAGTCTTTTGCCTTTGAAAGAAAGAGTTTAGTAAATATTTGGGGGTACAATGATATATGAAGGGTGCTTGTTATTATGATCAAGCAGATCCTATTGACTTTTATAAACAAAAACAAGAGAGAGAGAGAGACAGAGAGAGACAGAGCGAGACAGACAAAGAAGAAAGAAAGAAAGAAAGAAAGAAAGAAAGAAAGAAAGAAAGAAAGAAAGAAAGAAAGAAAGAACAATCAGTCTTTGGTGGACTTTGAAATGCAGGTAGTGTTTCAACTTAATAGGTGTAAATTTCAAATACAATAAATATGCACACACATCAGTAGGCAGATGGTACTGCAGGTGACTAGGACAAAACAACCCTTGGCATCACCTGATAATAGTATCTTTTTATCAACATTTCATGTGTAGAATTGTCCTAATTACTTTGTGTAGTTAAAACTTTGGGTTCATGTGCGTTGTGTACACAGGCTTAAACAGATGGTTGTACTTATAGAACATTCTAATTAATAAGTGTAATATTGTTTTTAGCCTAGTTTGAGGACATCAGTAATTTATATAAAATTAAAATTATTATTTGATCAACGTTTTTTTTCAAAAAAAAGTTTCTACTTAATAGCAATAATGATAGCTGTTGGAAAATAACTCAGGATACTTGCTCATGCATGTTTACTGCTATTCTATTTTTAATAGAAACTGGAAGTAAATAGATATCTATTAACTAATAAGTGGAGAGGGACTATACGGCATATTTATACAATAGAATATTATTCAGCTGTTAAGTACAGTAACTTAAGTTTGCATGTAAATAGATGTATTTAGAAAAAATCATTCTATGAGACTCAGAGACAAAGTACTGTGTTTTCTTTACATGTAGAGATTAGCTTTAAACCTTTCTGTATGTCTGCTACAATCTGAATAATCAGAAGAACTAGGGTTGGGCAGTGGTGGCACACGCCTTTAATCCCAGCACTTGGGAGGCAGAGGCAGGCAGATTTCTGAGTTTGAGGCCAGCCTGGTCTACAGAGTGAGTTCCAGGACAGTCAGGACTACACAGAGAAACGCTGTCTTGGAAAAAAAAAGCAAAAAAATAAAAAAAACAAGAAGAACTAGGGGAATGATAGCATCTCTTAAAGGGCAATAGAAGATAGTGTTATGGAGGGAAAATTGGGAAACTAAAATAGAAAAATTAAATACCAAATGGGATGATAGAGAAGGGTAAGGGATGGTATATGGATGACAAAACAAATACTAAAGGCTCTTTGAAAAAACCCTGGGGGAAACCTACTACTATAGAACCTTCCTAATATATATATATTGGGCAATATAATGCCCCAGGTAGATAATTTATGGTAGATAATCAAGGAAAATTTCCAGGGAAGGAAATGGGTTATATCTTTTTCTGTCACTAGGCACAGGTATTCTGTGAAACAAGCAAAATACCACAGATTATTACCAAGCATATTGCTTGCTCCTCACAACCTGGTGGTAAAACCCTATTGCAACAGCACTTACTTATACTATTGAACTTAGAGAAGTCAAGCTGGCAACAACTAGCAGATTCAACTCCTCCTGACAATCCTTCAAGGTTCTGGAAGGTACTCTGAATGCTACTGGAGAAGAAAAGTGATCATCAATAAAACACAGTTACAAAGCTCAAATTAAACAATAGCAACATGCATGTAAAATATTCTGGTTTAAAGTGGAACAATTGTTTTGGGAGTAACCAAGTACTTTCTAATTAAATTTTTGAATTTAATTAGTTCCTATATATGATACTGCTAAAGTGGGAAAATGATAGGCTTGAGAGGAAAACCTTTTAACAAACTTCTATGTCACAAACCAGAAAAAAGAAATCAGTTGTAGTTGGGATGTGGAGGTGAAAGACATGGAATTGGGAGGAACGGAAAGTGTATTGTATAAAATTCCCAAATAATCAATAAAAATAATATTTTGAAAAAGCAGAAAATGATCTTGCCTCAGGTCAGAGCTGCAGGCAGTCGGTGACCCCCGTGGACACCAACTCGCCCAGGGTCTGGGTGCTCTGGGCCCGGGACCTTGGCCCAGGCAGCCACCTTGCATCGGGTTGGAAGAGCGGGTGGTCACTGAGCTCACCTGCTTGGCTGCCAACTCGCACGGAGATCTGTGCACCCTGTGCCAGGATCCCAGGCAGGACAGGCACCTTGCCTCAGGGCACCACAGTCTACTAACAGCAGGGACCAGGTACGGGGAGAGAGGCCAAGACCCACATCTGTGCTTGTTGTGCCTGGTATACAGTAGAAGAAGCCACCTTGCCTCGGGGCACCTCAGACAGCTAACCAGACAGAGCCCTGTGGACTGAGAGCACCACCATCTAGG
>BDUI01000105.1:26897-46286 GCA_002335545.1 Apodemus speciosus | reverse complement strand
AAATAAATAAATAAATAAATAAATAAATAAATAAAATTTAATTTTTTAATCATTAGAGTATTATAACTATACTAATTCACATCCTGAATTAAATGGGACATCTGGTGTGCATTTGGCTCTTAATAGTGACCTCAGTATGGCCCCAGYTTGAGAGGTGCACAGCTAGAGCTAGGGCAGGGGGAGTGTCCAGAGGGCACCCCAGGACGGGGTCAGAGCAGACACCCTGAGAGCTGAGCGGGCCTTGGTGGGAGCCCTTCCCCTACAGCTAAGCAAACTTGCTCCGAGGTGCCATCCCTCAGGAGGCGTCTTCTCCTCCTCCTCTGCCTCTACTAACCTTTGCTCCTCTCCCGGTTTCTGGGCCCTTTCTCCTCGCTCCTGGTGGATGCATGTGTCCTGCAGTCCACGGCACACAGTCTGTGGTTTGCCGCTCGTGTCTCCCGCTKTCTGGCCCTGCCCACCAGCACAGCTGGCCTGCTCACCTCTGGGCCCCAGGACCGAGGGCATCTGCTGCAGCAGGGTTTCCACAGGTGATGCTACTTCCTCAGAGGGAGTCCTGTGCCCTGTGGTGACCCACTTAATTCAAGTGGAATGTTGTCTCTCACTCTGGGAGTAACAAAGAGGGAGAGATGGCTTGTGGGGAATGGAATGGAATGGAAAACAGGCTTGCCCAAGTCTGTACTGAAAGGCAAATAGCGGACCCGTGGTCTTAGCACATATATAGTTTGATTTTTTTGCCCCAGGCGTGCTCTTGTAGTCTTTTATAAAAGGCATCAAAAGCACATATACAAGAATTTATCATTCAGACTATTTTGGACATTTGCTTAATCTTTGAACCTGAGGTGCCAGAACTTTGGGTGCTCCCCTAAGGGTGTGGCTGCCAGAGAAAGTAGAATGAGCGGGGACAGCCAGCCCAGGCAGTCTGAGCCAGTGTCCGGCTGCACGCACGACAGGCGTCCGTCCGCACGGGCCCGCAGCATCTGCACTGGAGATGCTCCTTAGCCTGTGATTCTTTACCATTATAGATCAGGCTTTGCTGCTACAAATGGGTTGTTTCGTTCTGAAGTTGGTGGCTTCAGATTCAGAGTAATCCTCCTGCCTCCGGCTCTCGGGTGCTGGRAGTAGAGCCGGGAGCCACCACACTCATCTGATTTTTTTGAATTCCTTTACTTTGTCCCTGAGTGAGATTGAGGACCTCAGGAAGAGCCAGAATCCTGCCCAGGTGCGTGGGAACCATCAGGTTCTGTGGTCAGGGACACAGCTCTGCTGGAACCTCACACGGCCGACTGTCACCAGGGACATGTTGTGGGTGGCCTGGAGCACACAGAGCTCTGCCTGCCTCTGCTTCTCCAGTGCTGGGATTAAAGGCAAGCCAAGTGATAGAGGCCAGCCCTGTTGTCTCTTCTTCACACCTCGCCCCACACATTCGCTTCCTGGCCACCCAGCGGGAACATACTAACTTTGGAAGCTCAAGAGCAGCTTTCCTTGAGTGGGAGAGAAAGCCAGAAAGTGACAGACAGGTAGAAGTTATCTGAGAAGTTACTGCCTGTATTGTCAGTCAGAGGGATACTTTGTAATCTAGAGCCAGAGCTTTATTGGAAGCAGCTTGCGGGACTGTTAAGGCTTAGGTTGACTGCAGTGATCCCCAGATGGTCCTGTTAGCTCTGCAGTGGCCTGGGGCAGCTACCAGCCCCCTTGGCTGGACACTGACAGGGTGGAGGGCACTGCGCTCCTTCCTTCCCTCATGGAGTGAGCTTATTCTCTGTCTCCTGTGAGCACGACTGGTTTGACCGTTGCTCAGGGCTCTACCACCCCAGATGAACCATGAGGCCTTTCCTGAGCTTCCCATCTGAGACCACTGTGGCTGTCTCCGTGCTGCTCTTCACACTGAGACCCTCATAGCCTGATCTGTCTCTCCTCCTCCCTCTCCTCCTCCCCCTCCTCCTCCTCCCCTTACTGAGCAACTCCCCCAGCGCCACACCTTGTAGCACTTTTGTTTGCTTGTTTGGTTTTTGGTGGCAGGGTAGAGAGGGGTGTTGGATTTGTGTGTATGCAGGTATTTTTTCCTCAGTATACTTTTCATTTTATGTATGAGCGTTTTGTATTTATGTCTGCACACAAGATGGAGCATTGATTGGATCCCATGGGACTAGAGTTGTAAGACAGTCATGAGCCGCCATGTGGGTGCTGGGGATAGAACCCATGACCTGGAAGAGCAGCCGGTGCTCTTAACCAAAGGCCATCTCTCCAGCTCCTCGCTATTTGTTTGTTTATTTATTTATTTAGCGTTTTGAGACAAGATTTCTCTGTAGCTCCTCCTTTTCTTTTTTAAGATTTATTTATTATTTGTATGTGTGTGTATCTGTGTAACCAGTATATACACATGCATGCAGGTGCCTACCGAGGTCACAAGAAGCCTTCAGGTCCCCTGGAGTTAGAGGTCCAGGCACTTGTGAACCACCTGATGTGGACCAGAGCTCGGCTTCCTCAGGAGCAGCGGGCGCTCTGAAGCACCAGGCAGCCTCTTGAGCCTGGTGTTAATTTTGCGAGGTCTGGCCATGTAGCCCAGACTGGCCAGGGACTTGTGGCAACTGTCTCCTCCTCCTCCCAAGCGCAGCGCTGTAATTATACGCTGTGCCCTCTGTCTGCTCCACAGCCGCCATCTTATGTGTTCTGTAAGGCAGGGTGTCTAACCTGGGCTCACCGTACCAGCTAGACGAGCTGCACAGCGAGCCCTAGGACCTGACCGGCTCCGTCCCGGGGCTCGGGCTAGGCCGCTAGCGCTGCCCTAGGGACCGGAACGCAGGTCCTCAGTTTCTCGGCCGGGCCATCTCTGCAGCCCATTGTTGTGTTATTTTCTGACCTAGGRTCTCACGCTGTAGCCCAGGTTTGCCTGGGACTGACCGGGTGGTCTAGGCTGACCTGTAACTCATGACCATCCGCCCTCAGCCTATTCAGTGCTGCGATTACAGACACGACCCACCGCGCCTGCTCTGGCCACCCGTCAGTGTTACAGGAGTAAACTTGGGTCCTAATCGTGCTTGCCTTTCACACAGGCCCCAGTCCCTTCTGTCTCCCTTGTTCCTACACAGGTTATAACCGGCTCATAGCTGGGACTGGTGAGGTGGCCTGGCAGGTGACAGCTCTGGCTTTGGCTTGACGACTGGCCTCTGACTGGCCTCTGAAACCCACATGTAGGGGGAGAGGAGAGAAGGGAGAAGGCTATCCTGGAGATAGTCCCTGCCCTTTGCACACGCACCATGACAAGCATGTGCATGCAATAAATGTTAGGCTTTARCATCTCTATTTATCAAGATAAAGTCTTACTATATATTTAGCCTTGGCTCTCCTGGAACGTGCCGTGTAGACCAGGCTAGCTCACCTGTTTCTGACTGCAACGAAAGGTGTGTGCTACCCTGCCAATTATTATGTGTATGGGAGTCTTTGTGTGTTTGTACACTGTGTGCACACCTAGTGCCCGTGGAGAGCAGAAGAGAACATTAGATYGCCTGGGATAGCTGGAACCTGTCATGTAGGTGCTAGGGATTGACCCTGGACACTCCGGATGGGCAGAGAGTGCTGTAACAGCAGAATCGGTGTCTCCCACCCCTGGCTCTGGTTTCCCGGGACACAGCCCGTGTAAAAGGCCATGCAAGACCCTGCCATGCACTTGCCCTCCTGGAACGAGCTTTCCCCATCGTGCTCCTGGCTTCCACACAGCTTCCTGCCAGAGGCTCTGCAAGCACATACATCGTGAGGTCGTGAGGGTGAAGAGCGTCGCAGCGTCGCAGCCAGAGTGGCTGTGCTTCCTCTCACCCGGGGTACAGACACTCATCCCCCCCCCCCCAGGACCCTCCTGCCTAAACTTCTGCCTCAGACCAGGAAGCCTGGCTTTTATCCTTCCATTTGTCCTGTGGGACTGGGTTGCCTTGTGTAGGCTGTATTCTGCCTTATGAAGCCTTCTGCTTTATCAGTAGAGAATTTGGGACCCCGAGGAAGAGCCAGAATCCCATCCTGCCTCAGTCTCCACACGCTGGCCTCGGACATGCTCGGCGTTCCCATGGTAGCTCAGCGTTGGGGTGGTAGAGCACGTGGTCTCTGGGTTTGGACCCAGAGGAAAGGGACCCGTGTCCCTCTCCAGAGCGCAGTCTCATCTTCTGGCACTAGAAACCTCTCCAGAAGGCACAGCCCTCCCAGACGGTCCTCAGCTGTCTGGGCGGTGTTCACATTCTCATTTGTCACCCTAGCCAGGAGCTGGTGACACCCTCAAGACTCTGAGCATCTTTATTTAAAGGAAGGAAGGAAGGAAGGAAGGAAGGAAGGAAGGAAGGAAGGAAGGAAGGAAGGAAGGTGGGTGTTGCGGGGAAATAATGAAAAGGTGAGGAGCTAGTTCCCGTGCTGGGCCTAGCCCCTCTCCGCCCTGCGGTCTCACTACTTCTAGCCCCAGTCCACAGTCCTCCCCTCTCCAGTTCCCACGCCTCAGTGCCACCCGCAATTCTCAGCCATAAACCCCCTGTGGTTGGCGATCCCAGATTCCAGTAACTCAGTAAATCAAAACTCTAGAAGCTTATAATTAACCGGTCAGATTTATATATATCAATAAAATCTCAACTCACAAGATGCCCACACAATAATTTCAGAGCCAGTTGATGTGATACAAGCTGCCCACCTGGGCTAGACACGTTTCCCAGTCATTCTAGCCTCTCATGTCCGTAGCCCCCGTGGCTGTTTAAGGACTGTCTTCTTCCCGCTCAGTCTCCCTTCTCCTCCGTCGCTCCCTGTCTCTGCAGCTCTTAGCTCCGCCTCTCTTTTCCTTGTATAATTACAGGCTTCTTGTACTAATATTTATAGTGATTGATTGGACAGGGAAAATTCTGCTACAGGAAGGAAGGGACTTTGGTCTTTGTTGGAGGCATTCTTCCCTGTGTGACACAGCAGCAGAGGCCTGAGTCTCTGGAGGAGACCTGCTTGTTCTTGGAGTACACCCTATGGGAGAGGCTACCTGTGCTCAGTTTCTCTCAATGAGACTGGAAGCAAGTAGATTGGAAAGCTGTGTCCAGATCAGATGGACTGACTGACTGACTGACATGCAGGGCGGGGCCCTCTCCAGCTACTTGCAGAGTGGAGTCCCTTCTCACTCTCCTGAACAGTCTGCAGGCAGTCAGCTCCACTCCACCAGAGAGCTCAGCTTTGTGTCCCGTTCTGTGACCTGACAGGAGGCACCCCACACACACCTCCGCCACCCCCACTTCACTGCCTGATGGGATGGCTGATGTGGCAGTGCCAGTGAATGTGTGACCGGGGAGTGACCGGGTCAAGTCAAAAGGCGTCCCAGTGAGCGGCTCAGCTCCGCGTCTGTCTCGGTCTGACTGTGGAGAAACAGTAATGCAGCGCAGCGCTTGCTGGTCATGACTGGGTAGGGCAGATGCTCCTCAGATGCGCGTGAAGGCTTCGTTCATGTGCAGGAACTGGGCAGATGACTTTCCTGTAGCCCTAGAGAAGAAGGCAGCTCAGAGTCCATCAGGGTATTTGAGCGAGCAGCTTGCCTGTCTGTGTCCTTTGACCTTTGTGGTGATAGGAAAGTAAGAATCTCCTGTAAAAGTCAGGAAGTGGGAATTTGTTAAAATAGTATGCTTGTCAGCCAGGCCTCGGCAGTGGCCTGTCCCTGTCTTTAGCTGTGACCAGTGAGTGCTCTTTAAAGGCCTGCTACCCCTTTGTTGCTCCAGGATTGTCCCTGCAAATAAAACTGAGCTCCTACCTTGGTTGGGAAAGGTGCTGACTTTCAATCCTGTTCGAAAGTTTGCGTTTCACAGATGCTAAAGATGTGTTAAGATGGAAAAACTAAGCCAGGTGGTGGTGGTGCGCGCCTATAATCCCAGGACTCTGGGAGGCAGAGGCAGGTGGATTTCTGAGTTCGAGGACAGCCTGGTCTACAGAGTGAGTTCCAGGACAGCCAGGGCTATAAACCCTGTCTGAAAAAAACCAAATCCAAAAAATAAAAAACAAAAAACAAAACAAAACAAAAGATGGAAAAACTAGAATCAGCAGGGGAACTTAGTAGAGAAAGACGCTGGGACTGAAGAGGTGGCTCTGCACTTAAGAGCACTTTCTGCTCAACCCTGAAGACCAGAATTCAAACCCCAGCGTCCACATTAGGCAGCTCACAGATACCTAACTCCAGCTGCATCTGACGCCTTCTGGACCAGGCGATGGGCACCAGTCACGCCTACACACACACACACACACACACACACACACACACACACACACACACACAGAAGCCAGCTAGTGGAAAACATTGGCTTTGCCCTTGAAATGACACTGTATCACACTTAATTCTGTCAGGGGCTATGCTTGGTGTAGAATCTGTGTGTCTGGCAGAAGCCTTCTGGTTACTTTCTCACTGTTGCTGTTGTATTCTCCGCCTGCATTGACTGTTTCATGGGCACARCTCTGCTCCAGCGGGGCAGGAAGGTTCTCCTGCCTTTCCAGGTGCCCCAGAGACTGCTGTGCCTCCCAAGCACAGTATGCTGTGTTGCCTGAAACAATATTGTGGCAATATTTGTACTTAAATGTAGCTTCAGACAGCATAATTTTGTATTGTTGGAAGAGATAACAAATTAGGAAAGAGGGGGGGAAGAACCTTCTAGAAAACATCATTAAAGAAAGCTGGCCTGATTGTYTGACTCTCAACCAGTGGCTTGAACACCAGGCTCACTTCATGATGGTCGGCTGTTTGCTAAACCCTTATTTTCTCCCTGGGCAGTCGTTAGGTGAACCAGGGAGGCTTAGGTGGATGGGACTGGCCAGCTCGAACCGCCTCCGCAGTTAGCACAGGCATTCTCAAGACATTAGCAAGGTGCTGAGCAGAACACAGCAGGTTCTGTAGTGCGGGACACTTAGCAGTACCTGGTCTCCACCCAAGGGCAGCTCCCACTGTCACCCTCCGCTGTCTTCACAACCAGAAATGTCTTGACCTTGCCAAATCCCCTGCCAGCAAAGTAGCCAGTGGCTAAGAGCCACTCTTGAGAGAAGTGCTTGCTGAGTACCCAGCCTTCACCTCCAGGAGCCAGCTGCTCTGGTCACTAGAGGGAGGGACAGACACAGCCTGGAGACCGAGACTTCTTAGCTCTGCAGTCTGCCTGCAGGTGTCCGGATTGCTCTAGCCAGCTGCAGAGGTGAATAGGAGTTGAGCTCCTAATGTATTGATGACAGTCCCACCTGCTCTTCCCCAGGCTCTTAACTTTTTCTACAATAGTGACTGGGTGACAATCAGCTCTGGTAAGAACTCTTCCCCCTGATTCACCTTCAGATTACCTGGGTCACTTCAGAGACAAACAGCAGCCTTCTCTTTACTCTTTCCCTAAGTGCTGGCCACAGAAAGCTCGTGTGTCTACAAACTAGGAACTGGTTGACACGCGTGGCTGGGAGGGGCTGTAAAAGGGAGAGTTAGCTGCCAGAGGGCAGGCATTCAACGCACTGGTGGGCTCAGCGAGGCGGCGGCCCAGGCCCCTGAGGATGCTGTAGACAGGTGGGCACTGGCAGCTCCGTCCTGTTCTAGTGCAAAACAGGAAGGGTAGACTCGAGGGATGGGGGTGGGGGCGAGCTCGGTGTCCTCCAGTGCTCGAGTGGGAGACGGCTTGGCTAGCTGCGTGTTGAGGAAGTTAGAGTGGTTGGAGTGCCTGAAGGAGACAATAGACCAGCCAGAGGCTTGTRCGAGAAACCCCATCTAGTGAGGAGGTCAGACCCATTGCTGTGCTCAGGGCCTAAGGGAGACGGACCTTCAGAGGGAGCCGGCCCCCACCCTCAGGTCTAGTTGACGGACACAGCCAAGTCCCTGCCTGGAGAGAAGACACTGCCCTTAGCTTGGAAAAATAAAGACTTAAGGTTTTATTTGAGAGAGATTTTTTTCCACTTTTATATACATTTTTTTCCTCTAGGAAATAGACAGACGGTTGGAAAAAAAACTGAAGATCACACAAAAGGAGAGGTAAGGTGCTGTGCGGCGGAGGGCTCTGGCTCTGCTGCTGGAGAGCGGGCGGCAGTGCTCTGCAGCTGGCTGCCGGTTAGGAGCTCAGGCTCCTGGGCAGTTCGCTTCCCTCCCAGTAGGTGACAGGACACTGGATTTCTTGAGGCTTTGGGGTGAGACGTGTTGCAGCTGTCTCCAGCCTCAGGGGATCCTGTGTGAGGTTGTCTGATGGAAAGAGGGCGGTGACAAGATTTGGGTTTGCGTGTGGCTGTGCCCAGTGGCTCCGGTGTGGAGTGGTGGTTTCTCCCTGTGGGTCTGGGTGTCTTTTGTGACATGAAGAGTCTGGACAGCTGATTCCTGTGTCCTGACGGCTCGCCAGCTTAGGGGTGTTAGGAGGAGATCTTGGAAGGAGAGAGTCTAGGAAACCTTGGGAAACCTTTAAGGATTGTTTTCTCACCATCGTGTAGGGTGGTTGGTGGGTTGCAGGGTGGGTGAGTTTGGGCTTAGGTAACCCAGGGCCAAGCAACAGAGAGAGCTGACTACATTCATCCCACAGGGGATTCTGGGAGTCCGGACACACTGGCTTTCCAGACACTCTGCTGTTGTGATCAGACTGCTGGCTCTGTAGGATTCCCGGGAGCTACTCCCCCATGGTTCCAGGTCCCTTTCCACGTCATCCCCACCCTGCTGACAGTCAGGGCCCTGGCAGTGGGCTCGGCGGTCGTGAACAGAGCCGGGCCGCACCGGCTGGTGGCTGGTGTAGGTTCTCCTGCCTCGCTCCTATTCTCACCTGAGCCTTCCGTGTGCCCCTCCCTGTGGTGTTGGTCCTCTTTGTGTTTGGGAGTGTCATCTCTGCTCTTGGCCACCTGGCATTGATGTGCACATCTACCAGCCTTGGACAATGCTTCTCTTTTGAGCATTGCCAAGTAGTTTCATCCCAGCCCCGCCGCTGCCCATAGAGCAGAGCGCCCTGGTGAGGGAGATGTCTCCGCTCAGAGGCTCCTGTGTGGAGGTTACTTGCTGCCCTGGTGTAGCCTGTCTCTTGAGAGGCACAGGTCACTTGCCAGAAGGCAGAGAGGGCTTGGTAAATCATGTCTTGCTTGTTGCCTGGTTGGGTGGCACAGCAGGTGCCTGTGTACTGTTTGATTTTGAGCACACGCTGTAGGAGACCTGGGCTGAGGGGCACCCCAGTTCACCAGCCTCCTACACTCTGGTGTGTAGGGAAGCTGGGTTTTCATCAAAGTCGTTCATTGAATTTTGGGTGTGAAATGTTTTGGGTTCGAGGGCTAAACGGTGCTTGCTGGAGAGGAAGTGCCAGGACCACAGGGTGGTAACCTGCAGGGTTAGATCTCTGGAGCAGTTCTGTGACCCGCAGAGCTGGTGGCAAGGCTGCTGCCCTGCTTGAGGTGTGGGAGGGCAGTCGCTGGTCCTGGGCCAGGTGACTAGTCAGTAGGGAGGGACAGTGAGGAGGGTGTGGGGCTCTGGTGGCCTTCTGCTCACTGTGGGATTCATGAAGCTGTGTTTGCTTTGTCAGCAGGAAATCCAAATCTCCTCCCAAAGTGCCCATTGTGATTCAAGACGATAGCCTTCCCACGGGGCCCCCTCCACAGATCCGCATCCTCAAGAGGCCCACCAGCAACGGTGTGGTCAGCAGCCCCGGCTCCACCAGCAGGCCAGCCCTTCCAGTCAAGTCCCTAGCACAGCGGGAGGCGGAGTATGCAGAGGCCCGGAGACGGATCCTAGGCAGCGCCAGCCCTGAGGAGGAGCAGGAGAAACCCATCCTCGACAGGTGAGTGAGTGTGGGTGCCGGCAGTTGGGGGGAACCCGGCCTGCTGGGCACCTTTATGTGGGTTCTGGGAATCGAACTGAGGTCCTTAGCTTGGGAGCCAAGCGGGGTAGTAGTGGCGTTCTCTCCAGCCCAGGGTGCTGTCGGGTATAAGTGTGGTGGCCGATGGGTCCCTCAGTGCAGGCTGCAAGGTCAAAGGATGGGCTTTGAGTCAGGCTCTTGTCAGCTGCACGAGTTACAACCACTTAACCYGAGGGCTGGTGTTGGTAGGGGAGGGGCCATTGCGTGCCCACCAGCCTTCAGTGTGTTAATGCTGAAGGGAGCAATGGCCAGAAGGTGCTGAATTCTGCCTGGGCCCCCACAACAGCCCGGTATTGTTGCCTGGTCTCCACACGCCCCAGGGAACTTTTTCAGTAATTTTCACTTGGGTCTCTTTTCAGTATTTTTTTTCAAGATGTTAGATTTGTATTTCGTTACTTTCTGATGACATAGTAATCGTTAAACATGCCATTGGAGCTAAGCAGTGGTGGTGCACACACCTTTAATCCCAACACTCAGGAGGCAGAGGCAGCTGGACCTCTGAGTTTCAGGCCAGCCTGGTCTACAAAGTGAGTTGTCCAGAACAGGCAGAGCCACGGAGAAACCCTGTTTCAAAACCAAGAACACCAAACTCAAACGAAACAGAAGACCCACCTACCTCAGGGGGCTGGAGACAGGCCCAGTTGGTGGCGGGCTTGCTCTTCAGTCCTGAGGACCTGTGATAGGATCCCAGCACCCAGGTACAGGCTGGGCTCGGGGCGCCTGCTGCCACACCTGAGCACCCACGGTCAGTCTCTGGAACCCTCACAGCRACAGTGGAGAGAGAATTAGCCCCTGCAGGCTGTCCTCTGACCTCTGTATTGTGCTTTGGGGCATACATGTATTACATACAACAAGCTTTAAAAGGTTTTTAAAATAAAGTATGGATGAGCCAGAGAGATGGCTCAGCAGTTAAGAGCTCCGCCTGCTCTTCTAGAGGTCCGGAGTTCAAATCCCAGCAACCACATGGAGCTCACAACCACCTGCAATGGAGTCTGGTGCCCTCTTCTGGCATCATGTATGCACGTACAGGCATCCATGCAGACAGAACACTGTACACAAAATAAGGGTCATGTGGTTGAAGATTGGGGAAGAAGCGGGTGCTGGCACACACAAGCCTGTCTGGTTTTGACACAGGGTCTCATTTAGCTTATGCTAGCCACAGACCCACTGCTGTAGAACAAGCACCCTGAATGCAGATCCTCTGTCTCCACCGCCTGTCCGCGCGMGTGCGCGGGGATTCCAGCTGTCCTCCCTCCCCTGCTCTACACGGAACTGCAACCACACCGAGGCCTCCGGCTGTGCTAGACGGCAAGCTCTGCCCTGCRCCACACACGTCCAGCCCATAATTTTGGTATTTGAGACACTGTTTCACCCTGTAGCCTAGGCTGGCCTGGCAGTCCTCCTGCCTCAGCTTCTCTGGTGGTGTGGTTACAGACACGCCACAATAGACTCTTCTTTTTCTCCAAGTTGGGGACCGCACACTTAGGCGCCAGCCTCTGAGCAGACATACCCCAGTCCTCAGTGTTGAGGGCTTTCTCTGGCTATTCTTTCCTCCAGGACAGGGTCTCTCCGTGTGGCCCTGGCTGTCCTGGAACTCACTCGCCTCCCTCTGCCTCCCAGGCTCTGGGATTAAAGGCGTGCACCACCGTGCCTAGTTTGCTTTTTGGCTTTCTGAAACCAAGTTCTCACACATGCTGGTGTGGTCCCGTGTAGTCTAGGCAGCCTGCACTGGTGTCCTCCCGCCTCCCTAGCAGTGTCAGGCGTGTGCCCCCGTGTCTAGTGCCGTCGGCGTTTTGAAGGA
Source organism: Apodemus speciosus (assembly GCA_002335545.1). Lineage (NCBI taxonomy): Eukaryota > Metazoa > Chordata > Mammalia > Rodentia > Muridae > Apodemus > Apodemus speciosus. Next base: position 34,652 of record BDUI01000105.1, on the reverse strand, counting down.
ACATCGTTCTGTTCTCTCCTCTTAGTCTGCACCTGTCTGGAGTGGGAAAATGCATTTCCTTCTGTCTCCTCTAGTACTAGGGCTCAGCTAGCCTCGAGCTTGGAGGGAAGCAGGAGGTGGCCAGGCGGGTGCGGCTCTCTCCTGAGCTCCGGCTAGGGCCCGGCCCTGGAGCAGTGTGCATTGGCTGCTTCGGAGGAAGATGCCGTGCTCGTGGCCTCTCCTCCCTCCACTGCTCACAGCCAAGCAATGGCACGTGACAAGGGGGCATGCTGTAGCTGCGAGGAGAGCCTGGGACCACTTCCTCCTTCTCACAGGGAGCCGCCAGAGCAGAAAATGCATGCCCCAAGTCTGCTGGTCAGTAGCTCGAGTTGACTGGTGACTCCAGCCCTACCCATGGGTTGATTCTAAGGTTCAGGGACTTCAGGCTGGGGCGTGGCTCCACAGTGCCTGCAGGACCCCACAAGCATGAGGACCCCAGTTTGAATCCCAGCACCCACATACAAGCCAAACGAAGCTACAAGTGGCTGGAACCCCAGCCCTGGGTGGGGCAGCAGGCGTGGGGGCCTGCATTGATGCCTGGTGAGCGCCCGCTTCAGTGAAGACGCCTGTCTTGACTGAGTGGAGGGTAGTGGCTGCTGCCTGACGACCTCTGGCCACACACGCACCTGTGCTCCCGCCCCCACACTCGGGAATCCGGGCATCTTTCCTGTCCTCAAGGCCTTCCTTTTATCTTCCTTTAGGCCAACCAGGATCTCCCAACCCGAAGACAGCAGGCAGCCCAGTAATGTGATCAGACAGCCATTGGGTCCTGACGGGTCACAAGGCTTCAAACAGCGCAGATAAATGCAGGCAAGAAAGGATGCCGCAGCCGCCACCATCGCCTCCTGGATCGTCTGCCATGGGTCGCACTGCTGTGGCAGACGTCTGGACTTGAGCAGAGGGAATACCCTGACTTACTTGCACTGTGATCCCCCTTGCTCCGCCCACTGTGACCTTGAACCCCATGCACTGTGACCTCTGCCTCCCCCTTCCCACTGTGATTGGCATGTTGACAAGGGCTGCCCCAAGTCAACAGAAAGGGAAAGGGTGGGGATTAGGGGAGCCTACCAAGGACTCAGAGTAGAGGGTCAGACAGTGCCACTTGGCCACTTGGGGTCAAGCCAGTGCCAGCAATAACAGTTTATCATGCTCATTAATTTGGGATTTCAAAACACAAGTGAGAACTCCCCCCCACCCACCCCAAGTGCATGTCGCCATCACTTAAAAGTTCCATTGAAAATATCCTTTCTTTTTTTTTCTTCCTATTTTTGTTTGTTTATACAAATATCTGATTTGCAAGAAAAAGTGCATGGAAGGGGTTTTAGCAGTTTAATGAATTTTTAATTGAGAAAGGGTAGTTTAGTAGTCACTTAAAAGATGTTTCTAGGAAATTGCTAGAAACATTAACCAATAGGATTTTGATGAGCTTAGCTTCTGTATCCCTACTGCCGCCCAGAGGAGAGGCCGGGCTCCGGGGGCCCCCAGAGCATCTGTGCCTAAGTCGCCTTCCTCCAGCTAAGTTGCCTAGAGATAGCTCCGAGAGCCTGGGGGAGGGGCTGACCCGTGTTAGTATTGTGAGAGATGGGGAAAGAGACAGGCTTCCCCTTCCCACAGCCTCAGGGGGGGCTGGCTCCCTACCAGCCGGGCTCGCTGCCTCTAGAGAAGGGCACAGAGTGACCCCGGGCTCACAAAGGCAGCGGTGACACTTGTGCAGTGTTCGCTGTCCGCACAAGCCCAGGAGAGAGTCTGGCTCCAGAGCTCCAGGCCTCTGCCTGGAGTGGTCAGAGGTAGAGAGGCCTGCCCTTCCAGCAAGCCTGGACGCAGCGCTTAGGGTTGCGTGGTGCGCCACGTCTGTGGCTGGCCCTGGCTCAGACTGTACTGGAACATTGCCTGGTGACAGCAGGGGAGCTTCAGGAAAGATACACTAGGACACTGCAAAGGCAGGTGGCCGACAGTTTCCTCAGAGGCCTCGGCTGCCCCTTCCCTGAGCAGAGCAAGGCTGGCATGAAGGCCATCTCTGTCCCCGAGCCTGGAGGGTTGCTCTGGCTCTCGTGGGAGAGGCTTGAGAGGGCGGCTGTGTCCCACCAGGTGCTCTCTGGCTTTTTGGTCTCTTCCAATGCACTTCGCCTTACCCCTCGGCCTGCCTGACAGCCTCCCCTCCTGACCAGCACTCAGGTTTGGAGTGGGTGGTGTGGTGTGGGATCAGGGCGGCCACGCGGCCAAGGTGTTGAGCTTTACAGGATCGCACCGCCTTGGCTTCCTCTGGCCTGTGCCCTGTAGCAATGGCCCACATCATCTGCCCCGTAGGAAGAGGCTCTTCCCCAGCACAGCCCTGGATCTGCCCGAAACCAGGAGCCATCTGTGAGTGAGCCGGAACAGAGCCTCAGCAGGAGGGCCGGCCACCCCCAGGGTAGGAAGGAACTTGGCTGCTAGCTAGAGTCTAGGGCCCACCCACAGGGGCTAGTGGTCTTGGTTGGAGGACAGACTGTCCTTTGGAGAAGGGTGCAGAAACCCTGCTTGCCTGGTCCCCTCTAGTGGAAGCCAAGGGCAGGCAGGCTGCATCTGCACATGAGAGCTTGMGGGAGTGGCTCTCCCCAGCCACTGGCCAAAGGAGGCCCCGCCCACAGTGCATCTGCCTCCCCACGCCCACCAGCAGTCGTGCCTTTGGCCTCCTAGATGAGAGGTGGCCGGCACCACTAGAGAAGGAAAGGAAGGAAGGAAAACAGACTGATGTTGGGGGAGGGGGCGTGGGAAACGGTTTGGATTTTGTGTGTGTGTTTGTGGGGTTTATTTTTGTGTGTGTGTGCGCGTGTGTGTTTTTCCATTTTTTTGTAGTTGTCTATAACTCCATAAGTGCTTTCATTTTCTTTTTTTCTTTCTGTCTTTAAGTAAGTTGCAGGCTTTGGCTTGGAAATCCCCAGGGGGATGAAGGGCAGGGACCTGAGGCTGCTGCCCCTTTGTCTGCCTTCATGGTACTGTCCCTTCCCCCAGCTCTTCCTGGACCCCAGGAACCAGGCCTCAGCCCTTCCAGCTAACCGCTTCCCATGAGCCACTACTCTGATGTCAGCCTATAACCAAAGGAGCTGGGGGCCCRGGTCTGGTGACCAACCCTTCTCAGTCCCCTCAATCAGGGTGCTCCCCACCTGCAGGCAGGAGGCCACACCCTATCTGCTGCCATCAGCCCCTTCCAGAGCCCACCTGTCCCGCCCAGCCCTGTCCTGCCCTGCCATACCCTGCTCTGCCCCATGGGGGTGCTGTGCTCAGGGATGGGCCGGCAGGGCTGCAGTCAGTCTCCCTGGTAAGCAGAGACTCAAGAAAACCTCTGGGGTCCTGCTTCTGGTCATATGACCCGGGGGGAGGGGGGACCCTTGGGCATCTGTACAGAAGGGACTGGGAGGGAGGGCCGCACCCTGCAGTCTCTCGCTCTGCTGGTGTAGCAGGCAGCTCCTTACCCTAACCCCCACCGCGGGCTCCCGAGTCGGCAGATTAAGCATTTTATAAATTGTATTTTAAATACATGTTTTAAACTTGTCAGACATTTGTCCTCATTTCTGGCTTCCTATCTCATACTGTGGTTGCTTGTCCAGCCCTGAAGGGTTCCTGCTCTTGCAGAGGCTGAGGCTTTTTGGGGTACTTAAGTCCATCACTGTAGGGCTCCCCAGACCCCTGGACAGGGTTTCAGTGAGTCCCGCCTTAGGCTCAAGCCTGGGCCTGCTGGAGCTCGCTCTGCACGGCACACCTGGTGGTAAAGGCACGGTGGGGCGGGGCGTCACTGACATCCATACAGAGGCCGAGGTTCTTGGTGTTTATTGGCTTACCAGGCCATGAAAGCAAACTCCCAAATCCAGGCCCTGCCCAATGTCTGCCGGCCTTGAACTGGAGCCATGCGTGGTTCCAGAGGGTCAGTGGGTTCGAGCCGGCACCGAGCTGAGCCACTTTCTGCTGTCAGAGCTATGTTCCCTGGGAAGGACAGGGGGTGCAGGAAGGTAGGGGCGTTTGGCCCTCTGCCCATAGTCCCGCCACCCCATGGACTCGGGAGAGGCTTCTAGAAGCAGTGGAGCCAGAAGTTGGGCTGGGGGACCTGATCCCAAGTCCCGAGGACTCTGCAGGGAACACCCCCTTCTTCCCAGTTTCTAAGCTTCCCATAATTCAGAGCAAAGCCAAGGGGTTCCCATGCTTGGGAAAGGAGGATTAACCCCATCCTAAGGAGGGTGGTAGGCATTGCCGAGCCCTGGGCCCAGGGATGCTTGATGCTCAGGCTTCTGTGAAATGGTCTGGTACAGAGGGCAGTTTCTGCCCTGCCCTGCCCTGCCCTTTATAGCATCCATCTTCCCTGGAGCAAATAGTTTCCCACAGTCTCTTAGAAAGATGGATTCCCTCCCCAGTTACTGGTCCCGGGAGAGGAGGCTCTGGCCCTCGGTACCCACCTGCTTCCTTGCTGTCCTGGCTGGAAGAAGAGACCATGAAGGTCGGGGCCCAGGCTCGTGGGGACGCACTGATCCAGCACAGGGTGGTTATGGCTAGCCTGCTTTCGACGGACTGCCTTCTTGTCCAGCCTCGGGCAGAGTGGGATGCAGGGTACCTGGGCATAGGGGCTCTGCAGATTGGCAGCTGGAACAAGAGGGAGCAAGAGAACTCAGCATGGCCAAATTGGAGACACCAAATTGGAGAAGCCGAGCAGAGTGGGTTTAGGTAAACACCTTTGTGTCCGAGCCTCTAAGTTGGAGAGGATGTTGTACCCGCTGCACAGAGTGGGTGATGGACAAGCTGTAAGGTTGGGCATGGCATAAGGAGAAGCTAGCCCAGGAGAATGGGCTGCAGTGCAGACTGCCCTTGCCGGCGTACTAGCTAGGGTCCCCATTTTTGCAAGTGGGGCGATTGATTGTAGGGCACCTCCACAAAGGACCTCAAGGTGGAACTGACTGGTGGGCTCTCAAACAGTAGCTCAAAGACAGCCTTGGCACAGGGCTAACGCGGGAAGGTAGAGTCCAAAGCCTGGAGCTGGGTGTTAGATGGTGTGGACCAGCCCTGTTGGTTAACGGATCCCACACAGCTAAGCCACGCCTCTTTCTAGGGGAACATGGCCACATAGACAGATCTCTGCTCGCCCTTCCAGCCCGCCCCCTGGCCCTCACCATAGTTCTGCTGCTTCAGCCGGCTCAGGATCCTGAGGACCCTTCGTTCTGGGACTTCTAAGTTTTCTACTTGCTGAGGGTTGTAAGGAATCTTCTTCCTGGGTCGCAGCCCGCCCATAGCCGACTCCATCTCTCGGGCCTTGGAGGAACCTTCCTTCAGCTTCTTCTGGTAGTAGCTGAGGAGGCAGCACCCAACAGCTCAGCCTGGTGGTGGGCGATGGACCCCTTCCTCCTGACACCACCCCCACCCCCAAGCAGACCCTCTGACGACGCAACCCTCTTAGGAAATAGGCCAGCCTGGTCTACAGAGTGAGTTCCAGGACAGCCAGGGCTACACAGAGAAACCCTGTCTCGAAAAACAAAAACAAAAACAAAAACAAAAGCAAAAAAAAAAAAAAAAAAAAAAAAGGATTGTATGTGAGATGGGACCAGCCACTTTGAGGTCAGTACGTATCACCCACCATCTCTGTTACGGATATCTTCACTCAGATTTCTGCCTATAAACGTCAGCTGTGTAGGGCTGGGGGTGTGGCTCAGTTGCCAGAGTGCACGCCTGGCCTGCAGGAAGCCTTGGTAAATAGCCAAACTGAGTTTGGTAGCACGTGCCTGTAATCCTGGCACTCAGGAGGTGGTGGATGTGGGAGACTCAGTTCACAGCCATCCTTGTCTCAAAACCACCACCCCCAGCATGCAGCTGGCTCCACCTCATCTAGGCTGCAGCTCATAAGGTCGTGTCAATGTCTGCTGTCCTCTGCATACTAGCCAGGCCCCCACCCCAGACCTGTGCTTTGCTTTTTTTTTTTCCTTCCCAGTCTGGAGACAGGCCTTGGCTGTCCTGGAACTGGCTCTAGTCCAGGTTGGCCTCAAACTCACGATGATCTTTTGACCTTTTGCCTCCTAAGTGCTGACATTATATGCATCAGCCACCTTGTCCTGATCAGTGTTGAGAGTGTTAACCTTACCGTCTTTTACCTACCGAGTGCATACAACTCTAAAGGACATCTCTGGCTCCTCCCCCAGCCTTCCTGTGGCTTCTGACTTGGGTGCCTGGGCAGCTCTGTCTCCCTGCCTGCTGCTTCTAATTCAATAACATGAACTGTCTGATTTGAACTGGAGGCCTGTCCCCTAACTGACATGCCCACCAGGTTTCTATACCCAGCTAGACTACCCAGTGGGCAGCGCCCTCATGCACAGGCAGCTGTGGACACTCTGAGGAGCCCTGCCTCCCATACATTGTTTCTCAAGAAGCTTTGGTACCAAAAAAAAAAAAAAAAAAAAAGTATACCCGTAGAAAACAGGAGTGCTACATAGGAGGGACTAAATGGGAGAACAGGCCGGTAGAGATGGCGCATGGTTAAGAGCACTTTCTGCTCTTCTAGAGGTCCAAGTTTAGTTCCCAGCACCCACACCAGGTGGCTTAAAACTGGTTGTAATTCTAGCTACAGAGGACCTGACACCTTCTGGCCTGTGAAGGTCTCACACACACACACACACACACACACACACACACAGGGAGAGGGAGGGAAGGAGGTACCACACCTGAAAAGGGCCTGGTGCAGACTTTGAAGGCCTGTGAATAGCCAGCATGTGTTTGGCGTTTTGTTCTTGAGACTGTCTCATGTAGCCCAGGCTGGCTTCTAATTCCTTAAGCTCCCAATACTCCTGCCTCTAGCTGGAATCGGGGTGTGTGCCACCACACCTAACTCACAACTTTCTTTTTTTAAACATTATTTGTATCTTATGTGCATGGGTGTTTTCCCTGCGCGTGTATCTTTGTGATGTTGGAGATCCTGGAACTGGAATGACAGGGAGGGTGGCGATCGGCCGTGTGGATGCTGCGAATTGAACCTGCGTCCTCTGGAAAAGGATCCAGTGCTCTTAACCACTGAGCCAGCTCTCCAGCCCCTAAAAACAGCCCTCTTGAAGACCCTCAAAGAAGCAAAGGATTGGGGATTTGGGGACGATAACATGTTGGGCTGTGCTGTAGTTCATTGGGAAGGGCTATACAGCATTCCTATGGAGGCCACAGAAGTATTGGAGAGGGTCAAAGAAACCCCCAAATTACGGGCGTCATTGAGCCTTGCGGCTTAAGCAGTTTGACAATGAGGCTGAGTATGTGTACTGGGTGGGTGCCTAGCATGCCCCAGGTGCTGGGCGTGGCCCCTGAACCAAACTACCCAAGCACGGTCGTGCACACCTGTAATCCTAGCATTCAGGAGAGACAGAAGCATCAGCACCTCAAGGGCATCCTCAGCTATATATCAAGTCAGAGTCTAGCCTGAGCTACATGTGCCCTTAGTGAAATTTGAGTTTTTATTTTTTTGAGACGGTCTCACTGTGCAGACCAAGTGGATCTCAGAGATCCACCTTGCCTCTGCCTCACGAGTACAGGTAATGAAAGCGTGGACTGCCTACCATGCCTGGCCAACTTAAAATGGTTGGCCTGAGCCGGGCGTGGTGGCGCACGCCTGTAATCCCAGCATTTGGGAGGCAGAGGCAGGTGGATCTCTGAGTTCGAGGCCAGCCTGGTCTACAGAGTGAGTTCCAGGACAGCCAGGACTACACAGAGAAACCCTGTCTC
>BDUI01000104.1:526438-541443 GCA_002335545.1 Apodemus speciosus | reverse complement strand
TTGTCTGGAGTGGATGCAGCCCCTGACACGAGCAGCTTTGTGTCTTCCACCAAGGCCTTGGCTGTCTTCAGAATGTTCTCCCTAAGAGAGCAGGGAGGCCAGAGAGCCAGGAGAAACAGAACAAAACTTATTCACTTGCAGTTGGGAAGGAAGGAAATTCCTTTAAGGGGGCTTTGGGAGGAGAGGCCYGAGTGATCCCCACCCCCACCCCCTMGAGGGAAGGGGASTGTTCCATTCTTGTGAGGYTGGAAGCTCAAACAGTGGAAGAKMCAGGGGCTTGGGGACAGAGCTCCAGAGGAGAGCTCAACCCAGAAGGCAGGAGCTCAGCATCTTCCAGGGCCTGCAATCTCTTCAGATATTTCCCAGTTGAACTGGGTTGCAAGGGTGCATGGCTTGTACATCTTGTCTGGGAATCAGAGCTTGTGGGGGCAGGCTCCAGAACAGACAGCAGAACACACTATCACACCCTTCACTCTATCACAACCCTTGGGGTGGAGAGGCATGAAAGGGTCTGGACACGTGATGAAGGTTTAGGGGTCATCATAATATACAGAGCTGTGCACCAGCATATTTAATGACCACTCTAAGGAGGTATCAGGCTTTGGGAAGTGACTGCTAAATACGGCGGCCCCTGCCTGGTCTGTGGGTAGTCAGGGGACAACTCCCTGAAAGCTAGCCTTTGTTGGAGAAGGAGCATATTCTAATCCTGTGGTACACATTCCGCACAGAGAATCTTGCTGATATCAATGTGGATACCCACGTTCCTGAGTCCTGGGCACGGTGTCAAATGTGATCACCTGTTTTAGATATGCAGGGTAGAGTCGCCCCCAGTACCTGTGATCGGCAAAGGTCTCGCCGTTTTCTGCATTCAGTGTCCCAGCCGTTGCAAACATAATGGTGGTATCCAGATCGGCAATGATCCCAGAAACTGCAGTTGCAGCCGTGATGCATGCCTGGGTCCCCTTGTTCCCAGCCTGGAGAGCGGACAGCACCAAGGACACCTGTAAGGTAGAAAAGGCGACGTAAGAGGGAGCCAGGGAATGGACAAACTAAAACGGAAAAGGGTACCACCACTGAAAATATGGAATTCTCTCTCTTAGGAGTTGATGCAGCTCAGAGGCTAACAGCATTAGGATAGAGGAAAGAACCTGGCCTGAATCCCTTCGGCCCTCACATGCCACCTGACTGTAGGCGGCCCGCTTCACTGCACCGAGCCCCAGTTTCTTTGCATGTAAAACAGTTCATTAAAACTTAACTTGTGCAAAGTGCCCAGGACGGGGCTCTGTTTGATGGCTGACTGGTTCCTGGATGGCAGTGTTCACCAAGTCACTGTGATGTTTYTGACACCATGCTGAGGGACCAAGTTTAGGCTCCTGAGRTGTGGGTGGCAGTGCCCACCCTTTGAGTTAGGTCTGGAAGGAACAACTTCTGYGAATATGCATCATTCACCTGGCCATGCAGGACAGGTCACTTTCCAGAGTGGAGCCCACCAGGGCCTTGGCATGTCATCACCCACCTCTAGGTAGCAATGCAGTCCTGAGGGTCCAGCAAGTCGGCTAAGGGCTTCACCCCAGCACATTCCRTATCAGAAGTCCTGGGTGCCGGCTTCTACCATCAGCCCTTCCTGTTCCCAGAGACGATTTCTACAKCCAGAGCCCGCACTCTCTTCACAAGCAAACCGCACGTCCCTGGGACCTCCGTTCACCATGGCTGCCTGCTGCTTAGGTCCCCACACATCTACCTGCCTTCCTACTCCAGGTCAGGGCTTTGCTCTGCCCTCTTCCTCCAGCACTGATGTATTCGTCCTGTGAGATACAGCTCCAGGTCCCCTGGAGGATGGTTCTCTTCTCTCTTTGCAGAGAGGCATCTCTGTACAAGGATTCTAAGCACACTATTCCTGTCCTCACAACAGCCCATTGTCCTATAGATTAAAAACAGTGAGTCACATAGCAGCTGAAGGCTCTTTAATCTCTGCCTATATACACCCACTAATTTTGATCATGGCTGACCCATGTAAATGCTTTGTAAACATGCGTGTTCTCTCTCTCTCTCTCTCTCTCTCTCTCTCTCTCTCTCTGTGTGTGTGTCTGTGTGCACGCGCATGTGTGTGTGTGTGTGTGTGTGTGTTTATTCTTCAGCTGCTCATCCAACTGCTCTCCCATGCACACACAGGTGGTGGGAAGTGGATGCACAGGATGGGATAGGGTCTCTCACTGAAAGCTCACAGATTCTGCCAGGCCACATGGGCCTGCTTGCCCCTGCTTCCTCYGTGCTGCATTATAAGGTAAATATACTTTTTGAAGCATGACGAACAAGCAGAGGAGCCATGGCATGAATAAGACGCCCAGCTTGGGATGCTCTTTCTTATGCCCCTCAGGTCTCAGGAGACTTGTGGGTGTAGTTTGGCAGGGTGGACACAGGGACCATTTTCTCCAAGAGAAGCCGACAAAGAACTGAGTCTTCTCCTGGGATGGTTGACTTTAAATGCCAACTTGCCATGACCTAAAGTTACCTGGGAAGAGAGTCTCAGCGTAGGAATGTCTAGATCAGGTTGGTTTGAGGACCTACTGYGAGGGATTTCTTCCTTTTTAATTTTATTTGTATGCAAAAGGGGCCAGAAGAGGATATTGTGCCACCCCAGGGACTGGAGTTACAGGTAGTTGTGAGCCATCCTGTGGGAGCTGGGACTCAAACCCAAGTCCTCTGCAAAAGTAACCAATGTCTTTGCCACAGAGCCAACTCTCTAGCTCTGAATTTTTCCTTAACTGGGTTAACTGAGGCGAGCCCATGGTGGGTGACACGGGTCCCTGGTATTGGGCCCTGGATTGTGTAAGAGTAGAGAAAACTAGCTGAGCATTAAGCAAGCAGGCATTGGCTCCCCATCTTCACTCTGGATGTGATGCAACTAGTTGTTCCAAGTTCCCGTGGCTGTGATTACCCCAACAAATGGACGGTAACCCGAATTCTGAGCCTCCTTTCCCCTAAGTTGCTTTTTGTCAGGGTATTTTATCACAGTAAGAAATTAAACTAGGACAGCCCCTCATCTGTCCAACCCTTCCTTAAACGCCACTAAGTCTCACCAGGAAAAGAAGATTGGCACAGAGCTGGTCTGGGAATGGAACCAACAGCTTCAGGAAAGAACTCTTAGGATGGGTGACAAGGGCCTGGAAGTTATGAGGGTGTGTGTGGTGGAAGAGGGGGGACAGTTCCCCCACCCACTGTGGAAGGTATATAAACAACAGGCATTTACTGACTTGGTATGTACTAGTCACTGGGTCTGACACAAAGATAGACAAGGGGCTCATGGGTGGAGGATACTCTACTTACAACCCAAGAGCTGCAGTTAGGACAAGACACACCTGCAGCAAGAGAGAGCCAAAGGGCTGGTTGCCAGAAACTGGCCACCTCCCCGCTCTGTCCTTCTCCATGTGTCCCATGTCAGGCTGCTCTGCTGAGAGAAGCAATGAGACCAAGGCTGACTCAAAGTGATCCTGAATGCAGCTTGGGGCTCCTGGGAACTGGGTAAGGCCACTGAAGGGAGGAACGGTACCTTCCTCCAGCTGAGAGATTTAATTCTCACTGTAGAGCCCAGAAGCTGGCCAGTCCTGTGGGTTGGGGGAGGTAGCCAGATGGCGGCTCAGCTTTGTCCAGGACTGGCTGACAGAGCGGCCTCTGTACACAGCTTCCCATTGAGTGCTTCCTCTGCCCAGCCCTCYAGCCTTGCGGCCAAGTTTCTGAACAATACGGAGCTCTATGCGCACAGACGTGAAGAGGAACTCAGAGCGTGGATGCTCTGGTCCGCCCTACTCGCCGCCGCATCAGCTGTCTCGGAAGGACTCGGATACGGAAACAAAGCCAGGGGCTTGCACACAGGGNAGCTTCAGGAAAGAACTCTTAGGATGGGTGACAAGGGCCTGGAAGTTATGAGGGTGTGTGTGGTGGAAGAGGGGGGACAGTTCCCCCACCCACTGTGGAAGGTATATAAACAACAGGCATTTACTGACTTGGTATGTACTAGTCACTGGGTCTGACACAAAGATAGACAAGGGGCTCATGGGTGGAGGATACTCTACTTACAACCCAAGAGCTGCAGTTAGGACAAGACACACCTGCAGCAAGAGAGAGCCAAAGGGCTGGTTGCCAGAAACTGGCCACCTCCCCGCTCTGTCCTTCTCCATGTGTCCCATGTCAGGCTGCTCTGCTGAGAGAAGCAATGAGACCAAGGCTGACTCAAAGTGATCCTGAATGCAGCTTGGGGCTCCTGGGAACTGGGTAAGGCCACTGAAGGGAGGAACGGTACCTTCCTCCAGCTGAGAGATTTAATTCTCACTGTAGAGCCCAGAAGCTGGCCAGTCCTGTGGGCTGGGGGAGGTAGCCAGATGGCGGCTCAGCTTTGTCCAGGACTGGCTGACAGAGCGGCCTCTGTACACAGCTTCCCATTGAGTGCTTCCTCTGCCCAGCCCTCYAGCCTTGCGGCCAAGTTTCTGAACAATACGGAGCTCTATGCGCACAGACGTGAAGAGGAACTCAGAGCGTGGATGCTCTGGTCCGCCCTACTCGCCGCCGCATCAGCTGTCTCGGAAGGACTCGGATACGGAAACAAAGCCAGGGGCTTGCACACAGGGGCAGAAGGACAGAGCTACCGCAAAGTGTGGGTCCAATGGGGCCCTTGTTAGCTGGGGAAACCAACGTCCTGGGAGGAAGGAATTTTTGAGGAAAGCATACAGTGGGCAGTGGCTAGAATCTGATAAAGATTCTGTGAAGTCACAGATTATAAATTCGTGTGCTCATTTTATGGATCAGGAAATCAAGGCTTGGAAAGGTGACGTAATTGATAAGCTCTTCACATCTTGCTGGCCACACTCCTGACAATCTTCCCAAACAGCAGCAGCCCCGAGGCTCAGAAGCTCAGGGCAGGTTTCTCTTCCCCATGGTACATCAGGTTACTGTCTAAGGCACGGAGCCCACTCTGCTTCATGGTACGGTAATGAAGAGGAGACGCAGCAAGCAGGTTTAGTCTTGTCTTGTAGGCTTTTGCCTTTGGAGTCAGGGTCTCACTACATAGCCCAGGCTTGCTCTCTAGCTTCGGCCTTCCCTATGCTGGGATTTTGGCCTGCATTGCTCTCTCCGGCTCTTTCAATTTTTTGATCCCAGCTCATAGCACTTAGAAACTCTCCAGGAGCGGAGACCAACTGTTACAGGGAGGGCCGTGCCATCAGCCTTTCCCTGGTTGGCTCCTGGTGTCGCAGGACCACCTTGACTTTCCCGAGGCTGCCTCTGTTTTGCCCTGGATTTCTCAAGTCCTGTGGATCACAGAAAGCTCTGGGATACCATCCTCACCGAGAAGGACCAAGGTGGTGAGGGAGACAGCTGTCTTAGCTGGATAAATTTTGGTTTTGTCCCCACTAGAGCTGGTCACATTAAATGTCAGTGCTCAGCACAATGGTTCTATCCATCTTACCCAGAGGGACCCCCTTACCTTCTCAGTGACAGAGCGGGCACACTCGATCAGCTCTCTCTTGGTGTAGCTGTCTGTGGGGCACACCTGGAGGGCCCCCGCCTTCTGCACCAGGAAGATACAGCCATGGCCAAGGTCCTGCACACGTGTGCGAATCTGGAATCCAATCTACAGAGGCAAAGCCAGGAGAGGGAAAGTCTATGAGGGACCCTGCCATTGAAGCCTGCCCTAGGTGGAAAATTTCTCTTGTGCCCTTTGGGAGCCCAGCTAGGAAAATTCCACTTCTATTTGGAACCCCTGTCTGGTGAAGTGTGGAATTTAGTTGATTTATCTTCCTGTAAAATGCCCACAGCCTCATTAATCCAGCCTGTGGCTCACTAGGATAGCATAATGCCTTCCTGATATGCTTATCTCTCTGAGGGTCTAGCTCATCTGGATTCCAAGCTACCTGATAGGAAATGATTGTCCTCAGATTGAACTCTGTGGGACCGTTGTGTTATTCATTCAACAAGCATTTACAGATCCTATAGTATGCCCAGGCCTCTCTGATACATCCTTGAGTGCAAAGTACACCATTAGTATTGAGCATATTTTAGAGTGATCAGATTTTTATAAAACTGGAATATTTATAAAACAGGATACCCTATCCCTGAGCTGTATTGCATGGGGACAGCAATCACATCAAGCCCAGGCTTCCTGTCTCCTGAGGCAGGTTTGGCTTCCACATTTCCGAAGGCTCAGCAGACATGTATTCCGCTTTATTTATCTACTTGGTTAAAAAAGTTCAGACAGGATCTCAGAGTTCAGGACTGTAACTAAGTTTGAACTTCTCATTCACTTGCCTTCACCTCCTAAATGCTGGGACTACAGACAAGTGCTATAGCACATCCAGTTTCTGTGGGGCCAGGGATGGGACCCAGGGTCTTACAGCACGACAGATGAGCATTCTACCAGCAGAGCTACGGCCCCAGCCCAGGCATGCCTTCTCCTGAGGTTGCTGTACTGATGGATTAGAAAAGGTATTTGTCTAAGAGAAGCAGAGTAAACGCCACTATAGCTAGGCTGTCTCCTTTAAGCTGTACTAAAATCCCCCTCCACCTTCCCAAAGCATGCGTTCCTCTGGTTCTGTTCTGTGTCAGGTTTCACTGTGAGTTTGGTAAGTACAGACACAACTGAACCGGCTTCCAGGCCAGTAAGCAGCTAGAAGAAAAGCAAAAACTTGAAGCATGAGCCTGCGTTACCATCAAGAATCAACAATAGCTAGAAGCCAGAGCTGCTGCTTCTAGCATCTATCAGGAATATTTACCAAAAGGTCTCCGATACTGTAAATAATCCTGGGGAGAATCTAGCTCAGGGGATGCTGTCTCCTGCTTTTCTCTGGCTAGTCAAGCTTAGGGAAGAGTGAGTTGAGATTGGGAAGGACTTTGAATGTTCACTTTCCTCCTATAGAGACACGGACTGTTTCTAGGAGGGAAAGGGACATGTAGCAGAGAGCTCATAAGATGCAGAAAGGTGAGCTTCTACTCTCTGGATGTTTTCTAGTGTGTGCACTGGGTCCTGCAGAGGCTCCCCATCACTCAGGCTGTCCTAATGACTCTGTGTGATGTGCAACAGGAGAGATAGCCTTCAGCAACATGCTATCTCTGTGTACATGTCTGGACTGCTGCAGCAAGGATATACCACTAAGTGGGGAAGGTGTTTGCCCACGCAGCAGTGATGTCATTCAAATGGTCATTGTTCGAGACAGAGCCATGCCGTGTGGCCCACGCTGGCCAGGAACTCGATGCTCCCTGTTTCAGCTGTCCAAGTACTGAGACTATCACCCAAATCTATTTTACAAGAAATGTTAGTGGCTTACATACTACATCAAGGGGAAGCCAGGGAATGTGACATTAGTTTCAAACTCAACTTGGTCCTTAAAAGCTTCTACAAAGTTTAATGCCAAGTATTCAAGGGGCAGCATTATCTGAGAGGTGGTAAGAGGATGACCACAGATCCCCAAGTGACAAGGGACTGCTGGTGACACCAGGGGAGAAAGAATCCGAGTAAGCAGCACACAACACCCTCTGATTCAAGCTTTTCAAAGTGGTCTCAATAAAAACAAAATCTCGTTCGCCTTCTGGGCTTCAGTTTGATTATCTGTGAAATGAGGGGAATAAGTGACCCTTGCCTCACGCACTTTGTTGAGGACAAAGGGACAGTGCCCGCCACAGCATCTGGGCGTGGCACCTATCATTACTTTCCAGGTCACTGTGAGCTGATGGAACACAAGAGGGCCGCAGCATCAACAGGGTCTACTGGCAAATTCACTGGAAATTTTTATGGCTGGAGGAGCTTCCTAAAAAGGGAGCACACTTTCAAGATCGTGTTTCAACTGATAAGCACAAAGAAATGCCCCGTTCCCAAAGCAGCATTAAACTTCTCAGAAAGCCTGGCCCGACTCTGCAAGACCCACAGGGTGGATTGAATGTACGACCAGTGTTTATTATAAAGGAATGCTGCTCAAAGACATACAACTTGGGGTTTTAAATTGGCAACTCTAGGGAAACATTACTTGAACCTCAAGAAAAACCCTCAGTTCATTTCTCCATCAAAGAAAAATATTGTGGAGAAAACCATCTGCTTTTGAGCCTTAAAGGAAATTAAAAAAAAAAAAAAAAAAAAAAAAAAAAAGAGCCCTGGTTTAGATCCGATTACAAGGGGGAGGGGGAGCATTCCTTTACTGGTAAAGTCAAAACAAAAGTAAAATGACTTTTTGAAGATTTTAAAAGCACCCAGGTTCAGGGTTGTTTACCTGGGGGACCTTAAGAGAGTTAGACCAGGGTGACATCGGAACTTGTCAGATCCACTTAGAAAACGTATCAGGGAAAATAGAACAACAGAACCAGGCAGCACTTTCTCTCTACTCGACAGCTAGTTTTGGGGTGGGATTTTAAAAATAAAATGCCAGCGTGTACATCCATCCCACCCGAGAGCGCAGGCGGCAGTTCCTGACCGGGCACATAACCAATGCTCTCCCTGGCTCGCAAAGTGGTGATGTGATTTTCCCCAGAGACAGAGCTACAGTCACTAAATCTTTTCCCCAGGTCTTACATTTTGGAACTGTAGCTCCTAAGATCTCAACCCCTCCTTCTTTCCCTCCATCCTTTCCTCTCTCCCTCCTCCCATTTTCAGCCTCTCCCCACTCTGTATGTATATGTGCTGTTACATGTCCCCATATATGCACATATAGAGGCTAACGTCAGGTTTCTTCCTCAACTCTCTTTACCTTATTCTTTGAGCATCTCTCTCTGATCAATGGTTTGGCTAGACTTGCTCACCAGCAAGCCCTCCTGTCTCTTCCTCCCCAGGACTAGGATTATAGGCATGTGTAGCCATGAGAGGCTTTTTACACGGGTGCAGGGGGTCTGAAGTCAGGTCCTCCTGTTTGTACATGATTGAGCCATCTCTCTAGTCTCTCGGTGTTCAGAGAGAAACGAATCTTAACTCACAAAGCTGCCAGGAGGGTTTTCACTTTTCTGAAGACTTTCCACAGTGCTACTAACAAAGCCTTGAGTTTTACATGGAAAAATAAACAGAGAAAGATCCTGTTTGATGTTCGAGGACAGAGGTCCAGCTTTTCCTGTAATTGTCACATTGTGGAAAAGACCAGAATTCGGACTCGGTGGGACACGCCGCAGGACTCTGAAGGAAAGGTTTCCCAATTGCCCTGCATGTAAATATTTTCATATTCTGGGAAGTGGGGTCCTCTTGGGTATACAAATAACTACCACAATTTTGGTATGTTAAAACAAAACAAAACAACACCCTATACTGCTTCAGGGACCTCCTAACCTTCTCAGTTTCGCCCCAAGCATCTGTCTGGCAAATGCACAGAGAACTTTCCTGCACAGGCCACTGTAATCTTATATTCTCCCTGCCATTTTGGCTTCGGGTCACGCTGCTCTTGTGTCTGGACTGTAAAGTACATCTCAAGATGCCCCCAAAGCAAACCTTACTGAAAACAGCAAAGCCTTACTGACAATGTCAGAGGCTAAAACCCAGCACCAGCATGCAAGGTGAAGCACTGTATGGCTAGTGACGCATTCTCTTCTTTGTTGGATTGGTGCTATCAGAGATTCTGTGTCACAGAGCAAGGCTCCGCTTGCTCCRTCACTGGGGTGGGTGGCTCATGAGAGCTTTGTCCATATGGAAAAGGCAGGCTAGTGCTCCAAATCCAGACAGATGAGGCGAGATCCCACTGCAAAGTTTCCCATGGAGAGAGCTCCAAACCTCCCTGGCAATCATGGTCTCTGTTCTTAATCCCCACTCAAAGTCAACTACTTCTTCCCTTTGTTCAAATGCTTCCTGACTGTGGCACGAGTTTTCTTCTACTTGTTTATGAAATTCAAAATTAGCCGGGCGTGGTGGCKCACGCCTGTAATCCCAGCACTTGGGAGGCAGAGGCAGGCGGATTTCTGAGTTCRAGRCCAGCCTGGTCTACAGAGTGAGTTCCAGGACAGCCAGGACTACACAGAGAAACCCTGTCTCGGGAAAAAAAAAAAAAGAAAGAAAGAAAGAAAGAAATTCAAAATTACATGTTGATCAAACGAATTATATGTCTAGATAAATTACAGTCTAGAATTATAGTCTAGTCTTACCGAAACAGAAAGACTATTAAAAAAGAAAAAGGAGGAGGATAAAGAAGAAAAATAAAATGGAGATGAGAAAGAGGAAGAGGGGGACACTGTATAAAAGAAATCAAGATTCAGTCTTTTTCAATATTCAGTCGATGATATAGCATAATTATTACAAACACAATTATTCATGCTGAGGCCTAACTGACTACTCTGGAATCTAAAGACAGGAGCATGGTTAGAAACTGAAGGAACTCCATGCTAGAAATATATATGTACCTCAGCACATATATATGATAGGCCTGCCCACATGCATTGTTATGACATAGGTTATGTTAGAAAGTGATGTGTTTTAGATCTGTTTCTACGGTTGCTTCTAAAAGCCTTTGTTAGACACACCAGGTCCCAACCAGCAGCACTGGGGAAGTGAGGGCAGGTCTGTCATTTCAGAGAAGCGAGCAGACCAGTTACAAACCTGTGGCTTCCACATCCCCTAGTGTTTAAGAAAATACTGAAAAAAATCTCCATTCAATAAACAGCTTGCTTCTCATGGAATGTGGTTACCTGTATCTTCCCGGGTTCCCGTAGTCCCTCCACCATTCCGTATCTCAGAGTGAACTTTCTTTCTCTAAGGAGCCACATGGTTTCTTGGGCCCTAGACACCCTTTCTAGGTGCTCACACTGACAAAGCTTCTTCCAGGCCCTCTGGGTCCCCAGCTATGCCACATGGTCCCACTCATAGCTTCCAGAGATGACTGCTCTCTGACAGGGTGCGAATTGCCAGTCTAAGGCTCTTATGGGTACAGACTTGCCCAGGCCATGCCTACATTAGCCTCTATGGAAAGCAGGTGGGTCCTGAACCCCCAGGCTGGGCTTTGTATCATGCAAGSAGACTTTTATCAAGAGAGGAGATATGAAATCCCACGTGTGGATCTTCTAATATTTTGGGGAGCCATGCAAGCAGACTTTTATCAAGAGAGGAGATATGAAATCCCAMCTGTGGATCTTCTAATATTTTGGGGAGCCTTTGGAAAACATAGGCATGACTGATAGGATGTGCTAAGGGGGAGCAGGAAGCAGGAACCAGGAAGGTGGCAGCCCCAACTTTGAGCATTTGAAAAGGGACTCAGGCAGAACACTGTAAACAAACCCTTCCATCTGAGAGCCACTCACTGGGGTACCCTAGTTCTTGGCCAGCTGGCCTCAGCAAGGGTCCAAGTTCTGGGCACTATTTGGGATTATCTGAGTGTATCTGGGGCATCAGTTGCACAGTAATGGGAAATGAAACCTGCTCCTGGCTCTTGGGCTGGGGTCTTATAGAACTGGGCTACAGGGTTCTCCCCTCTCCCATTTCCAGGAACGGGCACCATGTGTTTGCTTCTTAAGATAGGGGCTTTAAGGTGGCAGACCTCCTCTGGTTCGGCGGTGGCTGCTGCCATCTGGCCCTGGAGAGCCAGGTGCCCATAGTCAGTGGTCATTTGTGAAGCCAGGCCTCCCAACTCCTCCGGGTTAGTAACCGACTTAGTCATCTGGAAAAAGAAAACAAGCAAGACACAAATACATACACAAAGAGAAGCATCAGAACCATGTGTTAATACCCTGGGAAGCCAAAGGGTTTCACTCCCTTTTAGCCCCTGGGGAAGGTGAAGGCCAGGCCTTGCATAATGGCTGGACACCGGGGAGGGCCATTCAAGCAAAGCCCATGCTGCATTGCTGCACACGACAGGTCAGGGCTGTGACTGCCCTGCAGCACAGACCAGATGGGCACATGCTCAGCGTGCAAGGCGGTGCAGCGTGGAGCTGGGTCCTCGGGGCCCAAGCTCAGGGAGAATGGATACGGGGTCATCCAAAGAATTCCCACAAGGGACTGCTCTGGGGAATGAACCCTGTGAGTGGTATATCCTGATCCAGGCTTCTATGAGCATCTAGGCAAGAGAGGATCCGAGGTCAGGGCTGTTACAAAGGCATGAATGAGACCCAGTAAAGACCATCAGGGACTGCCGGTCTTAGGTAACTTTGTAACAAAGCACAACAAGGTGCTTCSGGAAACATGGTGGTCCACCACTACTCACACAGTCCATGCGTCCAGTCTGCCCGCACCTCAGAATAGCATGCCTCCGTTTAGTGTTTAGCCTTTATCTCTGCTTTTTGCCATGAACATAAAAGTCACCTAAGAGACAGTTTTTGTGTCTATTCTAGGAATCTCACTCCTGTCCTATCTCTTTTCTCACTCTTTTAAAAAATAATTTATTTTTATTTGTAGGTGTGTGTGTGTGTGTGTGTGTGTGTGTGTGTGTGTGTGTGTGTGTGCGCGCCTGTGCCTGCCTGTGTGGAGGCTAGAGGACAACTTACAGTTGGTTGGTTCTTTCCATTGTTAGGGTTCCAGGGACTGAATGCAGGTCATTGACCTTGGTTACAAGTATCTTTACCTGCTAAGCCACCTCGCTGGCCCCCTTTGTGGTCTTTTAACACCTTGATTTTAAAGGGCTATTCCTTTTAGTTTCTAGACAAGGTCTCGGGTAGCTCAAGCTGTCCTCGAACCCAGTATGTAGCTAAGGATGACCATGAACTCCTAATTCTCCTTCTACTTCCTAAGGGCGGGAATTACAAGCGTGTGYCAGCATGCCCATTTAAAAGCCCTGTTAAAGGACTCCTTATCTACTGAGGTGGGTTCCAAGGAATACAACTGGCATCCCAAAAGAATGAAGTTGCACCATGAGCTGTACCATCTGTGCCTCGTCAACAGGAACACAAAGACTCTTCACCTAACAGCGCTGACCAACAGTGTCAGGCTAGCCACCTCAGGATGTCATATACAACAAGGGTGGGCTTGTTGGGAATCACAGGTGCCAAGGGATGTGAAGGCCTGGCTCAAAGCCTGGCCAGGAA
This sequence comes from Apodemus speciosus, assembly GCA_002335545.1. NCBI lineage: Eukaryota > Metazoa > Chordata > Mammalia > Rodentia > Muridae > Apodemus > Apodemus speciosus. Next base: position 528,480 of record BDUI01000104.1, on the reverse strand, counting down.
GACTCTCCAGGGACTTTATGAGGACACTCACAAATGCCTCTAAAAGACCCATTGCCAGACTGCACAGTGGGGGCCTTTGATTTGTCTCCTGTACTCCTCTGAAAGGATGGTCCTGAGGTGACCTCCAGCTTGCCGGGACACTCAGAAGTGACTGTTGACTATTTCCTTCCTTCCTCAGGCCACATTCATTTCAACAGTAGGCCTGGTACAGAGTTCCCATGCGTGGGCAGAGCAGGCAGGGAAGCCTTTGTGGTCCAAGCTCAACCTCTAGTGGACACACAAGTACACGACAGAGCCAGTGAGAGGGGTGACTTGGCCACTCCAGCAGGCTTATGTGGCAATCCTCTCCCATTGGGGACTCCGAGTGGAGAGGAATGTTTTCTCTCCGAAGATTACATTTGTCATCCTCCATGTAACTCTATAATGCCAAGAGAGCAGATACTGCCCCAGAGACATTTATGAAGACTCGTCTGGAACAGCATTGCTTGCATTATGTTTCAGTGAAAAAAACAAAAATTACTTCTGCTGTCAGGAATTAGAAAAAAAAAAAAATAAACCACACCAATTTTGCCTACAGGACTGAGGGCTCAAGTGTTATAAATTTGACTTTGCCAGACACCTTCATGCTTTTACTATTTCCCTACTAAAACTCAAGACCTTTCAGAGATGAATAGGATTCTCTCCTTTTTAATGAGACCTTCTTTCTCATTTCCTGCTTCCTTCAAAGTTYTCTCCTCCCTTTGTTCCCTGTATTCATGCCCAGGTCTTATTCCTTYTTGCTGGRGCTTCTATACCACATGCAACCAGAGGGACCACAGAGAGGAGGAAGGAGCGGGGGTCCCGGGAGAAACCGGCATCGTGGGGAACGGGCCTCATGGGCTGGTCAGTCTCTCTGACACAGAACCCAGACTTGAAGACTCAGATGGCAGTGGGCAGAAAGGCAACCCACAGTGRGTGGGACATGAAGACTCAGATGGCAGTGGGTAGAGGGAGAACCCACAGTGGGTGGGGTCACTCCTTTTCTTCTTACCATTTCCTGAGCGGTGACGGCAATGGCTTTGGAGTATTTAACCACAGTCGTCTGGTAGTCAACAAATGTTCCCTTTGGTTCTGGAGGTGTGCCTTCATCCAGCTGTGGATAGAGAAGAACTCAGGAGTCATAAGAGGCCTGGCCAAGCATAAGGCTGTACTCGTAAGAATTAAAAACTTAGGAAAAATAGAGACCCCCTCAGATGTTTCTTTGGCTCAAACTCAACTTTAACTTCTCCAATCAGAATCACAATGGAGTACACACAGGCATTCAGGGGACACAGACRAGATGGAGTCCSAGTTTTATCTTACAGGAGTGGAAAGTATTTCAGAGGAATAACGATTTAACTAAGTCTCGGCAGATAAGGAGGAGGCTGCCCACAAAAACAGTAGGGAAGGAATCCCAGGAAGAGGGAACTGTATTCAAGCACATGATGATAAGAGTCTGGTACTTCCAGGGAAAACAGAGAGTGATGGAAGATGAGGTGGGAGAGGAGGCAGTCTCCATCACCAAGGACTTCCAAAACAACGCTGCAGTCCTCCATTATCTGTGCCCAGAGATGCCTAGTGATGATCAAAGTCAACAGAAGGACATGGAGGAGCTAAGAGAAATCATTTGACTGTCTGCCTCTGAGAGCAACTGAAATTAGGAAAAGGGCAAGATCACTGTGAAAGAATGGGACTGAACAGTCCCCGGGAAGGTCAAGGCCATGCTGACCCAGGGGAGTGTGGTCCTCTGGATGTCAGACCCGGGTAGGCAATGTGATGGTTGATACTGATAGTCAACTGGACAGCTGAATCACCTAGGAGAAAGACCATAAGCACATCTGTGTGGGGTTTCTACAGTCAGCTAACCGAGGTGGGAAAAAACCAGGAAGACCTGAATGTGGCCCACCCCATTGGCTGGGTGGTTCTGGAATAAATAAAGAGGAGACTGAGCTGAGGGCCGGCGCTCACACCTCCCCCCAACTGCAGATGCAATGTGACCAGCTACCTCACACTCCAGCCATTGC
>BDUI01000104.1:495934-506869 GCA_002335545.1 Apodemus speciosus | reverse complement strand
CCTGGCTTGCTTTGGCTACCACTCTCCCCTCGCCCTCAAACCCTGATCTTACTCTAACTGCTTGGATCCAGCCTTTTTCTAGGCCCACTGGAGACCTTAACCGTGCCTGCTACTTCCTGCTCACATGCATGCCCCACCCCCCCAACTGCCCTCTGGTACTCACAAATGTTGAATTTACACTGCTGGCCCTGGCGACACAGAAAAGGATCACCTCAGAGTGCTGACCTCACTGTGCTGTTAACATCACAGCCCCCCTCCCACCCCCCAGGTTGGGTGCTAACCATGCAAGCTTCAGAGCAAGCTGGGGACACAGTGGGAGGTATGGTGGGTGGGTGTCACCCGATAGGTGCCTGATACAGATGGTCCCAGCACAAGAMGACGAGTAAATCAGGAACAAGCCATAGCGAACTCTGGAGTCTGAGGAACTGGGGCCCCAGCTCCATAAGTCACATTGCCTGGGCGCTAAATGGACATGACTTCCTTTCTTCCTCTCATCCTTCCAAACTTAGGCCCACTCCTTCCCTATTTCCTTCTCTGTCTGCCAGGATAGAAAACATCTGCCTAGGTCACCAACCCTCATCTGAACTTACACAAACTGAAAAAAAATGACTCCCTTGTCTCTGACATAAATCTGGAGGCTCAAGACACGGATCAGCTCCTTTTGTTCAGCACGGATCATAAAAAGCACATCTCATAGAGTCCATTGCTATTCATGGGACAGGGAACTGAATGACATGAGCTACAAAAGCCTATATTACCTACCTGCTTTGGTTTTTCAAAAGGGAGAAGCTATTTCCTCAAAAGGATGCATCTGACATTAGAAAGGATGATCTGTAAAGCTCCTACTTCAGTTCCAAAGTTTGCCTCCGCTGCATATGACTGARGCAACCCAAGCAAAATGGATGCTCACGCCAGCCCCACAGGGAAAGGCTGAGCAGCTGCGAGTGCTTCCTTGTGTCTGTTTCATATTACAGAATGTGTCTTCAGCCACTGAAGGGTTAAATTCATTTGGTTGCACATTCAAGAGCATTCCAGACCCCCAAGCCTGATACTCTTAGTGTCTTTGGTCTAATCTCACAGGCATGTGGAGAAAACATCCACAGACTTAAGGGGTTAAAGATCACTGAATACCAGCTTTGTTTTCACAATAAAACTAGCACCTGGAAAAACTGACACAATTTACTCAGGCCACCCTGCTAATTGCTGTCATGTCAAATCATCACCTGAGACTCCAACTCTCTTTTTCCTTACAAATCCTAGACACCATCAAAGGCACCAAGGTCTAAGATGTCCCAGAATGTTCCCCTCCCCAGTCTGAAGAACTCTACTTTACCAGTCCAAACATAAGGATGACCAAGAAAACATACTTACAGCCAAGTCAAATTCAATCAGACGGAGCTGGATCGGGTGTCTGCGGCACTCACTGGAAGTGCCTAATTGCAAAAATCTAAGCACTCGTTCCTCGGTGAACAACAAGGCCAAACTTCAACTTCTCAGCAAAACAAAAGCCAGGGTTGCATAATTTCCACTTGGCACTCAAACCTGAGTGGCTGCACATTTAAAATAACATTCCATTCCACACATCTGATTCAAGGCTAGGTAATGAGCATAATGGAGAGAGAAAACAGGCAGAGGGCGGTCTGTGGACCAGGGGCAGAGAGTCGGACAGTGTCCTTGTAACTCACTGAGAGCCCTCCCTGKTAGGAGAGCCTGAAATGCATTCTTGCTGGCTATGCTTGGGGAGTTTAGAGAATGCCACCAGGAGAGAGCTAAGGTTCCAGTGGCATCCTGTTTTTTCCCTTCTTCAGGACTGGAAGGGTACGGCAGCTGGGCTGATGTTTGGGCACAGCCACATGGTGCAAAGCAAACCCTAAGGAGCAAGTATGGTGAAGGAAGCGGCTGTGGCACTCAGTGTGGTATTCAGTTCTGATGCACATGATACCTAACCATTCCTTCAAGAGGAAATCCATTTAGTATAGAGCAGGGGGCACCAACGATGCAACCTCTGCGTTTTCTTATTAGTGAGTAAAAGGCAGCACTCGAGGAGGGACTGGACCGACAAACCCTGCCACACAGTGCAGACTGAAAACTCTGGGCAYCTTTCGACAAACCGCAGTAATAGGCTCATTTCTGCTCCCCTCATAGTGATGCTGGTTTGCAGAGATGCTCACAGGAGACAKGCTTTATGTGCTCCATATTACAATCACCCAGCTCTCCTCTGATGCTTTTCACAGGCCTATCTTTTGGACCATCACATGAGGTCATTTGCTGCAGGGATTTGCAGAGGGATTGACACTGAGGAGAATGTGAAAGAAGATTCAATCTTAAGATCTTAACAGACAGATCAGAATTTAAAAGCAAGGAAGCAGCAGGACAGAGAAGCAAAAGGAGCAGGAGAGAGAGGCTACAGGAGAGAGAGGGAGTAGGAGAGAGAGGCTGCAGGAAAGAAAGAGGCTGCAGGAGCAGGAGACAGGCTGYAGGAGAGAGAGGCAACAGGAGAGAGAGATGCTGCAGGAGTTTCTCAGGTCTTCCCTCCCCGGCACTGCTTTATAAAGATCAGAAAGTGACTGACTTTTAACTAAGAAAAGCTAATTATGCAGCGAGCAACAATGACATCACAGTTTTTGACTACATTGTCCTTTCTACCCTCAACCCCCAGACTTACACCCAAGCTCTGTAAACACAGCCCTGGCTTTTTCCCCAGGCAGGAGGGATGAGCTCATCCCCTGTTCCCGAGGAGGCCAACAGCATGAGGGAACTGAGAACAGGGGCTCTGGGACTTGGGCTTGAATTCCCATCTATCATTCATTGGCTGGTTTACCTAGGCGGTTACTTAAACTTTGCGCTTCAGTTTCCCATCAGCAAAATGGGCATGGTAAGCACAGCAGAGATGTGAGCATGAAACYGAGTAACACACACAGAGCAAAAACTAGACACTGAAAACCGTAAGCTTGCTATTTGCTGATATCATACACTGATGGCAAGGGAGCTGCCTCGAGGAGCCTGGAGCACCAGGACACTGGATTTAATTTGTTTATTCATTTTCCATCTAGTTTCTTGTATCCTCCAAGCACAGAGGCCTTTTGTTTGTTTTTAAAACGACTCTGTGTTGAAACAGCCGAGGACCTGCTGACTGCCTTGCTTTCACCAGCAGGCCTCTGGCTGCTGTAGGCTGCGAYGGCTGCTCTTCCCTTTGGCCTCTGCAAGGCTCACGCCGACTGACTTCTGGGTGAGGGCTGTACAGAGATTCTTGCAGAAAAAGGAAAAAGTCAAGTTGCAGTAAGGTTGGAAGCCCTTTTACTGAAGTCAGGCTGAGGGTGCTGCTCAGTGGTAAAGCAAGTACCTAGTGTCGGGTCCCAAAGCCCCGGGACACATGACTAACTGGTGCCCACTAGCATGCCCAGGCACACACACGTCTCCAGGCTCACTCAGTGCCTGTGGCACCTCTCTGCTCTTCTCACCATGCCCCCCACACAAACCTCTCTGGTCCAGAGGCTTGCTTCCCTTCCCCCAAGCTTTTCTCTCCCACACACCCCTGCCAATTTGGCCACACTGTCTTTTGGTCCTCAGCCCCATCTCTTGGTCAGYTTGCCCTCTCTCCTCTTCTGGCTCAATTCAATCTGGACTCTTCCAGATGYTTCTGGCTGTATTCCCCCTCATATCTACAATAAAACCCTTTTCCTCAGCCACACTGGGAGTGGTCCTGCCCTCACTGCATTTACTTCAGCACACAGAAGGCCACTGGTTTGATCCCTAGCACCACACAAAATCGTAAACAGTCCCTTTCTTCTCAGCACTGGCAAGGTATACAGAGAACTGGTATCTTGCCTCCCAAAGCAAGGTTCCTTTGAAGGCTGGGTTGGGGACCCGGATGACACAGGGGTATTGGGCCTGTGGTTTGCTGTCCAGGTTTTGGCTGTTTTCCCCCAAGCTCAGCTGCCTGCTCTGCGTGCAGTGCTAGCTTGCTTAGAGCACCYGCCTACAAGAACCATGTCTGACCAACTCAGTTTCCTCAATGCAAGGACCCTCCGTCCCCGACACCTCATCTCCCCATGGACTGGATCTCATATACCTTTGCTGTATGAGTGCTCGGAACACAGATGTGCACTAATGTATCAGGGGTTGTAGAGATTTGAACTCAGGTCTTCATGTTTGCATGGCGAGCACTTTACCTACTGGGCTATCTCTTCAGCTCCAAAGTGATCTTTAAAAATGCAGTTGTTCTATAATTTCCTGTTTCCTTTCTCCTCCATATTCTCTCTTGGTCATAAGTCTCCACAACAGTGGCACAAGCTCCCACCAGGCCTCTAAAAACCACACCAAGTACACACAGGCTATATCCACGTATAGCACTAAGAAAGGACCCTAACCTCCTGCCCGCAATTTCAGGCCCTAAACTCCTACTGCAGAATTGGGAGTGGCTCCCTAYTTAACACCACAGAGGTTAGTGGAAGTGGAGCTGGTTGGGCTTTCCTGGTGAATATTTCCTGATTAGTAAGCGGAAGCCACCCCTCCCCACCTATGACTTAAGGGCTACACCTTATCATTCACACATCTCAGGAGATAGAGCTTTAGCCACACTCCTCTCTCAGCTCTGTACAGYGACCAACAAGACCTGCAATACAGTCACCTACCTTGATGGTCTTGACCAGGTTGGCGGTACTGTTGGCAACCTCCTTGGCTGACTGGACGAAGTGCCTCTTGGCAACAGGGTTGGCTGTTTTGGATGAGGCGATGCGGCAGGCATTGCATAAGGCTGAGGTGTGCTTGGCCACGATAGTGGCAGCGGACAGAACCTACAAAGCATGGAGCTGGGTTAGGGGTGGAGACCACAYGTGTCAGTGCAGAGGAGTCTGTTTCTCTGCAACCCACAGGCCCAGAATCTGGGCAGTCTTGTTTGTCTAGCTCTGCTGTGCCTAAAGTCACCCCGAGGAAGGAAAGAGCAAGAAACATGAAGCAAGAGAGAATGAAAATAGAAAGGGGAAGGAGGTACTGGGCCCCACTCTTAAAGGGTGTATGGTCAGCTAGTCCTTGGAATCCCCAGGACTAAGATACCTGATTTAAAGTTTTCCAGTAGGCACATTAAAATAAGTAGAGAAGCAAGAGAAATTAACTTAAGTAATACAGTGTACTTAACTCACTGTATCTAAAATAGTTCATCATAATCAATTTATAAATAGCAATATGATATTGTAAGTTTAGGTTTATGCCAAGTCTTTGAAATTCAGCATGCACAGACACTCACAGGCCATTGCTATTTGGACTAGTTATTCATTTTGCTAGTGGTCGACTCCTCAGAACAGGTTTGGATGAGTACAGTAAGTGGCGAGATGCACCACTCCCTCCTCCCCCTAGGGGAGCTACAGGCGGTGACTAGCAGTCCGTGGGACCATCTATCAACTCCCCATTCTCAACTCAGGTACTCTCTTGAAGCCAGAGACTTCCCATTGGGGAGGCTAGACAGGCTCAAGTGCACTTGAGCAGACACTCTGGGCTGTGGTCATCCAAATAGCTCTGGTCCTATATTCTTCGATCTCTGCACTGCCTTAAGGATGCTGGTGTGAGTTCATAGTGGGCATGCCACTCTCAAGGCTACCTCTGTACCCCATAGTAGGCACTTGTCTTTCTTTTTCAGTATGTACTTCTTTCCTATATAACCAGGTCCCTATGACACCAGAGGCACCAAGGTATGTGACACTCACTATCTGCTCCTCAAATGTCTCTCAGGCTCCTTTCTGTGTTGCGGATTCTGACCTCAACTCTGAGGCTCGACTCAGTGCCATCTTCTCTGAAGTGACCTGAGAAAACTTGTCACACTTCTATTATATCCCTATAATGGTTAGTTTTTATTGCCGACCCGTGGGCAGCACGTCCCTTAGCAGGTGGGCGTGGGTTACATGAGATAGCAAGTTGAGCATAAGACYGTGAGCGAGCCAGTAAACTGCATTCCTCCATGGTGTCTACTTGAGTTCCAGCCCTGACATTCCCTCTATGATGGACCATAACCTAGGAGATGGAAGCTGAAATAAACCCTTTCTTCCTCCGAGTTAATTTTGTTTAGAGTGTTTTATCACAGCAACAGCAACTAGAATGATACTCTATCTTTTCAACACATCCCAATCAAACTCCCAATGGAGTAAGAACCAAAGGGGCAAAGGTCAGGTCTCACTTATGCTGACTTAGTGCTGAGCACAGAATAAGCTGTCAGTAAACRTCTGAGAGACTCCTCGTGAATTCTGTGTTGTTTCACTCTGTTGCTTCTCAGAATCTCTAYAGAAGTATATCCCTGCCTTTACTATGTTTGCAATACTTTCCTGGATGTTGTGATGGCTAGTTCATTTGTCAACCTGACACAGCCTAGAACCACCCGGGGAAGGGGGCTCTCAATGGGCATGCCAGTGGCGACTGTCTTGATGACCTAATTTGAGCCTGAAAGTAGGAGGCACCGTTTCCTGTGTGCCAATCTGGGTAAGAGCAGAGGAAGCAAGCTGACCAGAGGCATACGCGTTCTCTCTTTGCTTTTGACTGTGGGTATGACGTAACTAGCCCCTTGAAGTTCCTGCCTTGATTTCCCTCCAACAATGGACTGAAACCTGGAATTATAAGATAAAGAACCCGTTCTCCCTTGAGTTGCTTTGGTCAGGCATTTCATGAAGTGAGGACAGTTATTATCTGCACAGCTGCAGTCATCTGGGTTTGCAAGCTCTGAAAGCACAGGATTCTCTGCTCGTTTTCCCAGCTCCCATCATCACCCACCAAGAGAAGCCTAAGAGATCACATGCCCACGCCCTTCCCTGGTTACCTGTGATGGGCTGCTGCCAGGGTCCACCAAGTTCTGACATGCCATCTGGATCGCCTGGTTAGCCCTGGCAAACTGGATGGGGTCCACCAGGCCTTGGTGGCCTGCCTGGCTATTTGGATCAGAGATGCCAACCAGGTACGCAGCCTAGAAAAGGAAGGGAAAAATCACATCTCAGGCTCCAGGCTCCTCCATGAGCCATGGGAGACAATGGTCCGAAGTGTACTGGCGGCTGGCTAGCTCAGGTGCTCCTTAGGGCAAGCTACCCAAAGTAAGCTCGTCCCTCTCACCAATGAAGACGTGGTGACAGACAGGCCTATGCCAGCTTGACATACCAGCAGGAGTTTGCTGCAGGCATCAGGGAACAAAGCCTCCTTGTTCTTAAGAGAAAGCCTTTGAGATGCTCTTCTGTGGGGCGCGGACATGGACGGGTGCAGCTCGCACAGCTGGCAGCCATCATATGACCACGAGGAGGCCTGCCTTTAGTGTGAAGCTGGTTGTGGCTAATAGTTAGAAGAGGCAGAAGAAAGCCAATGCAAACTGACTTAGGGAGCCTCAGAGCCAGTTCATCCTTTGTTGCCCAAAGGTCTCCTAACCCGAGGGTCCTTGTCTAGGTCACTATTTCCAATAGCAATTAGAATCTTGGCTTAGGCAATCAAGTAAGAAGAATGGGGTGACTCAGAAAATGGGTCAGAAAAGAAAGAGAGTAAGAAAGAAAGAAAAAAAGARAGAGAGAGAAAGAAAGAAGGAAGAAAGGAAGGACGGAAGAAAGGAGAGAGGAAGGAAAGAGAAGATAGCATTTGCTCCCCAATAGGTCTGTTGCAGAAAAGCTGTTTCTTTGGGTTCCCTTTGGGTGCACTAGGAAATAACTAACAGAGGAGGAGCTCGTGTGGTTTGAGGGGCAGGCTCAAGGTTAGGAATCTTCTCTTTCATCTAGGGATGTTTGTYTTTGAGCAAGTGAAATCTCCCAAGTTCAAACTTAACCATCAATGATAAACCCTTCGAGCTAACTGCTGCCATCTTTGAAGGTTTTGATATACGGTTCCAATCATGACTGGAAGGGACAGTCAGCCAAAGGAAGGTGGTAAATATCATATCATAGCTCTGCATGATAGGGCTTCTTTTTTTCCCCTTCCTTTTAGTCTAAAGAATGTGGCTAATGTGCAATTCTAAAGACTGAGAGCCTTTAAATTACTCAATACTCTGTGGAACAATTTATCTAGGGCACTGGCTTTAAAAAGCTGATTCTGACCTCTGGGTGCCAGGTCTGCAGTATTCATTCCGTCACTGTCCTCCCGGCATGGGCAGGGAAGCACTGGCTGGTATTCTGCCTATATGCCCCTCCCACCCAGAAGCCATCAGCTTCCCCAGGGTTCCCATCTCAGTGCTTGGGGGAGCTGAAGCAGGTCTCCCTCTGGGGTATGTATTATGTCGTAGGGCACAAGATGGAAAGAAGGTGTGGACAGGGCTCTCACCTGGGCTGCTGCCTCTGTCAGCCCACAGAGAGCCTTGGATGCAATCCCCACACATTCTCCGAAGGCAGGGAGGTCTCCAGTCTTAGCATTCTGTGAAATCCCTGCCATTGACTCGCCCAGAACCTGCAAAACAGCAACCAGTCGTTGAGTTTTTATTCCAACCCAGGGCTGCGGGAGGTTACCATGCTGCTTTAATACTCAAAGCAACTTAATTTAAAACATTTGTCATCTTTGCCTTTACTGTACCCAAGAGATATTCAAGAGAATCACACCACCTCTCTATGATGAAGACTAATGCATAAGAGGAGTACAAACCTTGTACCCAAGGGTTATCAGAATCTCCTGGGGGTTTAGTCAACACAYAGAGATCATCACGTATAATCTACACAGAGCCTCTTATGGGCACATGGCCCAGTGTGAGAACTATTTACTCACATTCAAGGAGCTGGACTTGAAATTCTAACCAGAAAGTAGAAGGCACACTCTTCCTTGCATGATTGACTCACCAAGTTTTGCAAAGCACTGCTACATTCCTTTCTTGGCCCCCAGTAAGGCTTGATAGGGGTTGTCACAGTCAGCGTGCATCCTAGGGAACTCAGATGTCCTCGAAAGATCATACAGAAGGCCACATGGGCAGAGCAGGACATCTACCCCAAATCTGGTGCCCTGTCCTCTATGGGCTTTGGCCTGTGCTACAAGGAGAGTTTGTGCTTCCCAGGGCCATAGATTATAGAGTAGAAAATGTTCATTCACCCTTGGGCGAGAGATGAYATTRTCAAGTATCTGTGATATAGAGTTCTTTCTGAGAAAATAAGCCATTTTGAAGAGGAAACAAAATAAATTACTATAATATTTTTATATATAAAATAACCGAGTTTATATAAAGATGTGCAGAGCAAAGTAGCTAGGGAGTGTTTGTAGGCACAGRATYTTACCCTCGCCCCTAACGCCTTTAGGAAGAGACCCTTCCTAGGCTGGTGCTGGAGCTCAGCTGGGAGAATGCTAGCCTAGCACGTATGAAGGCTCAGGTTCAACGGTCCAGCTGTTGTGATGCACACCTGCAATTCAACCACTSTACTCAGTGAGAGAGCAGGGGAGTCAGAGTCATGCTTGACTATACAGCATGTTCAAGGCCAGCCTGAGCTACATGAGGTCCTGCCTCAAAAAGAAAAGGAAAGAAAAGGAAAGTTGCTGAACAGAGGGAATTCTTGTCTTAGCCCAACACAAACTGAGCCCTCCTGACATCATCAATACAGGTGGTTTGGAAATCAGCGTGCATGGGTGGCATGAGTTCAAGTGCCACCCATGGTATATATCCCATGATCTGGTATATATCACTAGTACTTTCTGATTCTTAGGCATTCTCCTCTGTTATTGCTCCCTAATATTGCTCTTACTATTGCTTTTTCTTAATTCCCATCATCACCCAATTAACCTGCAAGGAATCAGATCTTACTGAGGAAGACCTYGAAGCCATTGTAGTTTTTAAAATACTTCTCTTTATGACCATTCAAAACTCTTAATAGTTACTCCCCTCAAACATGCTACAATTAGATACACAAAATACAAACAAGGGGCACTCATGAAGCCAGGGTCACAGAAGGACTTTCAACAGCAGTTCAGCCGCCAGTACAGAAAACACAGGCTGGATTCACTGTGAGACCCATCTTCGATGATATAAGCAACAGTTCTCAAAGAAGGGTTCCCAGACTACAGAGGCAGGACTGGGAACCCCAGAAACATGCAGACTTCAAGCCTTGGGGGTGGGTCTGGCACCTGGTATTTACACAATTTTCCACGTGGTTCTGTGAGACCCTGAATGTGGAGGAACACTTGAACACACTGCATGACAAGGTTTCACCATACTGGGCCACCCAGGGGTGAGGCAGATGCCCTTTCTCAGTTCTCCCCRTTCTGTTTCTTCCCACTGAGGAGCAGCGCTAATGTCCGTATTTTGACACAGAGAGTTGACAGTTAATATTGATTGTCAACCTGACAGGATCTATACTCACCAAGGAAATAAGGCTCTGGGCATGTCTGCGATGGGGTCCCCAGACTGGGTTGATTAAGGAGGGACGACCCAGTGTGGGTGGCACTATCCACAGGCTGGGGTCCTAAACTTTGTAAAAAGGCGAAATTGAGCTGAACGCCTGCACTCATCTCTCTCTGCCTCCTGATTGCAGATGCAGTGTGACGAGACTGACTGTCTCAAAATCCTGCTGTCAGGCTGGACCTTCAAATTTAAGCCAAAAGGAAGCCTTCCTTCTTTAGGCTGCTTTGTTAGGTATGTTGCCTCAGCAGAGAGGAGAGTAACTAGAACAGACTGGCTTACCTTGGAGTTCTCCATCACACTCTCAATGCAGTCAAAGTAAGAGAGGTCGCTCACGGGCTCATTTGGGTTTTCCAACATCCCCTTGACAGTCTACAAAGGAGAACACAGCTTAGTGAATGAGCCAGAGGCACAGAAGAAAAARCAATGCCGAGCCCAACCATTGCTRCCTATGCTGGACTAGGGCCATGATCGATCAATCATTTAGAGTCATAAGAGGACTCAGCCCAGGGCATCAAGACTGCAGATTCCCTGACAATAAAACAGTGTCCACAGGGGCTGGGGCCTCGGGTTACTGCTGCCAGGGCTGGGGGCTCAGTTGGGAGGATTTT
>BDUI01000104.1:395855-406953 GCA_002335545.1 Apodemus speciosus | reverse complement strand
AAGGGAAAAGTAAGAAAGATGGAGAAGGAGCTTGCTTAGTTAAGTGTATATGCTATCCAGCTGCATTTAGATCCCAAACAATAATTACATCTTTGCAAGATAGTAGGAAATTGTGAACACAATTCATGTATTTGATATGAATGGATTCTTTTTAGATATCAAACATCATTATAGTCACTTTAAAAGCTGTTTGCAAGTATTGACTTTTAGTGAGACAAATCAGAACATTTACAAATTAAAAACAAAAAAACAAAAGAGCAGTGTTCAGTCCTGTGGATGGTGGCGGSGATCCGGGCTCCTCCTTAGGYGGAGGACCTGGGCCACCAGCCTCCCTGCAGACACTCACGGTCGTCGTCCGTGTGCAGTTTGGCCTTCAGCTTCTCCATCTTCCTCTCATCTCGTAACAACGTCCTGTCTTTTTTCAGTGTGCCTGTCCCTTCTTCTTTTTTTTCTTCAATGGTTTCTTGGATTAAAGAGTATTCTTCATAATTCGTTATTCCTAGTAACAGAAATAGGTTATATTTACACAGGACTAAGTCACTATCAACTTCTACTTAGGGCCAGGGGTACTGCAAAGGGTCCATGCTGGCGAAGCACAGGAGGGGCTCTTCCTCACTTGGGGACCAAGAAGGTCACACACCTCACAGCTCCTGCACAAATACAAGCTCTTCACGCTGAGAAGCCAGATTCAAGACATCAAGTACAATTTTCTCTACAAACACATTTATATACACCCTCTCTCCTCTATTTTTCTCTCTCTCTCTCTCTCTCTCTCTCTCTCTCTCTCTCTCTGAGATCAAACCCAAAACATGAAGGAAAAGCCATCTCCCACTGAGCCACATCCCCAAGACTTCATTAAGTTTTATTTATTTATGTAGTTATTTTTATTTGGAGACATTGTGGTCATGTCTGCACTGGTACTCATGATGTAGACCATGGTGGACCTGGAATCAGAGACCTGTCTGTCCCCAGCCTCCTGCTTGCACAGATTAAAGGTGTATAGCACAAACCTTAGCCTCCACTAATGTTTGAGAACCAAGCCATGACTCTGTCAACCAACAAGCATACAGATGAACTAGGCCCTTCCATGATGGGAATGTTAGGACAGGTGAGGCTCCTTTCATGCAGCAATTAAAGGGCACCCTATGGTAAGAGTCAGGGTTGGTTTCTGGAGAAAATGACAAGAAGCAACATGAAACAAATCTGTGATAGTCACACTGGCTGTTACCATGACAATTTAAGAGCAAGTGGCCATCAGTAGGGAAGGTTGGAATGATTAAAAATCCTTTCCATGGAGAAACTGCAAAGGGAAACAAAAGCTCTCAACCACAGCTTGGTGAGGCTCGGTGAGGCTCGGTGAGGCTCGGTGAGAAGTGTTATATGGCATCTGGCAAATGGATAGACAGATCAGAAATCTCTTGGGTGTGGGAAGAAGTGTTAATACTGTGGGGTGGGTGTGGTCAAGGGACAAGGAGGAGCTGCTCACCTATCCTGCTGCAGATCGTGACCAGGAGCTCCCCTACTGTCTTGGAGTCATCCACCATCACTGTCTTCACAGAGCCATCCAACATTCGGATTTTCTGAGGCCGCTGTTTCTTCTTGTACTCCAGAATGTCCTAGAAATAAGCCCCACCCACCACACAGTGAGTTGAGAAAACACAATAGCACGGGGTACCTCTTTTGGAAATCAAGTCCAGAAGATGCCTACATCTTCCTTTGTCCAAGATCTTTTTTTTTTTAAAAAGCCTTCCTAAGTATTCCTGGGGGTGCTGCTGTGACTGGCACCCAGAATTCTGAAAGCTAAGCAAGGGGTTCCATAAGGATTTCAGAAATCTCTTGTAATGAAATTGCCCTCCAAGAAGGAACACTTGTAGCTCACAATGACCAAAACCTACTTTCTCTAAAGCAAAGCTGGCTATGTGCTCCAATGGCTGGGAAAGAGCATCATACCAAGATGGGGGGGGGGGGGCGCGATACTTCACTGGAAATTAATCTAAAGTCATATTTGTCATCAGGAAAAAAATTTTTTTGCTACCCATAGGCACAAAATGGACATTTATTTTTAAAATGTCACTTTAGAATCTTGGCTGTACATATTTACTATATATGTAGTCTACAAAATGAAAGACATAAATAATATCACCAGAAAACTTCACCTTAGGTGCATATCCAAGCAGGAATAGTTTAACGAGACGGCAGTAAAACAGGAAGGTGGAAAGATTAAAAAAAAAAAAAAAAAGGAATGAGGTGGGGGTTACTTCAAAAGAGGAGACCTCTGTCTCATTATAATTCTTAGAAGCTACAGACATACCACAAATTAGCTGAATATTACATTCTTGCTTTTTGGACCCTGGCTAATCTGACAAACCTACTTCATCAGGCACAGGAAACCGCAGGATCCGGGTGGGCGGGTCAAGGGGGTTCAAATGCTCCCCATGTTTTTACTCATTATTTAAACCACAGAGGTAACTTGTTTCTGTCACTGAGTTAGTGAGGCCATGTCTCAGATTCAAGTTTCCTCTTCCTAGACAAGCCCTGGGCAGTGCTGGGGCATCTCTGACCTGCACAGGCAACCTCAGTCTGTAGTGCAGCCCAGGGACACTTCATACCTTATCCAGGAAGATGATGGAGCTTGGCTCACAACTACAAAGTCCAGCTTTGGCATGGAAAGGCTACTACTCAGCATGGAGGCATAGCTCAGCATACTAAAAACCAAGAACCATTTCAATCCCTCTGTGGAATTTCCAGGATTTGAGGTGGCTAGCATCTTCTCACCGCCTGGACAGCCACACAGGTTCACCGATATCCTAATTACTAATTAGACGCTCTCAGATTAGAAGCTGTCATGATGTGGGATTCCATAGTTATGCCCCCAGCACCCAAGCACAGAGAAAATAGAACCAGTGAGCCAGCAAGTTGACTGGGTGGGTAAAGGTGCCTGGTACCACCGCTGTTTAGTTCTTCAGTCCTGCATCATGCAAGGAGAGAACCAACTCTTGAAAGTCGTTTTCTGGCATCTTCATGCACACCATGAAACACAAACATTCACATACAATGTCACACAATTAAGAAATGTTATTTAAAGAAAAAATTTAAAGGTGGCACTCAGGAGATGGCCTAGTGGTTAAAAGCACTATCTGCTCTTGCAGAAGACCCAGGTTTCATTCTCAGCACTCAGATGGTGGCTTATAACAAATAGTCTATAACTACAGTTTCTGGGGACTGAATGTCCTCTTCTGGACTTCACTAGTACCACACAAGAAAGTATACACAGATACACCGCAATCAAACCACACACACACACACACACACACACACACACACACACACAAACACACAATTTAAAAAATTAAAAAGAAAACAGGACCAACAACATACCCCATTCCGCAACATGTAGTAATCCAGTGTCCGCCCTGCTTCTAGCCAAATCCCTTTCCTCGGGTCTTCATCAGACAGAAACAGCCCATAGTCAGAAGCTGGAAAATAAACAGAGAAAAAGGAGAAGGCCAAGTGGGTCAAAGCCTTCACTGGACCAAGAGCACTGATGTAGAAAGGATGCTGTCCATCACCAGAGAGGCCTGCTTCTTACCAACAGCACAGCACCACACACTCCCACTGAAGCCGTCTGGGAGGAGCCTCCCAGCAGAATCAATGCCCACAGCAAGGTTCGAACACAGGGACCAGTGGGCTGGAGGCACACACACAGTTTAGACAATCATCGGGAACAGAGCAGGCTGCATTACAACTGAAGTTGTCTTTATTTTCTAGTCCTGGCTGTCACAGAGTCRAACCCAGACTACCTCAGGGAAGGAGGGTAACTGGAGGCCTCCGTCCAGGGCCACTGAGGCAAAGCAGGGAGGATGGGCCATAGCAAAAGAGCGTGAGAGCAAAGATGGGTCTACAGGATGACAGTGAATGCTCTGCAATCTTAGCCTTGGGGAAATAGGTGGGAAGACTGAGCCAGCCTGGGCTGCATGATGAGCACCTTAGAACAAAAGAGAATTTTAAAAAAGCAACAACAAGCTTTTTAGGACTTTCTTATGAGGTGATGATTATGTTACCAAATACCACAAAATAAAGAAAACACTTGAAGAATTAAACTTAGTATTCCTCATAAAGGCCTCTTACTTCAATGTTCGAAGATGGAGAGGCCTGAGGCAAGAGAGGAGGGGGGTCGGGTCATCTCCCGCCTAGACGTTTCCTAGTGTGTGGAGGGTAGGGAGGGGTGCACAGGCGTGTCTATGCAGGGCAGAGGTCAACCTCAGATGCCATTCCTCAAGGCGCCATCCACCCTGTTGACTGAGACGGCGTCTCTCATTGGCCTGCTTTTGCTGACAGCGAGGCTGGCTGACCTAGGCCCCAGGGATCCTCCTGCCTCCTCTTCACAGGTGATGGTATTTCAATCCTATATAGGTTTTGGGGGATCAAACTTAGACCCTAAAACTTATGCAGCAAGCACTTTACTGACTGAGCCATCTCCATAGGCTACGTTTACTTTAATGTAACTGGAATCCTTGGGGCCCTTCATAAGGGTGGAGTTCCCACAACACATCAGGAAGGTATTTCTGAGTCTATAGAGGCCTTCACCACAACTCGTAGCAATTCAACCCAAAGGAAGTTTTAACAGTGTCAGAAAATAATAAAAAAGAATGGAAAAGAATCAGCCAGACTGAACAAGCAAGACTCAGATAGGGACTTGTCAGCTCATTCTTATTTCTGGTTACTTTAGTAAAACTCAGCAATCTGAATATCATAAACAATGCCCTCTTCTGGACTCTGTGGGTCTCTGCCCTGCACTCACACATATACAATCCTACACAAAGATATACACGCATAGACATAATTACAAATAAAATCTTGTACAAATTGAAGAAAAACTCAGGAAGCTCCTTCAAAGGGCTTGAACTGTAAGACTTTCAGGTAGTGCTGAGGCTACGTGGAGTTGGTATGTATCAGCTAAGGACATTACTCTTTATTGACCTAGGCAGTGAGACATCAAAACGTGGTTTATGAATTACAGAGGTTCACCTAAAGGGAGCCAAAATAACAGGCATAATATGCATATTTGACTCAGGATTATGTCAGTGTGGTCGGTGACAGTGAAAGTCTTGTTCTTATCAGGGAGTAAGTAATGTAAAAAGGCATTTCATTTAAAACTGACTGTCCAGGCCCTAGTTCTCCAGTCAGGATAACCTGGAACTGGCTATGTACACCAGGCTGGCCTTGAACTCAAAGAGACCAGCCTGACTGCTTCCAGAGTGCTGGAATTATAAGTGAGCCTCCATGCCTGTTTGAAACAGAGATGTTTAAAATGTGTCTGGGCATGTCCCTTTAGCTACAGGGCTAAGGGACAGCCAACCACATTTTCAGAAGCCAATGAATAAGCACTGACGCACCTTGCCCGGTCTGTGCCTCAGGCACTCTCTCCCGAATGACTCGACAGGCGTCGTAGACAGCTGTAGATGGCTCGAACTGCATGGTCTTCACCACATTGCAGTGGCGGACACAGATCTTTAAGGATAGGGCCACCATTTTCATAGATGACTTGATGGGTTTCACTTAGAGCATCTAGAAAACACAAGGAGAAAAGCCTTGCTTAATGCAGACAACCATTATTTAGCTGTAGGGGAAAATGCTTAGTTCTTAAGCTGGCTCCCCAGCTACAAAGTCATTCACATTGCTGTCAGAACCAGTGTCGTATGTGATAATGCGTTAACATTTCTAATTCAAGGAACGGCAACATATATTCCTCCACAAGCAACACCAATGACTGTCAAGAATTAGCCCCAAACTGAATGGAGGTGCCACGGCCTGTGCGGCGGCTGGACGGCCAACAGGACAGAGGAGTTAGAAATGGCTGACATGGCCCACCACCACATCAATGTTTCAAAGCCATCGCTAAGGCTGCTTCCAAACATATTTAAGGAACTCTGACCACTTCTGGTCAATAGTTTTTAAGCTCTAAAGATAAATGGGGCAGTTTTGCTGTGTTGCAGATGGCTTTATGCATCTGTCTGTCCCCTGGTGAATAGTGATCGTTGCAGAGTTTCCCAAACCCCGAGATGTCCCAGCACTGCCCAGGGCTAGGAGTCAGTGGAGAAGGCCATGAGGTTCAATGTCATCAGGGATGCCTTTCATGAGACACGGCAGAGAGGAAGGAATGGCTAATCTTTGCTAATCCCTCAAAATTCTTCATGGTTATTCATCGGCTTCTGAAATTCTAAGCGTTCTCGTAGAACAGGAGTAGATAGAGAGGTGTCATAAGAAAAGCCAGTGACCAGCATAAGACTGGATCAGATCAGATGAAAGATGAGGACACGGAGTCTCTGCCAACTCGGGTAACACAGTTCAGTGGAGTGTAGGACCCAAACTAAAGTGGATAGTAGGGTCAAGAGAGGGATGAAGGAGGGACTGGCTCAAAGGATACCAACACATCAACTTTGCAGGCTTGCTCGGGGGTGGGGGTGTGGGGGGTGGGGGTGGGAAGAGCCAACAGGTAGAAGTTTTGTGGATAAACTTTTATCCAAAAGTGTGCCACCTGTCCCTATCAGGAAGCCATACACATATGAGTCTGCTCCTCATGATCCTAAGGTGGTCCAGGGCACCTAAGTGCCCTCCCTCACCATAATCCACCTCACTGGGGCCCTGACCACATAGCTGCCTCTCAGTCTACTGGAGAGGAGAAGGTGAGTAGACAGGGCATTTGGTTTGGGAGCCTACTGTCTGGGTTTAGCCCCAAGCTAGGAGTGCCTTGGACTTCTGTGCCAGTCATTTCCCTTTCAGACCACAGGAAGAAACGGGTACCCATGGGAAGCTTTCCTCATCAGTATTGAATGCTTCCTCCACCTGGCATGCCAGGAGGAAGGACATGGAATGCAGGCAGCTCTTTCAGTCCAAGACAGAAGCTCAAAAGGTTGAGGAATAGCAGAGGCCATGAGAATCGTGTTCTGGACTATTCAGTCATCCAGAACAACTACTGCAAAGAGATCATCATCCTTACTCAGGGACACATGATAAAGGAAATCCTCCTCACACAGATGAGCCTTTGTTCAAGGGCACTGTGCATAGGCCAAAGACTACAGGGAGTCCAGCATGGCTGCTACTCCTGGGTTCATAATCAACTGCAATTCTGTTTTCTGTGTACTGTACAGGAATCTGTATATGCTTGTGCACATGGTATATAGGAGTGTGTATATGTTCATGTGTGTTTATGTGTATGAATGCCAAGGACAACCCTGGRCCTCTTCCTTGATTGTCCCTCACTGTCATGTTTTGAAACAGGGCCTCTTACTGAACTTGAAGCCCATCAATTCAGTTAGACTGGCTGGCCAGTGAGCCCCAGGATCATCCTGTCCCCACCTGCCTAGCCCTATGATTAGAGGTGTGCACCTCCACGCTTGGCTTTTTTCTCAGATGCTATATACCTGAAGCCAAATCTACATTCTTTCATGGCAAGCTCTTTGTCAACTAAGCCACCATGGTAATATTTTTAAAAATGCAATGCATGTATATAAAGAAATGAGTTCTAAATAATTTCTTACATGTAAAGGCTAGGTTTTTAATATCATGTAAGATGGCCACTTATGTAGCCAATGCCTGGATCTGAAACCAACGTGCACGATGATTTACTCATCCTGACAAGCCCCACAGCAACAAACTAGATCTCACGCCACTCTTAAATGAGCAAGATTCTTGCAAAATGGACATTTGTTAGCATTAAGTGCTGTGCTTTACCCTAGGGCAAGGAGAGGGGATTGAAGTGTTTATCAGTTGAGTGACGTTAACTGAAGATGAGGATATTTGAGCAGTCTCACCAGACTTCCTGAGCAAATGATGCAACTCAAACAACCTTGACAAAGATCYATGCTCCTCCACTACCTGGCTATTTCCCGGGCAGCTGCCATTTGTCTCCGCTCCTGTACCCTACCTCCATTTTAACGGTGCACACTTGATTGCAGAATGGCTGATTGGGATTCTTTTTCACATTTAGCTGCAAGAAAGCCCACAGCCAGATTCATATATGAGTTTCTGCAACTCTCATTTATGGCTCAACCAAGGAAGTTTTATTTCCTGTTCCTCCAGTTTGAGTTCTTGCTCTCACACTGATCGTAAGCACTGTGTGTATATTAGCAGACAGGATACACTGCCAATGCATAACATTTCCTTTATTTTCCTTTTAATAATTTCTTCTCACTCTAATGACACTTTGCTCTCACTATATATACAAAAGTCGCTTGGACCAGCAAAAAAAAAAAAAAAAAAAAAACAACAAAAACAAAAAAACAAAAAACATCCTTCTATGCCATCCATTATAGAAGATGAGCCACTGGAACCAGCAGTGAAATACAGGAACATTCTAGATATTAAAGAAGTCACTCCCTATATAGGCTAGGATCTTCCTGGCCAATCCCAGCTCCAGCCAGGGAGCTCCATGAAAACCATTCACCATTGGTCAAGATGGGCGGCTACGCCTTGGAGTTATGCCTGATAGGTCAGAACCAGGAGGCGGTCCACCCACCTTGCCTTGTTAATGGATCCACCCAGAACTCTAAAGAGCCCATGCCTCAGATTCCCACTCAGGAAAACAGACGGAGAAAA
The DNA here is from genome assembly GCA_002335545.1 of Apodemus speciosus. Classification (NCBI taxonomy): domain Eukaryota; kingdom Metazoa; phylum Chordata; class Mammalia; order Rodentia; family Muridae; genus Apodemus; species Apodemus speciosus. The sequence continues at coordinate 398,355 of BDUI01000104.1, read as the reverse complement.
AAGATCAGTAAGACTGCTACAGAATTAAATGAGTTAGATATGTCAAAGGCACCCAAGATGGTGATGAGTAATTTTGTTATTAAAGTTAGCTCTGGGTGTCACAGAAACACCCAAGCACCCTACTGCTCCCAGCTGTTCATCTTACTGAGTATGCTTGACTCCATAAGAGGGGAACAAAGACAGACAAGATCCTGTCTAAGGCGAGTGAGCACCTTCTAGTGAGCCCTAGATTCACTTCTCAGGTCCAGTGCTCAGCCTTATACATGATCTTTCCTAGACATTCCAGGGTCTCATGAGGAGATATAAAGCTGGGTGTTTGTGGAGAGGCTGAGTCTTAGCACCTAAATCTTAGAGATATCCAGATTTGCCAAATCAAAGAGCTCAAAAGGCAAAAACAGTGCCCTCTATGGGGCAGGGCTGGCATTGCACCTGGCTCCAGCTCAGTAGTGTTTACCAGTGAATTCTATTCAGGAACATTCTAGAGGAAGCAATATGGGAGCTCTGCATCTATCCCTACAAAATGGCAAAACAGGAAGGCCAGACCATCTCTAATCAGTGGGACTTTGCCTCTCCAGGACAGCAAGGACCAGATACTATGTTCATCCTTTCTTGACTTGACCCATAGTATGGCCCTGCATCCAATTATGAATGGCAATAGCATCCCCCATCTTCAGGTCTGCTCCTTGCTCTGGAGGTAATGAGCCATGTCTGATAGCTGCATGCATCTCATAACCAAGTATCACCACGAAGATGGGCCTTTACAAAGTTAAGCTTCATCTCTACTCATATCTTAGGTTCTAGTGAGCACGTCAGTGAGCAGAGCCACGGGAAGGGCTTCTGTGTCTCCTCAGTCTTACTTGTACCTCTATGGGGGAAGAAAGGTAGCTTCTTTGCTGAGTAAGAACCTACTAGACACTGTGGCTCTGTTCTCTAGAGGTGCTGTAAGACTTTGCCCTCCAGGATTTTAAGGGATCAGTTGCACAGGGCTCACCCTAAACATTCAGACTCAGATACACTAAACTGAGCAGGCCCATCAGAAAGGTAAATCCGCTCAACCTTCCCGGGAGCCTACTGTCTTTTTGCTGGTGAGGGTAAGCTGCCCGTTTCACTTCTTCTACAGGAGCTGCATTTTCTGTGACTACCCAGGCCCTCCTCAATAAGCCTCCTGCCGTCTCAACTCTCTCAGGACCCAGGAGGCTGGTCTCTTGTAGAGAGGCTCCCTTTGCCCCACAGCTTTATTTAATTATATGCTCAGGCAAAGCAGCGAGGAACAGGTTTTTCAGAGCACCCAGCATCCATTTAGCAAGGGACCAGGCCTACTGGCCCGGCTGCAGCCACAGTGGGAAACCAGACACGGAGCAGTTCCACAAGCCCATCACGGGTTTCTTTCAGAGAGGCCAGGACCACTGCTCAACCTTGAGCCCTTGAATTAGGAGGGCAAGTGGTGAAAGACACTCGGAGCCATTTACTATCTAAACAGGTGTGGAATGAGCAAGGAGCCAAGCTGGCCAATCGGAGCCCCAGCCACAGGGCAGCTCTAATTACCCATGGGCTACTGCTGTGGTTCCTGGCCATCCCCAATCTAGCATTAAGCATGTAAACCATGGTTTTGGGAACATATCTGCCTTTAGAGCACCATCACCCCTCTTGGCTTTGGGGAACAAGGCTGAGTTTGCATAATCAGCATTGAATCCCAAGGCCCCAAACACATGGCAGATACTGAAGAGCTCAGAAATGAATATGTGCGCCAAGGAAAGATGTAGGCAGCCTTTTCATGTCTCACTTTGATGTCCCCTGAGTTTTGTTAGGGCCGTTTATAGGAGCATGGACACTTTACCTTACCAGTGGTGACACTTCTGGAAAATGTCACTCCTTGCCCCCTCCCCCAAGCAACCATCAGCATTTGTGGCTCCTCAGGGAGGGGCAGGGCCCCATGGACCTCTTCCTTTTCACGACAGAATTGGGGGGGGGTGTCCTGTACAGGGAATCATGCCTGCGGTGAGTTCAAGAGTGCAAAGGCCAAGACCTGGCCAGAGCACAAACTTCCATGGCATCCCACCCCTCTGGCTTTCACAGTCATTCTGAGGATCTTCTGTGAAGCTCCTTGAGACACGGATGAGGTCCCATTTCGGGCTGAGCACCCAACAGACACTACTGAAACTTTGAACAGCTGTTTCCACAGTTATGGCTGTCTACTGCAAAGAGACTCTGACTAAAGCTAACAGCAGCACTGATACATGGAGATAAACATCAATGCCATAGAAGGCAACCTGATATATGCATCGTGTCCACCAGGAAACAGCAGTAGCTTGCTTACCACACCCTATCACTTTCACAGCCAGGAGCTGCTAACTAAGCTTACACTGCATGTTACTTCCCATCTGTGGAGTTGACTCAAATCAGACCAAGACAATAATCAAAGGCTTAAGGGTGAGCAGGTTGTGAACATCTATTTACAAGACCAAACTATGTCTATTCATCTAAACCCCATTTTAAGGAC
>BDUI01000104.1:374076-388649 GCA_002335545.1 Apodemus speciosus | reverse complement strand
ACAAAACGGGGGGGGGGGCATGGAGAGATGGCTCAGTGGTTAAGAGCATTGACTGCTTTTCTAGAGGTCCTGAGTTCGATTCCCAGCAACCACACGGAGGCTCACAACCTCACAACCATCTGTAATGAGATCTGATGACCTCTTCTAGTGTGTGAAGACAGCAACAGTATGCTCATATACATAAAATAAATAAATCTTTTTTAAAAAGGGGAGTACCTTTTATCAGAAGCCCCTTCTAGCAAAGAAATCAATACAGCAAAGCCTCAAGACTGGCCAAGATTCAGAGAGCAAGTAACTGTTATGGGCCCAGCTCTAAACAAGACAATACTATAGAAGAAGCCATAGTAAGGATACACTAGAAGACACAGTGCATGGCTAGAAAAAGTTCCCATCCTCTAGACTCCATACAACCAATGCAGTTACCAACTCCCAACAACTGTCCTTACCTGCAAGGGGCCCACACAAGATCAGGTCCATCAATAATCAGTCATGGAAAAGGAGAGGCTTCTGGGGTCCTACCCTTTATCTCTAAGCTATTGGCTGATAGTTGGAGGGGGCGTCACTGCCAGACTGAGCTCACCATCTTCACACAGATAGGTATAGAGCATGGTCCTGGGTAATCACAGTAGGTCCCAAGAGAAAATGAACAGACATAATTGTGAGAAATTTGGAGGGAGGGAGAAAGGTGGACAGGGCTGGTAGGTAGAGTGGAGGTAAGAATTGTCAGTGTGAGTGGTATATAGAAAGGGGAGAAGGAGGGAGGGATAGATGGGCGGAGGGAGGCAAGGAGGGAGAAAAAGCATATGGGAAAGGACAAGAAATGATGAACTTACCATGACATAGTTATGACACAGCCACCTACACATAAAGCCTCCTATGCTGCCACCACCAGCAGATCAACATGCTATCTGATTCAGAGATGTGGCATTTGCAGAGGCACTTAGGTTAAAAATCATCTCACTATGGTGTGTTCCATATACACCTTGAATGTCCTGCAAAGAACCACATATTGAAGAACTATTTCCCAGTGTATGGGAGCACTGGGGGATGGTGGTACCTGTAGGCAGCGGGGCCCAGGAAAAGGAAGTTGGGACCCTAGGGGAGTGCCCTTGAGGGAGACCGTAGGACTTCTACCCGTTCCTGCCCCTTTTTGCTTACCTGATACCATTATGTGAGCAGCCCCCTCCGCCATGAATTCATAACATACAATGTAAAGCAATATGATCAAATGACCAAGGCTAAAATAACCGTCAGTCAAAACAAAGCGTTTCACCTTTGAAGCTAATCACTTAAGGATTTTTCTGGGAGGAGGAAGGGACAAGGGCTCATACCCCAAATCAGCTCAAACTCACTACATACAGCCTTGGATGACCCTCAAGTTCTCAGGCTCTCATCCACGCTTCTCAAGTGCTTGAAGCACACACATGCATCACTAACCCCGGGCTTCTCGAATGCTCTACCAACTGAGCTACAGCTTCAAACCAACCTCAGATTTATTTTTAGCCAAAGCAGCAATACAAAAGACTAACACAGGGTTAGCCCTAATCCAAAATAACTGGTGTTCTTATAAGGGATAGAATTTGGAAAGACGGAAGATATAAAGACACAAGGAGAGGAGGCTAAGCATAAACTAAAGTGAGAGGCATGGGCTGCATGCTTGCCTTGCAGTCCCCAGATGCAACCACTCCCAGCAGCATCACCCTCTTGGACTGACCAGCTTACCCAGCTGTGGGGAAAGAGACTTCTGCTGTCTAAGTCAGTTTGTCTATAGGAACTTCTCACAAAAGCCTACCACACTGCTCTTCGCAGCTAGGTCAAATATTGTCATCATTTTAATTAACTTTACAAACTGTAGGTGTTGTGTGTGACTCCTCCCAGCCCAAGAATTGCTATCTTGGGGAGCTCAGCTGCACGTGCTTGCAAAAGTATTGGCCTCCATGCTTATTGACTTTATGTTCCCTCATGAAGGGCAGGGGAGGGTTGGAAGACCCTGAGGAGTTCCAGTTGCTCCCAATCGTATGCAACTCTGCCTTTTACTGAATGTGGCCTTGAGGAAGGGCTAAGGTATTTAAGTCAGAGAAGACCAGAGGAGGTGGGCTCCATCTATGGGACTAGGGAAAGTTCCCATCCCTGCTGGGTAAAGGCTTTCCAGGTAGAAACTCCCATACTCCTGTAAGTAACGCTTCAGCTCCGCTCTGGAAGGAAGGAAGCCCAGTGAACTCATTGGTTCCTTGGCATGAACTTCAGAGGACTCGTGCATYTGTCATCGGGATCTTAGGAGGAAGGATAGACATTGTTATAAATTCTCCATGGGAAGGAATTTAAAACAACAGTAGGTCTTTTGACATGAGTTGACCAATACATAATTAAGTATAGCCAGAAAGCTGGAGGTAAGCATAAATGCATGTCTAAATAAGCAGAGGCACAGATGCAGGTGTTCATATAGGCAAAGGCACAGGGATGCACGAAGGGTATGATATATATGACTTGATAGTATATATGTACATATATACATATATACATACACACACACACACACACACACACACACACACACACACACACATATGTGTATATCCTCTATGGTCCTAGATACCAATATTCTGTACCACCCAACAAAATTGCAGTTACATTGAAAATGTTCATCAGCCTAAGATGAACGAAGCATGAGAATCCAGTTTCTTTCATTTGTGCCTAAGCATCCTACATGAACATTTTTTTCTTAAATGATAGAATCATATTAAGGAGATGTTAGAATTTCCTATGGTACAGACTCCACCTGCCCCAGGAATTAAAACAAATAAATCCAACTACACCAGAAGCCTACTTATTAGTATTTGTTTCTAGACTGTCCTGTTTGGCTTCCTTGCAAGATGAGACCCAGGTTCTAGAAATTCCTTCTACTTACTAGATTTAGCCCAACCACCTCAAATTTCAGATTCCAGTATTTAGAGCCCTGGTAAGAAAGACTGAGATTCCGTTGCTATAGTGACAGCAGCAGAGAAGGGAGAAGCTGACAGCTACAGGGGAATGAAGAGATAAAGTAAGGCATTAAAGGGCCTTCACCCTTCACAGTACATACATGTCCTGCTCAGAGCCAGTACTGTCACCCAGAGAAAAGACTTGCCCTCTGTGAGGTCCAATATGGGGAGAGAGGAAACCACAGAGCAACGCAGTCTAGAATAAGAGATTCAGTTGTTCACATCACCAACGTCCCTCTGAAGTCTATGACCAAAGGATGAAAGCATGGCTCTGTGACTGGGTGACTAGGTAGGTGCCCTTGAGGCTCCTGAGGGGTCCCATGATGAATCTAGGTCAGTGTGACCTTCCCAAGGAAGACCCAAGTGGGTAAGCTCCTGACAAGACGAGGAGTAGCCTCTAGCACAATCAAGTTATCCACCTTCAACCACATCTCATAAGCAGCATAGATCACAAAGCAGAAGACTATATCATCTATGAATTCTTTGTGTATAACAGCAGAAGACCTAAACAGAGCTGCTGTCCTTGTTTAGAAGGCTGCAGGGACAAATTTGCACACAAGATAGAACCTTTGATTAGAATTCATGGAGACTTCGAAGCCACCCTATTAGCGTGGTGCAGTAGCCATGCCATATCTACCAACGTGAGTTCTCTTCATCATTACCATCATATACAGACAGCAGGCTGCTTTTAAATACTTTGCAATAAAGCTATCACGTGTAAATAATGATGGGTAATCATTCACATCACATGACTTAAAGATCAAGAACTCATTGTGTAAGTGCCCTGCCATGGTCGGAGTATTTGTGTGTCAGTCCCCATTCATGGTGAAACTTGATCCTGGATTTAACAATAGTGAGGGGCAGGAGGACCAAGGCGATGCTTAGACCACAAGGACAAAACCCTCGTGGGTGAGTGCATTTTCAAAGGCTTGAGGGGACGTTTGTCTCTTCCATTATTCTGCCAGGAAAGACATAGTGTTTATAAAGGAGGACCCAGAAATCAGGACTATCCTGGGAGTGGAGTGTAGAACTCAGCAGGCACGGCCTGAGGCAGCCCGCTGGTCCTTTGGTCTCCGACTTCACAGCCTCTAGAACTGTGGGAAATGGTTTCGGCTCACAAGCTACCCCGTCTTGGGTATTTTGTTAGAGCTGCACAACCAGATGAAAANACGCAGGTGGCTGCTTATCTGGCGCAGGGGGGGAGCAGCGCTAGGGGACATCTTGTGGTTTTTTTCTGAGAACTGTTTTTCCTGACTTAGCACAGTTCTGACCTTCACAGTTTAGGTACAGTTTGCCCTTAGTAATTTTTTACTCTTTCAAAAACACTCCCTCAATGCTCATACGCTGACTCCCACTTGTTGCTGTGGAGTCCTCAGGAGACTGAGGCCTTTAAATCTGGGTCTTTTTGTGGTGATGGTCAAGACAGACAAGTCCCCTCTCTTATTATAGTAAATTTTAATCTTGTTTGGTTTTATGGTCATTTTGTAATTTTTCACTGTGCAGGCTGGGGATGTGTCTCAGTTGGTAGAGTGCTTGCTGATGTGCAAAAGTCTGTTCAGTCTCCCCGCACTGCACTGCATAAACAGGGTGTGGTGGTGCTTTTCTGCAACACCACCTGCAAACAGAAGGTGAAAGCGGGGAGTGTCAGTTCAAGGTCATCCTCAGACACAAAGAGAATCCAAGACCTTGCCTCAAAACAAACAAGCAAGCAAACAACATCATCTAAAAAGCTTACTGTGGGGAAAAGGTCCCATTCCCTCTCTGGAGCCCCTAACCTTGCTAAAGTAAAGAATTTCTTGTCAAAATGGAAATGGTATCTTTTCATGAAAAATATAATAAATATTTATAGACATTGATGCCATCACCCCTGAAATGTTGAGCAAAGCTATTTCTCTTTTTACTTCATTATTGATCTAGTCACACAGTACTTGATATGCAGAAAATAACACTGACTTTATAGCCACAGACCTTATAGCACACACACACACACACACACACACACACACACACACACACACACTTCATTGACTTCATTAGATGCCACTGTGACAGCCCAGAGAGCAGTAAGAGAAACAAGAAATCAATGTCATGATAAACTCTGCCTGGGAGCCCAGGAAAGGGCTTTGGAAGGGCCCTCCTAGGACTGTGATGAGAGCTCCAGGCCACAGGCCTCCTCACTCTACAACCATATGTATGACTAGCTGGAGAAGATGCATTTACGTATGATTAGATGACGTTGATACCTCCTGGCTGGCGCTCTTAGGAAAAAGACCAAGGCAATGGGATGGCTGATTAGAAACAGAAGTCCCAGAGATTAACATGGGTGTGTGGCCCTTTCTCGATGTCCTTGCCATCTTTTAAACTAGGTAACTCCTAAGATGGGGATCCTCAAAGGTTCAAGTCTAAAAATAGAGCCCTATCTTCCTTTAATTTTTTAATTTCATTTTTATCTTATATACATTTTAAATCTCTCTGTGTCCATGTCTGTGTTTGGAGGGAACATTTATGATATAGCATGTGTATCCAACTCAGAAGTCAAGACAATTGTAGGAGTCCATGCTTGGTTTTCACCTTGTTTGAGGCAGTGCTTCTTGTTCACCACTGGGTATTCCAGTCTGCCTGGCTGTTAGCTTCTGAGGATTCTCCTGTCTCTCTTCCCATCTTCCCTCAGGAGGGCTGGGATTACAGACACGTTACCACATCTGGCTTTATGTGGGTTCTGGGGCGTTGCCCACTTGCCATCTCCCCAGCCTCCTGGCCTTTTTTTCTGAATACCTAAAGCCGAGCTTGCTTTACCTGCAAGGCAATCTCTTTCTAAGGAGGTCTGYCTCTCAGTTTTACAAGTGTCAGCTCAGGGCTGAGTGACCTACTTTGCTTTGAGGCCTGTGCTGAGGCAGATCATCCTGGTGTGAACGTATGACAGAAAAAACTGCTCAGCTCATGATGCCAAGAAGCAAAGGAGAGATGGGATTCCAATAGCTCTTAAAGAGAACCTCCTCTCAGTGCATACCATCTCCTAAAAGTTCCACTGCCCCCAAACACCATTCTAGCAGGGGTCACCAAGCCTTTACCAATTGACCTTTGGGGGACATTTATCCACACTACACCATCAAGAAGTGAGACCCAACATGGGAAAGTCTCTGATGAGTCCCTAGCCTATTCCTCCTTTCCACCAGTTACACAGAGGCTCAACTCTATCAACCACACCTTCCTCTTTCCCTCTTTTTTTACTAAAATTTTCAAAATTCTCTTTTCTTGGTTATATATCTAGGAATGCACTGCCAGACAGCTTTCCGGGGCAAAGGCACCATTTATGCTCTTAGTCCATGTGTACAGGGGTTTGAAATCACTCCATATTCTCCAAGACCTATTACTATTCATTGGCCCTGGAAGGTGGAGCTAGATCTCTTTAACTTACACATGGACCTAATAGCTAGAGATGCTGAACATCTTTTCCAGTGCCCACTGATTATTCATTCACTTCTTGGGGAAAATACTTATTTTAGTCCTTTGTCCACCTCAAAAGATAGATTATTACTCTTTTTCTTATTAGAGAGTCTTAGAGTTCTTATATCGTCTAGGTACCAGACTCTGGTCAGTTGACTGGCAGTATGTTCTCCAATGCTGGAAGTTATCTAGATAGTATCTGTCAATGATTCAAACTTTTGATGAAGACCATCTCCTACATGGGTTTTTTTTTTCACTTCTTGAGCATTCAATTCTACCCAATGCAACACCACGAAGATTCATACCTACTTTTGAAAGATTTTATGTATATGGGGTTTTTTTGCTTTGTTTTAGACAGGAGTTTTGTTTTGTTTATGTAGCTCTGCTTGGCCTGAAATTTACTATCTAGACCAGGTTGGCCTCAACTCAGAGAGGAATGTTTGCCTCCGCCTAGTATTAAAGGTGTGAACCCCCATGCTTGGTGGTGTTTTTGTTTGTTTGTTTGTTTTTGTTTTTCCCACGAGTTCTATATTTTAGCTGGTAAAACGTTTAGATATTTGACCAATTTGGAGGTCATTTTCCTAATATCTTCTGGGCAGGTAAACTGAATTTTCTGTGTCAGTTTTTAAAACCGAGCAAACGGGCTGGAGAGATGGCTCAGCAACTAAGATCACTGGCTGCTCTTCCAGGGATCCTGAGTTCAATTCCCAGCACCCATAAGGTGGTTCACAACCATCTATAAAGGGATCTAATGCCCTCTTCTGGCAGGCAGGTGTACATGTATTGAGCACTCATACATAAGATAAAGAAACAAGATAAAGCTGTTCATCTGTTTTCTTTTTCTTTTTTAAAAAAAAAAAAAAAAAAAAAAAAAAAAAAAAAAAAAAAAAAAAACCCTAAGCCAAGAGGGCTGGGGCAACGGTGCAGCTGGTAAAGTAGCAGTGGGAGCAGTTCAGGTTCAAGTCCCGGGTTGGGTGTGATGGCTCCTGCTGCTGATCTCAGTGCTGAGGAGGGAGGACAGGCAGACTCCAGGGCTCACCCACAGGACATCCTAGCCTATTTGTCAATCTCCGGGCCAACAACAACAATGACAATGACAACAACAAGACCAGCGACACCAGGAAAGGGGAGCAGCTACTGGGTAATGATGCCTGAAGTCTACCTCTGGCCTCCACATGCAGGTCTGGCTCCTAACACCCACCCACTAGCTCATAACTGCCTGTAAATCCAGGTCCTCTTCTTGCTTCTGAGGACTCCTGAACGCACAAGGTATACAATCATATATTCATCATACATCCAAATACAGGTACATCAAATAAACAAATCTTTAAAAAAGTTTCTGGATAGTATCACCATGGCTCATGTCTGCTCTCTAGCAAAACATGGTATAAAGGGTCTTAAGACACAGCCCCCCCACCCCCCAGTGCGTTCTTACAATCAGTTCGGGAATAAAGGTTCATCTCCCTTGTTCTATCTCAAGGAGTTAGTAGTTAAATGGCAGGTCTTTCTAAAAAGTCAAGTTTCGCTCAGGCCATATCTTGCACGATGAAGCCAAGAGTGAATGAAATATCCATCAAGAGGCCTAAGCTATTTTTGACAGTAGACATGATTTTGCAGCAGAGCCAATGATTGCTCTGGAAACCCTAATCTATGCTATAAAACATCACTTTCCTAAATAAGCAAAGACTTCCTGACTTTACAGACACAGCAGGTGTTTCGTGAAATTCAGAAGAAAAAGAGTCAGGTGTGGTAACAGTTGCTTGTAATTTCATTGATGGGGAGGTGGAGACAAGCAGATCTCAGGGGCGCGCTGGTCAGCCAGCCTAGCCTAATGGCTGAGTCCTGGACAGGAAGAGACGCTATCTTAAAGAATAAGTACCAGGCCAATGAGAGCCTCTGTCTCGAAAACGAAGGTGGAGAGTATCTATTGAGTGACACTTGAGTTTGTCCTCACACACGTGTGTGCATGTGCACATACCCACAGACCATGACAGAACATGAATGGTTTCACAGCTATAATAATTCATGTCTCAGGCCAGGATTATCAGCGGATTATCAATAAAGGGGAAGGAAAATTACAGTCCTCACCTTCTTGTAAAGAAGGAACTGCAACATAGGATCTAATTAAGCAAGAATGATCAATTAGCATCGCTATTAATCTTAAATTCTGTGGTGTAAAATAATCTAAGCATGCTAACAGAATTATGAAATTCTAATTTCTACATCAAGGTTATAGAAGAGGAGAATATTCATTAGTCTCTGTGTGGTTTTAGACCCTTCTATAATAATTTCTATTGAAAACCGAAGTCATAGCATGATTTGAATCCTAATGGATTAAATTCCAATGCTACACACTCCATCACTCCCCATGACACCAGGCACTGGAAACATAATGCAATCCCTACCTGGAAAGAATTAACAGAGGGGGAACCAAGCCAGAAAATAATTGCCTAATAAAAATCTTTTTATTCTCCAAGCCTTAACAAGATGTATTCTTAAAGAAAAAGAAAATTAGAAAAATTAGTATACTTGACACTTTAATGTAACTGTGTAATAACCAATTTGTAAAACTGGAATAAACAAAGGTGGTTCTGAGAGAGCTCAGAGACAAAACCTTTACTCTGTGTGCGGTATGGCTGGTTCTATTTTTAAAATAATGTGTCTCCGAAACAGCAGTTCAATTTTTACCTTGCCTTCAAAAAACACAAATCAATGACCTGTACCATGATTCTGTGTCCTTGCTTATCTCAGGATAATTGTAACCATTAAATATACAACTGGATGAATTTAACGTGAAAACCAAAAAGAAAGCCCTTTGCTTACCTAATTACCTCCTTGGCTGGTTCCCAAAAACTCACCAAYTCCCTTTATCAGGGGGACAAAGACAGCAAGACAGAAACAATCCCTGTAAATCCTCCCTGAAAGCAGACAAGGCAGGGCACAGCTCCTCTCACCAGAAGGTAGAGTGATAGATTCTAATATCTAACTTCCCTTCCTGTACATCTAAGAGCCGGATCGTCCCCTTAAGAATTCTCTTTTGCCAAGAAACAAAATGGTCTAACTACTAGAAGTGCATTAGCTCTCTGGTAATGAAATTTTAAAAGGCTTGTCCAACCTAGGCATGGCTAGCACAGGCAAACAGAGAGCCGGATGCTTCCGGATCCTTCCACTTGGAGGTCTTACCTGGGCCTCTTCCCAGTCCCTAAGCATATCTACCTACACTCCTCTCTTGAGCTGGACACCGTATAGAAATTCCTTTTTATTGTCCTTGAGTGTGGGCCAAGAGGAAACACACTGGCTATCACTGAGTTAAAACCAACCCTGCTTCRCTCCTCAGGCTGTTCCCTGTCATGTCCACTGTCCCGGTCATGTCCACTGTCCCGCACCTGACACAAATCACCCTGTCATCTGTTTATCTACACATTAACTTCATATCACAGGCCTGGTCTAGCTAAAACCTCATTTCTGTAGCTTCCAGCACTGCATGCAGTGGTCTCTAAGGGATGAGTATCTGTGGACAAGGCATTGATCATCTCAGACTCGTAATTGAAGTCGTGAGGGCAGGTGATCTGAGACTGGCCATTATGTGAAGGTGAGCATCCTTTGGAAGAATGGAAGAAAGTAAGAAATGTGCTAGGCTGTGATCGACCTCCCCCGCAATGTCCCTCCGCACAGGCTCTTACATGTGTATGGTGCCTTGTATGTGGAGGTTGAATTGGTGGGAGTTGGTTTTCTCCTACCATTTGAGTCAGTCCCAGGGATAGAACTCTGGTTGTCAAGATCTGTGGCAGGTGCCTTTATCCACTGAACCCTTGATGGTCATATTTAATCAATGTCTTACAATGAAGCCCATATTGACTTCAAACTCAAGATCTCTTGCCCCAGACTCCTAAGTGTTGGGATTAAATGGTGTGAGTGATTATACCCCATCGCCTGAGTCTGAGTGTCATCTTTCAGGGGACAAAAGGCTTTATCTTGGCACATTTCAGCAATCTAGATGTGATTATTCCAGACAGGCATTAAAGGACATGATTTGGTCTCATATATTTCTTGTTCAAAGAAAGAGGAAGAAAAATTTCCCAAACCACAGACTACAACTGGTGCTAATACAAGGTAGGACTGTTGACCTACACCTTTTTGTTGATAGTTTCAAAAGCCTGAAATGCAGGACCAAGCCCTTTGGCAATGTCTTGTATTTCCTATATACATTAAAATCACACCCAGAATCTTTCACATGCTGTTACTTCCACTGCTTGAAATGAATTGAGATGAATGGTTTTAACAGTGTAGGAAGGACCGGGCATGGTGGTTCATCCCTTTGATCCCAGCACCGGGAACCTCTGAGTTTGAGGCCAGTCTGGTCTATAAAGTGAGTTCCAAGACAGCCAGAGACCCTAATCACTCACACACACACACACACACACACACACACACAGAGGGAGAGAGACAGAAACACAGAGAGACAGAGACAGAGATAGAGAGAGCACACAGAGACAGAGACAGAGAGCACATGTAAGAAGACACACGTTATTTTTTCAAGACAAAAGGTTTCACTCTGCTGTCAAGGGAGCTTCCTGCTTCAGGCCCAATCACCTGTGTGAACAGGCATCTGACAGTGTGCTCATCTTACTTAATGCTCTCCAGCTATCCACTGGCCACTGGACAATGTGATAGCTGAGATTTTGTGGGGGTTCATGCAATCAGATTTCAGTGGAAACTCTACCTCAATGTCTGCCGCCTCCCCCCACACCACAGGCACCATGAGCAGCTGGCACTGCTCCCCCAGCATCCATCCCATCTGTCCATGCATTTCTGCATCGTCCAGCACAATAGCATCACCAGAGTGCAGCCTAGAAGAGGCTGGATTTGAAAGTCTCATCCTCTAAAAAGACAGGTGGCTTCATTTAAAATTCCTCGCCTCTATCAGCCTCAGCCTATGCTCTTCCAAAGTCCCAAAACATATGCTGGGGAGTTGTTGTCCTCCCTGTGCCCTTACCAGGGCAGAAGAGGCTTGTTCCAGGCAGCTGCTGGCTTCCTCCTGGCCCTTCAGCAACACCGCATTCAAACACAAGGAAGCTGGTACTGCTGAGTCCAGCTCCCAGAAGGCATTGCTTCCCCTTTTGAGCTCTAATCATGACCTCTTACCTTTAGTTTATATACAAGTCTCTGGTATTGAAAAGTCACCAACTAACCCTGAAATACCCCAAACCTGATCATCCTCTGGTAGAGGGGGCTCTGCTCCAGGCCAGGGCCTTGGGGGCTTCCAGGTGTGATCGGCACTGACTGCAGCTTTGAGGGAGTTTCCTCCTATCTGGTTCATTTGAGTCTCCTCAGTAACCAGAAAAGTAGGTCAGCAGTCTGAACCACAGTCCAAAGCCTGATGTGCACATTTGCTAATGAAGAGCTAAGCCCCACTGTTCTGTGGGTTTTGCTAGATACAGGCAGTGACATCTGCACCTGTGTCCTTCTGCTACTGTCCCTACTCCCAACACACATTCCCAGAAGCCTTGATTTTTCAGCACAATAACATGCTTTTACCCCATGTCATGGAGTTGTCATGTAAACCCAACAATGGTCTGCTAGGCAAGTAGGAAAAAGAAAGCAACCTAGGATGCCATTGGTGTACACAACTTCCAGGTCGCCAAACTCAGGCAGAGGAAAGCAACAGCCTCTGAGAAAGATGGGCTTCCTCTTCCTTACACACACTTCTTCATTTGGTCAGTATACATGATATTAATGAGATGCTTTTAGTCTTCAAGTTCATGTTTTAAGAACCCCGCTGTAGGACTGAGGAGATGGTTCAGTGGGTGTTCTAGTTTACTTTATTGTCTCTGTGATAAAACATCAACCCAAATCTAACTTGTGAGGAAATGGGTTTACTTCAGCGTATTTGTTACAATCTATCCTTGTTGGAAACCAGGTAGAAACTTGAAGCAGAAACCAATGGAGGAAATGTGGCTCACCGGCTTGGTCTCCACTGGCTCCTGTTCAGTCGTTATTCACATACAATCAAGGCCCACCTGCCTAAGGTGTGGCACCACCCACAGTGGGCAGGGCTCTTCTATATCCAGCAACAATTAAAAACGCGTCTCAAAGGCCTCAAAGACATCCCTCCGGCCAATTTGCTTAAGGGAGGTCTTCCGCTGAGGTTCCCTCTCCCCAGGTGACTCTAGGTTTCTGTCAGGTTGACAGCTGGCGTTGCCTATGGCGGGGAATAAAGCACTTGCTGCACAAAACTGACGTGCTCAGTTCAGATCCCTAGGACAGGCTTCCACAGCTGTAGGATTCCTAGGGGTTCTGAGGAGACAGGAAGAACTCTCTGGAAGTTCCTGGGCCAGCTAACCTAGCATATGCAGTGTACAAAATAAATTCCACCTCAAACAGGATGGAAGTAAAAGGCCCAAGCCGCCTCCCCAGGCCCCCACTTTCTGCAGTCTTGACTTCCATTCTGTGCTTGTATCCATAGCTGCTTTTTCCTCACCCACTACACAGACATGTTTACATCGCACACAGTGCTACTGAGGAACCAAGTCAGCACTCCAGTGAGCTAAGAAAACTATTTCAAGGCAGCATGACAGAGCAGCAGGGAGAAAGTGTCAGAGCTTACCCACCTCTCTGCTCCCTACTTTTCCCCTTTAATGGTTACTGTTCACCTCTGACCCCACGCCAGCAGAGGCAAAGCGAGCTGGTAGCACAAGCACACATCTGACCCAGGAGAGACTTCAACACACCTTGGACCAAAGTACTCTGCCCTCTGCAGGAATCCAGAAAGGGGGAGTGGTTTATTCTATCAGGTGACAGGACTCTTGAAAGGCTACTGTAACTGCTCAACTTGTAAGAAGAGCTGTATTCCAAGCCAGCAAGGACTAGCTTTCTTAAACTTGGCACAAATGTGGAAATACATGACTATATATAAATAGCATGGTAAATCACGAGTCGAGTCAAACCGTGGATCTCCCTCTATTTCATGAAGCCCAGAATTAGGTTAGGCATTTAAAACCAACACCACAGATCATCTGTGAGTAGAATACAAGGCTGGCATGCAGCAAAATCATGAACCACTGGGAGCAAGGGCTTCAACACATCTTTGTGTTTCTGCAAGAACACAAAGATCCTGTCAGATCCCTAACTCTGTAGTCCATGATACAGTGAAAATTCTGGACCTTAGCCAAACCAACATTCTAGTGTCCCAAAGAACTAAGAGAAACAGACCCAACATTAAAGAACGTAAGGGCCACTCTTCAATGACAGTAAATCTACTGACCACTGAACACTGACAGCCCAGAGAGTCCCCTAGTCTCACTCAACTTAAAAACAAAAAAGGAGGGCACAAATGCAAAAGCGATGGAAAAAGTAAACATGCTAAGAAGAAAAGAATTTATTTTATGTGTACTAGTTCTGCCTGCATGCCTGTATGCGCACCAGAGACAAAGAATTAAAAGAAGATGTATATTCTGAACTTTTGGCCAAATAACATATGAACAGTAATTGCAGAGTGGACTGTTCGTAATGGTGGTCTCGGCTGCTCTTGGCACAGACTTACTGTGGCTCAACTTTATTTTAGCTACAYRGTATTCACATTGCACAAAGGTTTGTTGTTTCATAAATGAATCAGAAATCAGTAGCAATTATTATCCTGTATTGATCATCACATAAGGTATAAAAGCACCAAAACATCACATTGTATCCCATGAAAAATTATGATTATGTTCTGCAAATCTAAAAAAGGAAAAAACCAGGGCTGGAGAGAGAGTTCAGCAGTTAAGAACACTTGCTGCTTTTGCTGAGGACTTGGGTTCAATTCCCATCATCCACAAAGCAGCTGACAACCATCTGTAACTTCAGTTTCAAAGGATCCAAATTCTCTATTGGCCTCTCTCTGTGTGCTTCAGGCATGCACATGCTACAAGGATGTACATATACGCACCACACTCATATACATACAGTAACAAAGTGAACTTGCAACCAGTTATCTTAGCAACATAGTAAAAATGGACCTACTTGGCTTTGCTCAATGTAACCATACATCCACAGCAGCTGAATGTGTAAGAGAGGTTATCTTTCCCTGTGACTTAGGAGCTACAAATGGAAATTATAGAGGACTCTCCTCCCCGTGTGCGTGCATATGTGTGTGTGTGTGTGTGT
>BDUI01000104.1:355984-374031 GCA_002335545.1 Apodemus speciosus | reverse complement strand
GCGCGAGCATGGGCCCTTGCCAGAAGACAATCTTAGGTTGTTTACTGGGTGCCACACACATAGTTTCTTGAGACAGGGTCTCTCATTGGTCTGGAGTTCAATGAGTAGGCTATAACAGCAAGCCAGGAAGCCCTAAAGATTGACCTGCCTCTACTTTCCCTGCACAGGGGTTATAAGCATGTAGTACTACACCTGACTCTTTCTTTTCTTCCCTTTCTTTAAGAGGCAGGGTAGGTTTCTCTATATGTCCCTGGCTCTTACAAATACCAGGCTCGCTTCAAACTCTCAGAGACTCACCAGCTCTGCCTCCCCAGTGCTGGGATTAAAGAATGTGTTAGTCACACTTGAGGTTTTTGACTAGGAATTGAACTCAGGTCCTCAGGCTCGCATAGCAAGAATTTACCAACTGTGCTATCACCCCAGTGCCTTTCCACATATTTTCTGTTCTTTTGTTCCCCAAACAATATATTTTGATAGTTTTCCCTCCCCAAATGCCTCCCCACTTCCCTATCCACCCAACTTTATAGCCTCTCTGTCTGTATATGTGTCTCTTTCTCCCTCTCTCAAAAAAGAAAAAGCCACCAAAAAATCCATACAAATAAGCAAAATACTAATAAGAAAAAAATGCCAAGACACAACAAAATGAAACAAAAAGCCCACCTCCCAATAAAATAAAATAAAATAAAATAAAATAACATAACATAACATAAAATAAAAGCCATAGAGTTCGTTTTCGGTTGGCCTGCCCTGGGTCTGTTCACAATGCCATAGAAGATCACCTACAAAATTATTCTAGCGTGGCACACCATTCTCTTAACTGGCTCAGGGTACCCAAGTCCAAAAAGCTTTTGTATTAAATGGACAGGACAACATTTTGTTGAGTTCTGCTCCAGCACAGGGCTCAATTAAAATCCCCCGCTCCCCAACAGTGATTCCACATGGGTATCAAATAAATCCACTTAGTGAATGCCCATGAAGAAGGGAGGCCATATTGATCATCGTGCTGATTAGCCCTGTCTGCTTCCTGTCTGCTGCAGGAAGGGTGGGTGACGGGCTGGCGCTCGGAGCCAGCTGTGCAGGGCCCACAGACAGACAATGGGCAACATGGACAAACTCCGAGCAATTGGTCTGGGCAGTGACGGATGCTCTGTGGACAGCTTGTAGTGTTCTTAAGGATATAGAACTGTCAAAGAGAAGCCCAAGCTTCATCTTCCCTTATTAAGGCAAAACTGGGTTGTCTGTGATACAGTGCAGGACTGGGGAAGCTTTCATCTCTTATCTCCAACACAGGAACAAACAAAAAACAAGAGCATCATTTATACATCACGAAAAGGGCTTCCCAAATGAAGCAAATGGAGATGTCTGGGATGGAGATTATAAAATGCTACAGTCTACACTTTATATTAAGAACAGGAAATGTACAATCTTCAATAAGCACAAGTGAAAATTGTGTAACTACTATTTAACCTATTTATATTGTATGAGGTTGTAAGATGAAAGAGGAAAACATGGCTACCTCTGCATCCCACTGTGCATATAAAGGTATACATGTGTAATGGAAATGGCAGAAATCAGAAACTCACTCCCCAACATTCAGAGATGAATCCACACACTTATGCCCTTCCCCATTTATTTCTGTAGTCTTAAATATGATCCTAGGAGGGGTTAGAGAGATGGCCCAGCAGTTAAGAGCATTGGTTACTCTTCCAGAGGACCCCAGTTTGATTCCTTGCATAACACATGTAACTACAGTTCCAGGAAACCTGATACTCTCTACTGGCCTCCCTGGGTACCAGGTACGCACACAGCACACAGCCATACATCCAGGAAAAACACCAATCCACATGATTAAAAATAAATAATTTTTTAGCCAGGCATAGTGGCACATGCCTTTAGTCTCAGCACGCAGGAGGTGAAAGAAGGCAGATAGATGTCTGAGTTCAAGGCTAGCCTGGTCTACAAAGCAAGTTCTAGGATAGCCAGGAATGCAGAGACATCCTGTCGCAAAAAAACTAACGAAACAAACAAACAAACAAACAAAGTTTTTAAAAGCCCTAATAATGGATTCCCTGTATGACTACAAGTGAGTCATTTTTATTTTCTGACCCTCAGTTTCCAAATTGAGACTCAGAATAATTTCTATTTTAACAATCTTGAGGCCAACAGGACACAAGGTTATACCCAAGAGTCAGTTGAATCAAGCAAGGGACTCCTGTTAGATTTCAAACTTAGAAGTTTTTCCTGCCTTTCTTTTCGTTCCAGCCATACAGAGGCAGTGTCTTAGACCCTGAATGCCCAGGTTCAAATGAACACATCCTGGGTAGGAGAGGAACAAATTGTTTTTAATTCTGGACACCAGCACACTTTTCCTAAATGTGCACACATAACGTGTAACACTTGCTGAGTGGTTCTTTATTGCAAATTGGTTTTATTTCCTAAGCCATCTGTGTTGGGAAGGCCTGCTGATGAAATTAGCTAGAAATTCTGTATAGAGGCACTGTCTACATCTTGCCACTCTTTTTCAGCACCTACCAACACCACGGCTTTGGAAATGGACTGTTCCATCTATACTAAGCCAATCCCTCCACGGTCAGGAGTGCTCAACAGCAAATGAGAGGGCCCCTGATCCAACTGATGCGGCCAAACAGCATCATGTTTAAGTTTAAGACAGCAGCGGGAACCAATCATGTCAGGAACTCTGTCACCACTTCCTGTGACCTCATCACTGTTTCGTCATTTGCATTTCACAGCAGGAAGAGCTGGTCCATTCGGGTTTAAATTTTGAGTGTGCAGTTTAGAACATGGGGTAGGGAACAAAAAGAGGCCCAGGTCGGTACCTCAGGAGTCTCTGTGCTTCCTACTGAACTGAGGGTCGCTTGCCCCCACTCCTCTCCCCCACTCCCCCCTCCTACCCCACCACTGCAGCTTTTCTTGCTCTCAGTGACTGTGCTTCACCTTCACTTTCTCTTCATCCTGATGTCCTGAGCTAAGGCCTCAAATGGGAACATGGCTACACAGCATCATCCTACACTCTCCCCGGGAGCTGGTGATGCCCTGACTGGATCCTTCAGACAGGTAACAACAGTGAACCAACAAACACCTCAGAGATGCAATCAGTTCCTTAAGTCCTCCAATAGGGCAGGGAGGGACAAGTACTGGTGGGTCTACGGAATTGGAAATTTCACTTTGAAAGAACAACAGAGGTGACCATTCCGTCTTCCTAATGCTGCGACCCTTTAATACTGTTGCCCATGTTGTGGTGACTCCAACCACATAATCACCTTTTTTTTTTTTTTTTTTGAAATAACATAACTTTTTTGAGTTTTTTTAAAAAAGATTTATTTATTTATTTATTTATTTATTTATTTATTTATTTATTTTCATGTATATGAATACACTGGTGCTGTCTTCAGACACACCAGAAGAGGGCATCTGATCCCATTACAGATGGTTGTGAGCCCCCATGTGGTTACTGGGAATTGAACTAAGGACCTGGAAGAGCAGTCAGTGCTCTTTACTGCCAAGCCATCTCTCCAGCCCACCCATAAAATTACCTTCATTGCTACTTCATAACTGTAATTTTGCTACTGTTGTAAATATTTGCTATGTAGGATACCTGACCCCTGTGAAAGGATTTTTCTGACCTCCAAAGGGGTCACATCCTATAGGTTATAAACCACTACTGTAGACACTTCACAAAGTGTAAACTTCTTCTAGAAGTATAGGATTCGGGAACATCTGTGTTGGCCATATATTTTAGTGAACAGTGTGCTAGATACAAGAACATCTTGTACACAGAAAGATTCACAGCACTCACTGGAAACAGTTTCAGATCTAACGAATCCTGAGGCTGTGGAAAGATAAAGGTCATTAGACTCCATTCTTCAACCTCTGCCACTGTGGAGTGGTTGTTGCATTAATTCTAAAAGGATACAAAAAACAGAATCCAGAAGTCTTAAACCTGGCTCTAGCCAAACCATCTTCCTTTCTTTCAGGTTCTAGAAGTTTCATAGGGGTCAGGTATCCTACATAGCAGATATTTACAACAGTAGCAAAACTACAGTTATGAAGTAGCAATAAAAGAAATGGAAGTTTCAGCTTCACCTGACAGCTCAATGTGTGTCTGGACTCCACGCACTGCCATAGTCACCTTCATCTGTCTCAGACCATCCTTAACGGATCATAACTGCCATGAACCAATTTCCAAATATGGTCATATTCTGGGCTGCTGGGTAAACACGAACTTAAGAGGAACACCTGAAGTTAGCCTGCCACACTGTTAACAGAATGCCAAGTGGGGCACGTAGGGCAAGAGTTATCTTGGTATAAACATATTTTGCCATTATAGATGTCAAAATGGTGGTATCCCAAAACAAACAAACAAAAAACAAAACAATACAAAACAATGACTCATCCATATGACCCAGCTACAGCACTCCAAGTCACATCACAGAGACACCTGCACGTCAGTGTTTACTGTACTAGTCTGTATCCATAAAAGCTAGATTACAGAATTCACCTCGGTGCCCAAGAACAGGGGAAGAGATACAGAAAATATAGAATATATATGCCATAAAGAAGAATGAATGTATACTGTTTGTAGGGAATGGATGCAATTGGAGATCATATTAAATGCCTCCTCTCATTAGTGGTACCCAAATTCTATATAGAGGGAACCCTGCCCGCCTGCTCTTCTCTACGGGTGTGCGCTCACATGCATAAAGGAGAAGTCAATCTATCTAGAAAGCCCGAAGTTAAAAAGCTCCAGGGAAGTAAGAGGTAAGCATATGCTCAAAAACCAAACACACGAATGCACAAAAGCTTCTACAATACTCTTTGACGTCAATTTACAAAGATGAGAAAACTACAGATACACAGCCATCTCTGACACTGGGGAGCAGAGCGCATGAGTGACCTCCTCTCAAGAGAAGAAGGAAAAATGAGAAAGAGAAGCCGGAATAATGGATGAGTCCATCCCAACAGCTCCCCCACCCCGACCCTTCCCTGCAGTAGTGGGACTCTCCCTCCCGAGCCAAACACAGTAAATCAATGACAGTTTCCAGGAGAAATGTGTGCTGCTGTCACCATTCCTACAGCTCCAGCCTAAGGAGATTTGTGGCCAACATGTACAGATTTTCTCTCTTTTCAAACCTAAATTCATTGCTTTGCTCAGTTAAAAACCAGGACATTCTGGCACCCAAGCCACACTCATTAATCCAAAGCGAGAGCCAAAAACCTGAACACAGCAAAGGCCACARCTAAATGCTAATGTGCCTTTCGGAGCCACTGTACAAAAATTCAGAACCCAACTCTTTAATCCTAGAAACCCTTCTTTACATCATGAGTCGGATGTAGAGCCACAAGAGCCTGCCAGAGAGGGAATGCTACGTGAACCCGGCTTGCTCCTTTCTAGAACTTTCTTCCGGACATACAAAGCCTGGAAATGTTTTCAGCACCTTCAGCCCAATGGTCCACTCTAAAAACTAACAGCAGGAAAAACACAGCAGGAACTTTCAGAATAAACCCTTTAACATCTACATATGTTACGTACCATCGGAGAATCAAAAAGAATTTACAAGAAGGAACCCATAGGAGACTTGCCTCATGTGGCTGGTTCCCCACTGTAATTCCTCCAGGGATGGAGGGAGATGCAGGTCACTCCATGCCTGAGTCATCGCAGGTAGCACAGAGTCAGCACCCGGGGTTTCTGGACAAATCAGCTCCCTCTTTCAACACTTCAATACATGTGAGGACTTTTTGCCAAACACCCAGCTCACAGCCTCCGCAGCCAGGCCCTTTGACCAGGGGTTTCCATTAAGGGTCCTTTAGGAGTCACACAGCTTGTTGCCTGAGTCTGTGGGCAGCCTTTGCTAGCTAGGAAGGCTGTGGCAAAGAGACAGAATGGGAAGGGAGTGAAACGAACATAACATCTTAAAGCTTATGCCAGGAAATACTCAGCAAAATTGGACATGTTTCCATTAGAACTTAGAAGATGGACGGCGACAGCTCAGTTGATGGAAGTGCTGGCCACACAAGCATGAGGAGCTCAGTTCAATCCCTAGAACCCCTGTAAAAACTATCATGCTRTGTGCTTCTATCCCAGAGCTGGGGAGGTGGAGATATGCAGATCCCTGGGGCTGAATGGCCAGCCAGACTAGACTAGTCAGTGAGTCCCTGAAACCACTGAGACACTGCATCCAAAATAAATTAATAAGTAAATAAATAAGTCTCAAAAGATAAGGTGTTTGGCTCCTGAAGAACAAATCCCAATGTTGATCTCTGGCCTCCACACATATGTACACACATGCATTTGTTCATGCAGRTGCACCATCCCATCCCCTCACAATAACAACAATAGCACACACACATACAGTCCCAACAACCTTCCAAATAAAGTGGATTGTAGSAGCATGAGAGAAAATCCAGACTGAGTTTCAAATTCAATATAATACTGTATTTTCCAGTCTCTGACTGCTAGGACCTGGCTGACTCAACAAGTCAAAAGCCTACCTTATACTCTCCTGAAGGATGAATGCACAAAGGCACCGGGCCTCTACCACAGTTACAGAAAGAACTCTGCCTGAACACAGCTCTTGGTCTCACACTTTCCATGCTATGGAGAATGATGCTTCTTCACACTAGGTGGTTCCTTTATAGCATCTGCTCCAACACCTCTCTCATATAAGCAACTAATTTACGAGTTCAAGAAAGAAACAAACGAAAACTAACCAAGCAAACAAAACCCCTTGAGAGTGGCAACGCCACTGAAGACCCAACCACGGGCCACAGCAGACACCTCAAAAGGATTAGTGCAGGCGACAGACGCTATAGAAGCTTGGGTTTCTGTCTGGGCAATCCACGGGCTGAAGCTGGGATGCAGCCGTTGGGAGACAGCCTCTGATGCGATCAATGGTCAGCACAGAGCACACTTGCCAGGGTGTGGCATGGGAAAGCAGAAGTACACAGCTCTGCTTTTGCTGCAATCAAGCCTCCTTTCAAGCCTGCTACTAGTTCTTCATAACCCTGCAGTCCTTACCAATGGCATACCAGATCAGGAAGGGAAGCCACCAATACTTCCTAGTCAGACCAAAAAGCCCAGAAGAAGGTCACCAAGAGGAAGAACCCGAGACAGGGTTCCAGGGTCAGCCCTGGTCACCTGCTACTAGAACTTTGAACTCACCCACATCCAACAGTGGTGGCACCCAGTTGGCTCAGCTAACTTAAGCCTTTGGCTCAGACATTGCAGCTGCTGTACGATTGTCTCAAAATGCATAAAGCACTGGGCTAAAAATAAAGCAGCTGACCCAGGCTTGAGAATGCTGCGCACTGGATTTTCAATGGCAGTCCAAGTTGTCTGAGGGCTCTAGAGCCTCACATTCAGCCTCAGGCCCTAATGGTGACATTTTAGAGGTGTGGTGTCTGGTGTGGTCAGATCGTCCTTTTCAGAGGAGTGAGAAAAATCACACAGGAAGATGTGCATTCGGGAAACACCTACTGCTCTTCAGAGCTGGTCTAGATGGCACAGATCACACTAGCCACAGGCAGAACCCAGGAGGCTATGCTGGATTATTATTATTATTATTATTATTATTATTATTATTANTGTGCTTCTATCCCAGAGCTGGGGAGGTGGAGATATGCAGATCCCTGGGGCTGAATGGCCAGCCAGACTAGACTAGTCAGTGAGTCCCTGAAACCACTGAGACACTGCATCCAAAATAAATTAATAAGTAAATAAATAAGTCTCAAAAGATAAGGTGTTTGGCTCCTGAAGAACAAATCCCAATGTTGATCTCTGGCCTCCACACATATGTACACACATGCATTTGTTCATGCAGRTGCACCATCCCATCCCCTCACAATAACAACAATAGCACACACACATACAGTCCCAACAACCTTCCAAATAAAGTGGATTGTAGSAGCATGAGAGAAAATCCAGACTGAGTTTCAAATTCAATATAATACTGTATTTTCCAGTCTCTGACTGCTAGGACCTGGCTGACTCAACAAGTCAAAAGCCTACCTTATACTCTCCTGAAGGATGAATGCACAAAGGCACCGGGCCTCTACCACAGTTACAGAAAGAACTCTGCCTGAACACAGCTCTTGGTCTCACACTTTCCATGCTATGGAGAATGATGCTTCTTCACACTAGGTGGTTCCTTTATAGCATCTGCTCCAACACCTCTCTCATATAAGCAACTAATTTACGAGTTCAAGAAAGAAACAAACGAAAACTAACCAAGCAAACAAAACCCCTTGAGAGTGGCAACGCCACTGAAGACCCAACCACGGGCCACAGCAGACACCTCAAAAGGATTAGTGCAGGCGACAGACGCTATAGAAGCTTGGGTTTCTGTCTGGGCAATCCACGGGCTGAAGCTGGGATGCAGCCGTTGGGAGACAGCCTCTGATGCGATCAATGGTCAGCACAGAGCACACTTGCCAGGGTGTGGCATGGGAAAGCAGAAGTACACAGCTCTGCTTTTGCTGCAATCAAGCCTCCTTTCAAGCCTGCTACTAGTTCTTCATAACCCTGCAGTCCTTACCAATGGCATACCAGATCAGGAAGGGAAGCCACCAATACTTCCTAGTCAGACCAAAAAGCCCAGAAGAAGGTCACCAAGAGGAAGAACCCGAGACAGGGTTCCAGGGTCAGCCCTGGTCACCTGCTACTAGAACTTTGAACTCACCCACATCCAACAGTGGTGGCACCCAGTTGGCTCAGCTAACTTAAGCCTTTGGCTCAGACATTGCAGCTGCTGTACGATTGTCTCAAAATGCATAAAGCACTGGGCTAAAAATAAAGCAGCTGACCCAGGCTTGAGAATGCTGCGCACTGGATTTTCAATGGCAGTCCAAGTTGTCTGAGGGCTCTAGAGCCTCACATTCAGCCTCAGGCCCTAATGGTGACATTTTAGAGGTGTGGTGTCTGGTGTGGTCAGATCGTCCTTTTCAGAGGAGTGAGAAAAATCACACAGGAAGATGTGCATTCGGGAAACACCTACTGCTCTTCAGAGCTGGTCTAGATGGCACAGATCACACTAGCCACAGGCAGAACCCAGGAGGCTATGCTGGATTATTATTATTATTATTATTATTATTATTATTATTATTATTATTACTATTATTTTAAAGATAAATCATTTATTTGTTAATTTAGCTATGTGTATGTAAAGAGATGGTTGGTGTGTGTACATGTATGGGAGGCTGTGAATAAGTGTGGCAGGCAGCAGGTCCTGCCTTTACTGCTCTATACCTGCTCATTCGGAGACAGGGTCTTCTCCTAAGTCTCAGCTCGGTTGGAAACCAGCAAGTCCAGCTATTTCTGGCTGCTTTGGGAGGGGCAGAGGTGCAGATGTGCACCCTACAGTTTATTAGTGTTGAGTGATGGAATCCAGCCCTCATGATTATGCAGCAAACATTCTTAACTGCTGAGCCATCTCTCCAGGCCTGCACCGATTTTTTTTAAAGTGATGTTTATTAAGTGCTTTCTAAGAAAAGAAGAGGAGAACAAAATATTATATATCTCAGACTAGATTTAAAAAAAAAGCAAAAGGATTTTTAGGAGCGGCTAAATACAATGATGTTAAGAGCTAAACCCAACAACAATAACAAAACAAGTGTACATATGAGATGATAAAAGCTCCACATAAGATCCTCGGAGAGCTGCCATTGACAAGGAATGCCAGTGAGACGCTTGCAGTGCTGCAGGAATGAGTTACAGACTGTCTGGAAATATTTGCAACAGAAAAGAATACGCTGAAGAATAAAGGAATTGTAAAGGTGTAAAATTGATTGTCACATAGTAAAAGCCACTTATAAAGTGAGTTCTTACTGGCCCCGGGCACGCTTGTCTAGGGAAGGCACATTGTCTAGAGGAGGAATAATATTCATAGGTGTGGACATGTGAGGAGTCATTCTGAAGAACTTTGTAAATAAAAACAATGCAGAAGACAAGCAGAGTGGTGATGTCTTCAATCCCAGCACTCAGGAAGCAAAGGCAGAGGCAAGCAGATCTCTGTGAGTTCAAGGCCAGCCTGGTCTACAGATCGAGGTCCAGGTTAGTGAGGGATAGTGAGCCCCTGTCATAAAACAACAACAAATACAAGAAGGAAGTCAGAGACACTGTGCAACATCAAAGTGAAAATGGCCATTGAGATGGCCCTGGGATGGAAGGCATTAATGACAAACATATCAACTTCAGTCTGATCCCCAAACCCACTAGAAGAGGAAGGAAGGAGCCAGCTCCACAAGCCTGTGCCCTGCCCCCACTCTATGGTAAGTGCATGTATACATAACATGCAGACACAAACAATAATTACAATAAGTAAATGTCTTTAAAATTATCTAAGGTAAAAATACTGCAAATGAAGWCAAGAGTAGACGCAATGGACTCCAGAAACATTTTTATAGACTCCGGCTCAAGGTTACTATCAGAAAGATGCAGTCAAGAAGAAAAGGAAGAACTCTGCAAGAAACTATGATAAATACCCTAATATAAAACAAGGAATCCAAAAAACATTTAATATTATAGATGGAAATGTTAAAAAATAAACAGACCAAAGGTCATCTTCAGTCAGATCTTCCAAATGTAAACGCCAAGAAGACATTTTCCATCCAGACAGCAGAGGTCTGAACACTACCACACGAACAAGCAAGACAGTGTACCTCCCTCCCTCCTGAGCAAGCATGATCTTTTTGGCAGTCAATATGACTATATCCTTTAGGAGTTGTAAGTGTGGTTCATTCTTGACTGGTTATTTCAAGATAGGTTCTACTCTATTTAGAAATAAGGATGGGTGCTTGTGTCCCAGGATGTTTACCACTGTTTTGTTCTGGCACAAGATACTAAAAAGTCTAAATTACTTTCTGCATGCATGTAGATATATAGGATAGACGAAAAGAAAGCTCATCTGTCTTCATTTCTTTTCTTGTTGCTGTGATAAAATCCTCTGGCCGAAACAACTTAAAAGAAAAATGGTTTATTCTGGTTTGCAGTTCAAGGTACAGTCTGTCATCACAGGACATCAAGACAACAGGAGTCAGGAGCTTGGAGCAGCTGGTCAGCCGGCATCAACAATAAGGAAGCAGAAAGTGGTGAATGCATGCTCCCTTTCTCTATTTACATAGTCTATGATCCTACTGGGGAATGGTGCCATCCACAGGGGGCAGGTCTTCCCACACTAATCAATATAATTAAGATAACTCCCCCATAACGGTGGCCAGAGGACTGTCTCCCAAGTGATTCTCCATACGATTAAGCAAATAGCCATTCTATAAAAAAATGTCAATAAAGACATATTTTCTTTAGATTCTGGCTCTATAAAAAATTTATAATGTGCTGTGTTTCAGTTTCTTGCCATGTATGTATTCTGTAGATGATCTCATTACTCAATCTATTCTTTACTACCTTGGCAAATTAAAAGGCACCCTTGGGTAAGTGGTCTGTGCCCAATACTTAATACTAGGCCTACTGGGCCAGTTTATTTGCCCTTTGACATGTACAAACCAGTTACACTCCTTAAGTAATTTTACATTTAAATATGGAATGGACCAATATTATGGATTATTTTTAAAAGGGTTGTTGTTGGTGTGAAAACTCAGCAAAAAAGTTTTGGAAGATGCTAACAACAACTACAACAACAACAACAAAATCTAAAAAAAAGTGTGAGAACTTATTAGAGAATATATACTCACATTCTCTTTCAAGAACATTCTCAATTCACATTCCAATTTAAAGAACTCCAAATAGAAATTATAAATTAATTTGGGCTGGGAAATATTCCAGAAGTCTAATTACAGCTACGCTCTGATGTGTCCATCAAGATTCCAAACAGGCTTTGATCTAAAACTTTATGATTCTCTGTCTTCACTGATGGACAAGGTTTACAATGATTTCATCGACAGTGAGTCTGGTTAGGTGGAATAGAGAGGCCTCCTATACATTCCCCTTTCATGTTGAAAATGACATCTTAAGCAGAGAGGTGGTAAAGGAAAGAAAGCATGATAAAGTCCTACTTAAAACCAAAACAAAGAGACTTAGATTTGCAGCTACAAAACTGAAAGTCTACGAAGACAAATCTTCTTGCGTTACTATAATGGTTAATAATTATAAAACCAATACGATAATTACAAACGCTTTTGCCTGCCACAGAGGACTTGATCACAAAGGTTGCTCATTCGAATCCTCTCAGACGTATTGCTTCAGACAGGAACATCTAATGAGGCATTGTAAGTTCAGAAATTAAACAACATAATCAATTTTTAACTCAAATGTTTGCTGGAGTTGGCTGAAGAACTTTTCTGCTGAAGTAGCTAGGCAATCRTGGGTTTTTTTGTTTGTTTTTTTCCTGCAGTAGAATGTTTTTTGATATAGCAATCTTTATTTTAAGCATGAAAATAAGAAGGGTATATGAGAAAGTGCCTAGGAGGTACATGTATATTCTCGAGAAACTACTGTGTCAGGCGAGTGAGCGCAGCAGCCCCGCACTCCTCAAAACTCCACTTTGCCTCTTCCCAATACCTTCTCCCAACCTCCCCTTCCRCTATCCACAGACAGGTCCCTGTCTACTTCCTGTCTCTGTTCACCCATTTGTATGTTTGTGGAATTTTATATACAAGTAATTGAATAGCAAACTCTCCATGGGGTGAGGCAGGAGGAAGTTGCCTTTGCTCACTCAGAATAATTATTTTGAGGCTGGCCTTTGTTCTTGTACGGACAGCCTGCTTGATTTACAGCCAGGTCCTATCCCCTTGAATGGTTCCAGCACTTTATWTTCCTTTTTCATATAGCTTCCAAGTTTGGGCTATTAAAGATAAGATGCATGGTAATGTGTGCACGCGCCCAACAGTCTGTCTTTGTCATTCAGGTGTCTCTCCAGGCCGGAGCTTAGGTCTCTCTTAGGTGACAGCGGATGGGGAGCATGGCAGGGACACATGGACAGGAGGTATGCTCCGCTTGTAAGTAACAAAAATGTATTGCAGAGAGGTTGKGTTTTTCTGCRTCCATGAGCAGGGTCTCAGACCCCAATAGGCCAGATGCGTGCTTTGTAGAACACAGGGTCTCTTATATGCTGGTTAGTTTTTGCCAACTTGATGCCAGCTGGGGAAAAAAAGACTCTTAATTCAGAAGATGCCTCCATATAATTGTCTGTAGGCAAATCTGTGGGGGATTTATTTAATTATTGATTGATGGAGGAAGCCCTAGCCCATTGTGTGGGTAGGTGGTTAGGAGCTGTATAAAAAGCGAGCTACCAATGGGGAGTGGAGAACGAGGGTGGGTGTGTTTGCTAGATTTATGTCAACTTGACAAAATATGTAGTCATTTGAGAGGAGGGAACCTCAACTGAGAAAACATTTCCATAAGATCAGGCTTTGGTCCAACCAGTAGAGCATTTTTCCTGCAGCCCATTTTGGGTGCTGGTGCTTTTGGGTTCTGTTAAAAAGGAAAAAATAAACAGAGCAGGSMGAGCAAGCMATGAGGGGCAAAGCATCCCCCCTCCATAGTCTCTGCTTCARCGCCTGCTTGGYTTGAGTTCCTGTCCTCTCTTAGATGATAAACAGAGATGTGAAAGTGTAATCCGAATAAACCTTTTCCTCCCCAACTTGTTTTTTGGCCAGAGTGTTTTGTCGCAGCAATAGAAACCCTGAGATGGCGGGGTAGACCAGCTCAGCCCCTAGCTCCAGCCTTCCCTGCTACACTTGGTTCTTCCCTCAGTGACAGACTGTGATGGGGACACATTCCCTTCAAATTGCTTTTGATCATGGTCTTTATCAAGGCATCAAGAACAAGGTAGGACCCCTTTCTACCTAACCCATACTAAGTAGGCATCCCGCCTACCACAHGGGAACTGAAACACTGGCCATTAAGGTGCATTTTAAATCTCTGTCCTCTCCCTCTGGGACAGAATGAAAAGCAGCAAGGCCTGTGAATAAGAATAATCGTGTGCATTCACCAAGTGTCCTTGCTGTGTCCCACTGTGTATAGTTCATTTGTAAAGACCTACATCTACCCTGTGAGGTTCAATTCTACATGTGCAGAAACCAAAAGCAAATAAATTATCCCTGGTCACTAAGGCATATGCTGCAGAGTCAGCGTTTAAATACAGAGCCCTGGCCTGTGAACTGCTTACAGGGTAAAGTATCTGTGCAAACACAAGCACCTGAGTTTGGAATCCCAGTGTCATCTAAAAGCCAGGCAATGTGGCATGTGAATATAATCCCAGCACTGGAGGCAGAGACAGGGGGATCCCTGCTTCCCCCCCCCCCTCCGGCCGGAAGCCACCCTAACCAACTGATGAGCTCCAGGCTTTTCTTAAAAGTACAATGTAAAGCCAGACATAGTGGCACAAGTYTTTAATCTTAGAATTTGGGAGGCAGACACAAGATGATCTCATGTGAATTTGAGGCAAGCCTTGTCTATGTTTCCAGGACAACCTGGGCTATACAGCAAAAACATTTCAAAAAAAAAAAAAAAGAGAGAGGAGCTATTGAGGAAGACATTGATATCAACTCTGGATCCACCCACATGAACTTGAACACATGCACATACACACAACTACAAAAAAGCAAAGCAATAGCTAGACAGTCTGGTAGGTATAAAGAGAGACAGACAGACAGCCGGATGTCTGGATGCAGAAGCCAGGACCTACCTACATCCATTGTTATTGCCCACATAGAACTAAATGCTACTTACCGCACAAAACTATGAACTGTTTCTAACACAACTTCCCAGAGAACATTAATTTCAAACCATTAAGAGACCATGAACGAAGCCAGGCATAGCATTTTGAGCTGAAAATTCAGATCAGATGATACATACATTCTTTGAATGTCAACATCTCTATCATACACTGTTATCAGAACACTGCCAAAACAGACATTGACTAAGTTGGTCCAGGGGATGTAAACTATTTAATATAAAAATCAGTCCAAAAAAAGAAAAAAAATTAAGAAGGCATTATTTTAAAAGGGGGAGGGGGAATCAAACCTATTTTTAGCAGAACACTTTGTTGGTAGGGAAGAGAAAAGAAAAAAAAATACAGAAGAATTATTCTGCAACCAGGCAGATTCATTATCCACTGTATCTCAGACTGCTGCGGTTTTACAGAATCCAATCCAGTTACGAAAGGGCTTCTATAAAGACCCAGGGCTGGAAGATAACCAGGTCAGTAATTGCATTATATTTTTAAAACTTCTTGGCATCTGCTGCCACAGTTTTAAAAGCATAAAAATGTAGCGGGTCATTGTGCGGCCACTTCCCCGTCTAGAGAAATTCCGCAAGCACAGTAGTGGGGAGCAAGGACCACACTTACATTAAGGGGAAAGTAGGGAGACCAGCTTTTCCCAGCAGCAGCTGCAGACGGTGGCATCGACCATGTTACCCAAACTATTGATTCATAATCAAAAAGAGAGCAAGGTTGGAAAAAAGCAATCAGTATCTCCCCAGAGCACTGACAAAGGGGAAGGAACTGCTCTATTAGCAATGTCATGTACATGGAGCAGGATCTTGGAGCTCAGGGGGAGGGGGACTATTCAATGACAGGACTGGGGGAGGTCTGTGTTGACAGTGACAGGGCCTAGTCCTAAGCAGAAAAAGAGAACTCTGCTCCAATCTGGAGTTTGGAATTAAGTTGGGCAAAGATGCTACCCTTGAGTTACGGTCATTCTTCTAATCTTGGCTAAACATTAAATGCTGCCACTAGCCAGGCAGGGTTTCATTTAATCCTCACCAAAGCTCAGTGAGGCAGCCACAGCCCCAACTCTCCTCCTTGCAAAGCACTGGACCAAGTGGGCAGGGCTCTTCAGCAGGCATCTGGTCAGCCTGTAAGTAGAAGGATGGGACCTCGAGGAACTCTATTCAACTCCAAAGTTAATCATCTGTACTACTGGGCTGCGGATACTCCACAGCCTTGAGGAAAGACAAAGCAGGGAGGGACTGGAAGACTCCCCACAGGAAGCAAGGATGAGAACTTGCAGGGAAACTACAGGGACACTGGCCAGAGAATTACAGAAGATGACTTTACTCTTTGGCTGAGCAGCCATGCCTCAGAGGATGGAGGGACATGACACTGACAAATGAAGTTCACAGACATCCACCACTCACTGCTCGGGCACTCAGGTAACACAGAAATGCTGTGTCAGACACAGCCCATACACTGTTCCCTGATGGCCCTGCATATGTAATACTTGGACTCTCCAAGCTCCGAAATTTTACTTTGTTTTCTAACATTTGTTTGAAAAGTATATAAATACAAAGAGGCATCATGAATGTGTTGGTCTCACACATGTGAAACTGGTTTTACAACGTAGCAATGTGGCAAAACATAGTYATAGCTCTCTTGCTTCTCACCTCTATCTTCCCTCCCTGGGCAACTCAGCCTCGATGTGGGAGAGAACCACTGGGGTGGGGGGCAGAATGGGAAGCCAGATGCAGAAATGAAAGTGCTGGTGTAAGTGGTGATTCCATCTATTAACACACACACACATGCATGCACAAATACACATGTATATGTGCAAATACACATACAGACACATGAATACACACCTACAGATTTATGCATGCCAAAATGCATATAATATGAGTATACATACAGACACATGAGCATACACACACACACACACACACACACACACACAAAGAGGAAGGGGTGCTCAATATTCTTATTCTTTTCCTACTGTGACATATCTGAACAAAAGCAATTTAAGGAAGAATTTATTGTGGCTCACAGTTCCAGGGAACCATTCCTGCTGTCAGAGGAGTCCTGATGGGAACTGACAGCAGTGACATCTGTTGCCTCTCTCTCTTCCCCCTTTTTATTCAGTCCAGGACCCCAGTCCATGGAACACTGTCATCCTCACTTAGGCTGGGTCTTACTACTTCAAATAACCTAGTTAGAATATCCCTCATATCCCTCACTGCCCACCCACCCCCAACCTGAGAAAAGCTCCTTCCCTAGATAATTATAGGCAGTTCCTAGGAGATTTAACAATATACCTTGGCCATCACAGTGTCTTAGGAAGGAAATGCCTGTATTAGACTTCAGGCAAGGTTTAGAGTATTGCTGGCCAGGAGTTCAATGTTAATGACTTAGTTATACACATTATATAGGCTGTCTGTAATGCCACCAGAGGCTAAACAGAACCTACTCCTGAATTTCTCCTAAGTGTAGCATCTCAGTACCCACTAACCTGGTGTTCAGAGAAGGGGTTGGGGCTGTATCAGGAAACCAGGAGGGGACCAGTTGGAATAAGAAGGGAACAGGTAGTAGGGGTTCAATCTGATAGATGTAGATTTTAAGCATATTTGAAAATGTCCAAAGAAGCAGGGATGTGGCTCCGCTGGCAGTGAGCTGGGCCATGATGCATGTGTGCAGTGCTGGGTTGGATATCAGCACAACAGGAGGCAGGTATAGTGGTGCACCCTTGGAATCTAAGGATTTCCAGGTAGAGAAATCAGAAGTTCAAGRTAATCCTCAGCTACATAGAGAGCTGAGGCTACCCTGTGCTTCCTAAGATCCTGGGTAACAGGGAATGGAAACAGGGATAGAAACAGACAGAGAAAATGGATTTTATTTTGGATAATTAACATGATAATAGAGACTTTTTAGGGGTCAAAGACCATTAACAAGAATAATCAAGGAGCTAGAGACTTGGCTGGCTTGCCAGTTAAGAGTTCACACTGCTCTTGCATAGGATCCTAGATTGGTTTACAGTACCCATGTCTGGCAATTCATAAATGTCTGTGACTCCAGCAACAGGGGATCTAATACCCTCCTTCTGGCCTGAGGGCACTGAACTCCTGTGTACAAACCTATACTTACATAGATACACATAAACACACACATATACAAATAATTATGAATAATGAAAAATTTTTTGAAGGATCAACTGTGGGCTAGAGAGATGGATCAGTAATTTAAAAAGCACTAGCTGCTCTTGCAGAGGACCGGGTGCAGTTCTCAGCACCCACACAGTAGCTCACAACCATCTGTAGCTCCAATTCGGAGTGATCTAGCCCCTTTTTGCCTCTGGGAATATGA
>BDUI01000104.1:238142-248784 GCA_002335545.1 Apodemus speciosus | reverse complement strand
CCCYKGRAMYYYAAGTTCCAGATGGCTGTGAGTTGCCTGATTTGGGTGCTAACGATCAAAGCTGGGTCCTCTGCAAGAGCAGCAAGTGCTCTTAACCACTGAGCCATCTCTCCAGTCCCTGCCTACTTTTGACAGGCATCAAGTTCTACACTTTAATCTTCTTAGTAAGACAGGAAACATGGGCCTTTCCTCAGTCTTGAACAAGTCAAAACTCTTGAAGCTTCGTYGCCAGCACTGTGTTACATACTTCCCTATTGCTCTGACAAAGCACCATAGCCAAAGCAACGTGGGGAGAAAATGGTCTAATTCATCATCCATAKAAGTTGGGGCCAGAACTTGAGGCAGGAACCTAGAGTCAGGGGTTGAGACWGAGGTCATGGAGGAAGGCAGTCTTCTGGCTTGTTCTCCATGTCTGCTCAAAGYCTGCACTAGCTGGTTTTGTGTGTCGACTAGACACGAACTAGAGTTATCTGAAAGAAGGAAAACTAAGTTGARAAACTGCCTCCAYAAGATGAGGCTGCAAGGCATTTTCTTAATCGGTGACTGACAGGAGGGG
This sequence comes from Apodemus speciosus, assembly GCA_002335545.1. Lineage (NCBI taxonomy): Eukaryota > Metazoa > Chordata > Mammalia > Rodentia > Muridae > Apodemus > Apodemus speciosus. The sequence continues at coordinate 248,228 of BDUI01000104.1, read as the reverse complement.
GCCCAGCCCATTATAAATGGCTCCATCCCTGGACTGGTGATCCTGGGTTATATAATAAAGGATGTAATATAATATTTATATAATAAAGMAAGCCAGTAAGCAGCATCCTTCCACGGCCTCTACATCAGCTCCTGCTTCCAGGGTCCTGACCTATTTTTGAGTTCCTGTCCTGACTTGTTTCAATAATGAACAATATGAAGTATAAGCTTCCATATTGAATAACACCCCCTCCCAAACTTGCTCCTTTGGTCATGGTGTTTTCTGTCACAGCAATAGAAACCCCAAGACAGCACCTTTTCGTATACGACCAGGACCACCTATCTACACTGCGTGGCATCACCATCCCATGGGACAGACCAGCGGCACCATCTATCATTAACCGAGAAAACGCCTACAGACCAACCTGGTAGGGACATTTGCTCAATTGATGTTACCTCTTCCCAAATGACTCTGGCTTGGGTCAAGTTGACAAAAACAAAACAAAACAAAATGACAAGCATCAAGGGACCAGATGCTAAGAAAAGCAACCCAAGCCTTGCCATTCATGGAAGAACCTGTGTGAGTACTAGAAATCAATGATCTTCAATTAGTAATGGTTTAAGGTTGAACCAAACTGACTATGGCATCTTTCGGTATAAAACCACCCTCTTAATGTAAAACAATCATGTTGTAATGAGGCTCTGCCTGCCACTGTGACCCATGGCTCAGTCCTGTATACTGACCAATACCAGGAAAGCATTCTGAGAGATGATTTTCAAAAGCCCTCAACCAAAGTTATCAGTGGACCAGGAAATAGACCTCTCTCCCACTAGAGGAAGAAGTCTTTCATCCACTGGAGAGTGAGGAGAGCTTGCTGACCTTCTCACAGGGGCCGAAAAGTAAAGATCAACAGGCACATGAGTAAGTCACCCAGATGTGCTCCACGTGAATTGGGGATCAACAGGCACATGAGTAAGTCACCCAGATGTGCCCCACATGAATTGGGGGTCCATTCTTTCTAGTTCATTTTGTTTCACCCTCAAAGAGCCAAGTGCTTGGTTCAATGATTCCAGTTTCAAGCTGAAAATGAAACATTTCACCACGCCCCAGACATGTTGGGGAGGAAGCGATAGAGAACATGCATGTGCACTGCCATCAGCACACTAAGAATTTACTGGGAACGCCCGCYCCCCAGCACATTCATTCACTCATTCATTCATTCCCTCAGCAAACAAATTTTAAACGGTTATACTAGGCAGGCCCTAAAACTCAGGGAATGCCCCAAAACAAAGGCCTCATTCCCTCGGGGGCCAGAAATGTACACATACAATTGCAGCATGCGAAGCTATTACACAGCCACATAACTCAGGGACAGTCATAAAGCGTGGAGGGTGGGGGTGGAGTTTGCCTCCAGGTGTGCAGAAAGGACGAATGGACTATTTCCTAACATGGAAACAGAGACAATGTTGACAATAAAACAGAGCGCAGCTCATATGATAAAGTACATATATTCAAATAAACCACACTGTCCTATTGCATGCAGAGAATAATACAAGGCAGGGTAACTTTGAAAAAAAAGAGTCACTACCCATATTTTTAAAAAAGTAATTGGTAACAACACAAACACYTGGGTTAACCCTTTCCGAGAACTTTATGCACTGACCATAGGACAAACAATGTCCCAGTGGCAGCTGGGGCAGGAAGCCAGGTGGAGCCTGGGTGTAAACCTTAGGACCAGCTCAGCTGAGGCAGTCAGGGACCCACAGTCCTGGGGCCTGACCCACCATTCTACTCACCTGGGGAGCTCTTTAACAGCCCCAATCCCAAGCCTTCTGGGAAACCTGCTCAAACACACTCTGTGAGGRCTGTGGGGGGTGGGGGGGAGGTCCTCTGTCATCTCCTTCTAGATCCTCCAAAGGARCCGCAGTGACATAGGCATTCTGAGCAGATTTTCTCTGAGCACCCCTGGCCCCAGGAATGAGTGGAGACTCTCTCAAGACACTTCAGAGCCGACAGCTTCCTGAGACCAGTGAAGATTCTAACAGAGAGAAAGTCCTGCTCAGCTGGCCCATATAACACCTGGATTCTGCCTCTCCCGAATGAAAGACACCCAGGATACACGGAATCAGTCTTGGCCCTGTCCATCTACTCTTAATTGGTATCCAAGGTGACTGCTCCAATCATTATCATAGCCTGTATAGCGTCATAAAACCTACAAAGAGGAGAAAGAGAAAATTTTGCAGGGTCCAGAGATTATAGCTAAGAGGTCATCTGTGATTGAAAGCCCGAGAAGAAGCCGGAAGGTAAGCATGCAATTACCCAGGTAGGTGGCTCTGGATTCAGTCTGGGAAGGACTCTCGGGCCACACCCCACCTAGCTGCAAAGTGCAATTTTGTTAATAAAAGGATCCTGTGGAATGTGGTCCCCCAGGGCTTGTCGCACACAAAACCGCTTGTTTTGAAAAAGGATGAGTAATAACAGTCCTCACTCTCCAGGGGAAACAGGTGATAGGCCTGGGACCATTTGCAGCACCAGCGGTCCAATTTTCCCTGCATCCACATTCCAAGGCCCTTCAAACTCCATTCTCCATATTCAACCTCATGCTTTGATTACACCCATCTCATTAAAAGCTGCACACCCAGAGCCCTTCTCTGCCTTGCTAAGGTTGCGCTCAGCTGGCAGAGGGCAGGAAACCTCTTCAACAGAGAGGTAAATTTGAGAGGTAAATCTCTTCAACAGAGAGGTAAATTTACTCTTGACCGGTAAATTTCTGAGACTGCCACTCCCAAGAGAAGTTTTCCTAGGATTAGTTTCACAGCACCCACAGTCAGGGTCCAGGGGCAGGCTGACTCTTTGCTGCTATGTCAGGCAAGCTCATGGAGAAGGCTCCTATCTTTCTCAACCCTATTCAAGCCACTTAAAAAAAAAAAAAAAAACCGTTTACAACCCCTGTCACGTGGCTCAACATATCCAACATAACACGTTCATCTCTGTATTCTTGGGTCCTGGGAGGGTAATTGTATAAAGAAATGAATGACTAGATGAATGGCTGGAAATAACAACATCCTGCCTTCCAGGCGTGCAGTTTCCAGCCAGGAGACCTCGAAGGCTCTGCACAGAGTGAGTGTAGAAAAAGGCGAGGGACTCCGCAGTCCAGAGGGGTGGATAGGGAGAAGGGCAGAGCAGCTCAGGCTGGGCCTGGGTGCTCCAGGACGGCACATTTGCACTATTCTTTACCTGTTCCCTACAAGGCAAATGTGTGGAAACACAGGAAAGGAGGGCTAGGCGGGGTAGYGAGGAAGACTGAGCACCTGTATCTGAGCTACGCTGGGCGGGAGTGTAGGGAGGCTGGAAGGACACCAAGTCACCTTTAGGCTGTACTGAAGAAATGTATTCAGAACCCTCGTGTCACTTACTGGCACTGAGCCAGAATGAGAGGAGAGAGGGGGAGGCAYGGAGTGGGGGGCCCACCTCTTCTCGGGTGAGCCTTTCCTCCTCCTCACATTACATCACCCTCTGTATCCTTGACTGCTAGGTCCGGACAGAGAAGGACAAAGACCTAGGATGCGCGAGAAATATGGACCCAATCACCAAGGTGGGTGGAGCGGGGTCTGAAAGTACCGATAATTTTATCACATCCATGGAAACACGATTCTGAAAATGGAGAATCATCCGGAAAACTCTCCCACGGGGCCTGAACCTCTGCCATGTAATGATTTTTCCTTCTTAAGAGAAGAAAGGTTAACAGGCTGTATCCATTTTTCTAAATAGGGTCACACGGCCTTTTCTCAGGCGATTCCTGTGACATGCCCAGATTCCCCCACCCAAAGGACATCCCTCAGTCTAGAGAAGCTCTGCCTTTGTTTCAACCCAGACACACACACCCGGCCAGCTGAGGCTCGGCATAGCTTAGCCGCTATAATTCAATTTTGCCAAATCACTGCTTCAGAGCAGGGTATGTGAGCCCTGGGTAGAAGGCTGCAGGAACCGGATACCTCTAGGTCGTGTCCATACAAACTCTTAAGGGCAGCACAGGCTCATGGCCCTGAGGACACAAACAGGGGCTCATGGGTCTGAGGGTGCTCTGGCCATTAAAAAAAAAAATTAAGAAAGGACAAAGATAAAGTTCATGTGAAAATCCACTGGCCAGCCTCCCTTTGGCCTCTAACTCTGTATGTTCCCAGAAGTAACTCATTCCAGTCTGCCCTGGTCCGAAGGAGGTCCGGTCCCTGATCCTGACACATTTTAAAGAAACCTTCCCTGGCATCTTCCTTCCTTTAGGCTATTCACCTGCACCAGAGCTAGGTTCTGGCTGGTCCACTTCTATGCAGTACAATATGTAGATTTGGAACACCTTTTTAATGCAAGCCTTTTGTAATACCTTAATATCGCCTTCCTGGCGATAACCTACTCAAATCAATCATCCTACATTGAATGATAACATAACTGCAGAGAGGACAGTAGTTTATGAGGTGTCTTTACCAGTCAGGCATAGGGTCACCTGCACCATCCAGTCTAGCATTACAGAAGGGTACATCACCAGGGTTTCCACAGAAGGGATGGTAGCTTTGACTCTGACCTGCAGTGAGCAACCCAGCAGGTGGAAGAGGTGAGCCCGGAGCTCAGATGTCTGTGACAAGTCTGTAGGACCCTGGCTCTGCCTAGCTCCGTTCTGACACAATTTAAGATTCTCAGATGAACATACTCACGCACTGTTTGCCCGGTTATGAGCACAGCAGCTGGCTGACAGCTGTTCTGGGATCAGCTTCCCACACCATGGTTTGGGCCTATTATCTGGCTCTCCAGCCATGTGCTCCAAACATCCTACTCAGCCCCCCAAAGAGGGCAGAAGGAAACCGGAATCCCCACAATTAGCTCTTTCCATATTCCTGGGCTATTCTTCTCTTTGGGGATGCTAAGGTTTTTCTTTTGAGTTTTGACAGGGTCTCATGCAGCCCAGGCATTACCTTCTGCCTCCACCTTCCCAGTGCTGGGACAACAGGCATGCGCCACCACATGGGGCTCATTTAGTGCTGGGAGTCTAGACCAGGCCTTCCTGAATGCTAAGCAAGCACTGCACCAGCTGAGCAACCTCCTCAGCCTCCTTCCCATCTCCATCAGCTAGCCGGAAGGAAGGGTGTATTACAATTCTCACATGCTGCCAACTGCAGGGAAGGTCACTCGGAGCCACTGCACCGCTTTTGAAACATGACCACAAGGACCTCTGCAGACCTAAGAATGATAGCAGTCCACTATGGTAGAATTCTGTGACTACAAAATCTCCACCATGACAGAAAGCAACAGTTTAGAAAAAAAGGGAATGCAAAATAAGAAGGTACTTGCAGGCTTTTCATGTCACCATCTGGGGGCTTTTTGAAGATTATCTTGTTTTTAACTATGTCTGCTTGTTTCTATGTGCACATGAGTACAGGTGCCCATGAATACCAGAGGCTTTGGATTCCCTTGGAGCTGGACTTACGGAAGGTTATGAGTCACCTGTTGTGGGTGCTAGAAATCAGGTCTTTGCAGGGGTACTATATGCTCATAAGTGCCGAGCCATCTCTCCAGCCCTAACAATTTGGGGACACTTCAAATTTCCAAGGGAAAATGTTTTAAGGGAGAATATCAGAAAAGAAAGCATTTATGACAAGATATTATTTTTAAAATAGGTAACGAGGCTACCATTTTATGAGTCTGGGTATTTTTTTAAATCCTAGTTATGTATGTGTGTGTAACATGTAAAAGTCATAAAAAGCACTTGAAGACAAGCTAGTTCAAAGTTTACTATAAGCTAGACATCTAGGATATTATTGAGATACATATGTGCTTTCCAGAAGCTTAGCAAAAAGGCTCCAGAAGGGGATAGCTGCTTCCCCATCTCAGAGGCTACTTACCCACCTCTTAGCTCTAAATGAGAAGAGGCATCGCCTACTGGAATCATTTTCTTGAACAAGGACAAGAACACCATCCATAGAAGAGTGCAGAGCTCCTTTCCTGTGACTATTAAGAAATCTCCAAGTCCTACCATGTGAAAGTGGTGGTAATTACCTCGGAGCACCTGACAAACTCCAGCCCTGGATAACACCAATCCATCTGTTGCAAGCCTACAGTCTGGAGATTCTTGTACTCTGATTGTTTTCAGACATGTATGTATGTGTGTGTGTGTGTGTGTGTGTGTGTGTGTGTGTGTGTGGTGTATGTGTGTGCATGTTTCCACGTGAACCTCTGTGTGTATGTGCACATGCATGCATGCAATGTACATACTCGAGGCCAGAGACTGATATCGATTGCTTTTCTAGATCACARATTACATGCTGAGGAAGGGTCTCTCTCACTTGAACTGGGAGCGCAAGCATTTGGCTAGTCTAGTTAGCTAAATTATTCCAGTAGCAGCCAAGCATCTTGGTCTTGTCTTTTCTCTTGCCTCCCAAGACTGGGATTACAGACAGAGTACCAAATCTACCTCCACCTTTCGTGTGTGCTGGTACAGATCCAAACTCTGGTCACTGTGCTTCTGTGGCAAGCACTTTACCCACTGAGCCCTCTCCTCATCTCCCCTGAACTTGTCCTTTGTGCATACATTTACCATAAGGTTAATTATATTAAAAACCCTTCTCCACATCTTGCTATAGAGCCCAAGCTGGCTTCACTCCCACCACCCTCCTGTCATAACCTCATGAGTGCTAGGATTACAGACTTGCCCCATTATACTCTTATCTAAGGAGCTGCCCCTACAGACCAAAACACAGAAATTACCGACTAGCCATTCCCGAGCTTTGCCTTGCCTTTTCTCTAGAAACATCAATAATGACTTTCCTGTTGTCTTGTCATTCCTATCTTCCGCCTCCTGATGGTTTGCTGTGCACTGGGCTAGCCAAGTAGTAAGTTCTGGGTTTAAACAAGAGACCCTGTCTCAATGTCTAAAATACAGTATGACTGTGGAAGATACCGGATATCAACCTCTCGCCACCATACAGATCTGCACAGTGCACACACACACACACACACACACAGAGAGAGAGAGAGAGAGAGAGAGAGAGAGAGAGAGAGAGAGAGAGANATACATACTTAGTGCTTGGCCAAAGCCCTTCTTCATGAAAGACTTCCATAATTAGCAAAGCATTTGTCTTTAAAAAATTAAGGACATACACAACCATGGAGCACCGCCTCAGGTCCCAAGGCACAAGATAAGAAATTGCTAACACCCTTTTAAGGAAGATGGACAATTTCYTCTTAGGGTTTCCCCAGGGATGCCTGTAATTTTTACTCCAGCTCAGGCACATCCTCAGGGACCATATGCCTGGGTATATTTATTTTTCCAACCAGCTGTCTTTAGGATGTGCCAAAGGCTTCCTATCACCAGATTCCTCTGAGGGCATGGATAAGCGTGTGCCCCGAGTCACAGAGTCACACAGAGATAAGCACACAAAGCAAGCTCAAACATGAACGACTACAAATCACAAAAGTGTTTGAGAAATAAATGAGCCCATTAATCAATTTAATCTTGAGAAGTGTCTTTTCAAAGGACACATACAGCCGGGAAGGGTGGGACTTACATGTCTATTATGGGAGCCATCTCTTTAAAAAGCTAAGCTGCAAAATAATGGTAACATCCCAACAGATGACTCAGCATGGAGAGTCTGACCACACCTGTGCCAGCAAAAAGTGCTAACTGTCTTGTCTTGAGTCTGCTGTTTACTACCCGTGTTGCCAAGACTTACCCCAAAGTGGACCAGCTTAAAATAAACATTATGTCACACCCGTGTGAGTCAGGAGCTGGTGTACAGGTCTATCCTCTGAGCCGACCTGCCACCATCTTCATCTGATCAGCTGTACTCCTTGCAAAAGACCATCACGGTGGGGCTCGAGGACAGCTGGCTTTCCCTCAGAGAAGGAGGGGCCAGAATCCTCACCTGAGCATCCAGCAGCTCCTCCCAATCAGTTGTATGCACTTTGCTCTAATTGCACACAGACCTGAGGTCTCTGGGAGGAGCTAGAGTAAATAGGCTAGGGAAGAGGAGAGGAAGGCGCTCTGTCTGTTCAGCTGTGTAAATACCATGCTGAGGTATTTAGTGTCCTGGAAGGAAGCATCATCCATGCTGGGTGCAAACATTCAAGTATGGGTGCTTTAGGGTCACTCGCCCATGGTTTGTAACCCAATAAACTCATTGGTTCCCCCAGGAAGAACAGTAAAATCAAAATCTGGTTTGTCATTGGGACCTTAGAGGATGGGGGCAGCCATTGCCTGGTTTCCCATCCAACCCCACCCAGGGCGAAAATTCTTGCAGCAGGAGTTAAGACCCACGGTTCTCTCTGGGGATGGGTCATTGGACAGCTTGCCTAAAGAAAGGCAGGAAGTCTCGCCTCTAAGATGGCACTCTTGACTACAGACAGAAGTCTTGATTTCTCACTATGTAAGTCTGCCTTTGTTGCTATAAACACAGTCTCAAGTATGCCAGGTAGAACTCAAACTCCAGGTCTTCCTACTTCTTGCTCCCAAGCACTGGAATTATAGACATGTTCCCTGTCTCAGCCCTATAGAGGTCTCCTGAGTGTCCTTACAACATAGCAGCAGGCTTCACAGCCAGCAATCACAGAGATTGAGAAAGCCACGGTGCCTCTTGTGACTTGGCCTCTGAAGTCACACGCCCTCACTGCCACTGTATCCCGTACATTAGCAACGCATATCTAAACTGCACGTACCTGGAAGGGTAAGAGAACTGAGCCGTGACACAAAACCGGAGGGAGTTAGAGGTTTACAAACCTGGTTCTTTTGTTTTATCTTCTAAGACAGGGTCTCTGATACCTCTGGTTGAACTGAAATGCTCAAGGACGACACTGAACGTCTGTTGCTCCGGCCTCTATCTCCCACGTGCTGGGGTTRCAGMTMTGTGCTACTACCCAGTATACACAGTGGTGGGGAACGAACCCAGGGCCTCATGCACGCTAGGCAGATACTCTACCAGCTGAGCCACCTCGCCAGACCTATAAACCTGTTCTGAAACCACCATGCTGAGGTATTTACAATCCTGGGAGAATAAAAGAGTGTTAAAAAGCCAGGACTTCCAAAATGACAAATTTTGCTATTGTTAGCAGCTCCATGAAAAGGTTCAAGGAATATTTCGTTTGAAAGACTTTTCCTGCCTGAGTTTGAAGGGTAATTTGTTTTGGACCTTCACAAATTCTGAGCTCAAGAAAAGAAAAAAAGAAAGAAAGGAAGGAAGGAAGGAAGGAAGGAAGGAAGGAAGGAAGGAAGGAAGGAAGGAAGGAAGGAAGAAAGGAAAAGAAAGGAAAAGAAAGGAAAAGGAAAAAAGGATTTCTGTGTGCATTTTTCTGTTTTGCCAAGGAACTGTGCATTTTGTATTTATATCTTTAACACCTCATTTGTGACAGTTGTTTTTGTTAGTCCTGGAATATTCATATTTTACTCTTTTTATGGGCTAAATCAACAACTCAATAGGAGCCTATCATAGATAGTGCTAGGCTCAGTAAATATTTTGAGATCAATTAGGAGCCATTTGGCTGAACATTGTCTTCTGAAGATAATCGCTCAGGCGGTAGAGCAGCTTCGTAAACACTCTGTTTATGTTTCATCAGACAGAATTTGAAAATTGGCCTCATTCAAGATTTGTTTTCGTTGGCAGTGCTGGGTAGTCATTCACCGATTATTCAAATTCACACATACACATACATTCTGGCCACTTGGTTGGGAATCTCACAGTCTAGTTAGTCCCACTGCATCTAGCGGGTGATCTATGTAAAGCTGTTGTGACCAAAACATGAGTCTACAAGCCACTGCCCTTGCCCTCAGCAGCTCCCACCCTGTCCCCACCCCCACCCCCACCCCCACCCCCACCCCTCACCAGCCTTCACTCTCACTTTGGGCTTGCTTAGATTGCCTCTGTTCTAAACCATGGGCTGCAAACCATGACTATAACAGTCTCACAATGCAGACGAGCCTGCAGTGGGTTCTGCCCTCTCCTCACAGGAAGAGGTGCTCTTTTGGCCTTCCACATGCTCTATGGCCTCCTTTTTAGGGTCAAACTGTCTGCAATGAAGGGCAAAGCCTACAAGGGAGTCGCTCTGTGGACATCACACAACACAGCA
>BDUI01000104.1:155663-177435 GCA_002335545.1 Apodemus speciosus | reverse complement strand
CACCACCACCCATTTGGTCTATACCTCAAGGGCAGCAACGATTCAGCTGCAGAAAACTCTGACTCTTCAGTATCTTGGCTTGGACCCTACAGCACATGCATTTCTCAGACCTTCCTTGAGCTGACCTTGGGCACAGATCTAATGAAGTCTGAATTTTGGCAGGTCTATACAGGGCTTATTAGGCCCAATGAGTCAGGCTGGTTCTGCACCACTTACATTCAAGTCCACAATTGGGACTCCTGTCCCCCTCTCTAGTAGATTCTGATGCAATGACCGCAAGCCCCGGGGATGGGCTTTAGAAACTCAGTCGTGGTGCAATGTCCTAGTTAGAGTTACTGCTATGATGCAACACCATGACCAAAGGCAAGTGAAGGAAGAACAGGTTTATTTGGCTTACTCTTCCACATCATTGCTCCTTATCGAAGGAAGTCAGGGTAGGATCTGGAGAAAGGAGCTGATGCAGAGGCCGTGGAGGGATGCTGCTTACTGGCTTGCTCCTTATGGTTTTCTCAGCCTGCTTTCTTATAGAACCCAGGACCATAAGACCAGGRGTGGATTCACCCACTATGGACTGAGACCTTCCCAGTTAAGAAAATGTCCTAGTGACTCGTCTACAGCCTGACTCTATGGAGGCATTTTCTCAATTGAGGTTCCCTCCTCTTTGATAACTCTAGCTTGTGTCAAACTGACATAAAACTAGCCAGCACATCCACTTAGAGTCAGAAGCGTCCAAGTTCTATTTTGGTGCCACAAGCCCTTTGCAGTAACATGTCAGAAATGGTGCCACTGTAAACCCCTGCTGAAGCTGGATACAGCTGGTGCCAAAATGGAAATATGTGAAAGTGAGGAGTGGGGAACTGAGTCCCACTGAGTCCCTGGGTCGACCGGAGAGGCTTGAGCGAATGTCTTAGCTCCATTCTACACCCCTGTCTTGGCAACTCAGGTGGTCTCCATAACCCCCCTCCCCATCCTCTACATCTATATAAGTATATATTGGCCTCCAAGATGTTGATGGGGCTCCTTTCTGTAATAGTTGCTTGCCTTGTTGCTGTAACCAAATAAATACCTGACAAAAACGACTTCAGGAAGGAACGCTGATGCACAACTTGCTTCCCATCCCCCACCTCCCACCCCTCCACCCCMCATGCTCAATGACTGAATTAGAGTTTAACAAAAAAATAACAGAACAAGTACACTGAAAATCCTGCACATGAAGGAGGAGGGAGAGGAGAGAACGTTATGCCTTTGAAGTGGGCCTAGGGCAGAGCGGCAGTGAGAAAGCACTCGGACTCAGGGGAAGCACAGTCCCGCTTCTCTGTGAGGCTGGGGAGGGAGGCGGGTCGTGAGGAGGCTCTGTARGAGCTGCAGGGACTCTCCAAAGCCCAGTCACTGCTTTCTYTGTATGCAGTGCAGGGCTTCAGCTGGACAGTGCTCTACCCACCTCAATAATCCCAATCGCAAACTCTCCTAAATGTCTCCTCTGGGCRATCCTAGATCTTCAATCAAGTTCCCTTGGCCTTCCCAGCTATAAACCACCTCAGCTTACATTTTTAACTTTTGGTTAGTTGGTTTGGGTTTGTTTCTTTCTGTTCTTATTTCTGAAACAAAGTGTCAACATGAAGCCCTAGCTAGCCAGGTGCTCAAGGATCTACCTTCCCACTGCTGATTTTGCAACTTTTAAGTTTTTTTTTTTCTTTTTGGTTTTTATTGAGAGAGTCACTTGGCTGACCTGGTACTTGCTATGTAGACCAGGATGGCCTCCAACTCACACAGATCCACCTACTTCTACCTCTTAAATGCTGGGATTAAAGGCTTAGGCCACCGCATCGAGCCTTTTTAAAGACTTTTCTTTTCATTAGATGTCTATACAGGGTGGAGCAGTGTGTGCATGTGTGGAGAGAGCCGTCCACGGGATCCGGCAAAGGCTAGCAGATCCCCCGGGGCTGGCGTTCCAGGCTGTTAGGAGCCACCTGATGTAGGTGCTGGGAACCAAACTCCTGTCCTCTGGAAGAGCAGCAAATGGTCTTAACTATTAAACCAGCTCTCCAGCCCCATTTTCAACTCAACACACCCATCCTTCTCCTAACTTCCCAAGACAATTCTCTCCAACCAGCAAACAGACATGGTTTAAAAGAAAAGGAGGCCTCCTGAACAAAGTCTTAGGAACCAAAGATTATGTACATATATATTCACTAAGGAGATCAATGTGACCCAGGAAAATGATTTATCCAATTTAACAAGCAACCAATTACCCCATGTCTGACTTGAGGGGCTATTTAACCTAGTGCTACTTAGCTCTAAGCATTAAGATTAGCTTTCATGAAATATTTGAGTAAGGAGCAAACTTTACATATCTTTGAACTTCCTTCTTCACCAAGTCCATCCCTTACCTAGTAGAGATACCCAAAAATCTCTTCTAATTTGGAAGTGCCATATCTGATAATGAGAAAGCCAGGTGTGCCTTAGTGAGTGTGCACATGCAGAACCAGCTGTGGGAAAAAAAATCAAAGTTCCGTTCACTTAAAAAAGAAAAAAAGAAACATGTTTCTGTATGTGAGAACCCATGGAAGGCAAAAGAAGATGTCAGATCCCCTGGGTGCTGGGAACTGGGCGCTGGTCCTCAAAGCAGCAAACACTTCAACCACTGAGCCACCTCTTCAGTCACCGTACATGTTATATATGTGTGTGTGTGTGTGTGTGTGTGTGTGTGTGTGTGTGTGTGTGAAAACTGAAGCTGAGAGATGTGCAACGGATTGTCTAAACTTATGACAGGAACAGAACCATGATCAGAACCCAAGTGAGCTTCTACCTAGTACTTCTGAGACTTAAACATGCTCCCTGCCTCTCCCCGCACCCCTCCTACTTCCAGCTCTGTCTGGTTTCCCAACAGATAAAGGAACAGGTGTCCTGGTGACTTGAATACGACAGAGTGCAGAGGGACAAATGAAGTTAGAAAGATCTGAGAAATACCAGATTTCAGCTCAATAGGAGCTAAACACTAAGAAGATTCCAGAATGCTTGATAAAGACTTACAACCTCAGCGCTCAGTAGTAAGAGTGTGAGAAAATACTATGAGAGGTGTAGTTTGTAGAACTGAATAAGGCACTTGACTGTTTAGACTGTCACATCACCTTAATGTTTTTTATTTCGTGGGGGGCCAACATTTACACAAGTGAGACATTGATATTCAAATAAATGGCACCTGAGGTTGTGTGTACACACCTGTGAACACATATGGTTTAAATGATCCACTCTTTCCCCAAAGGTGTGTTTGTTCAACAAAGACTCCCTCACCTCTGCCATCTACAGCTTGGCATTCTCTTACGCCAGAATTACACCTGGACAGCTGACACTGGGCATCCCTCCCGGTAGCTTCCTAGGCAGTTGAAATAATTATCACAACTGCATTCAAACACAGATCCCATTCTTTGTTTGATCCTATTACTTCATCACCAAGAGCCAGTGGAACTCAATCAACCAAAAGACACACATGAACCACAATACTAAAGACAGGCAAGGCTGTACGATGACGCTTCCCCTCAGCAGCGCCCAAGAGGCACGCAACCTCAGCAGCAGCTAAACCTGGGTCTGGTCTACTATCAACAGTTTACAAGACATGGAAATAAAAAACAGCCTTACTATGAGGCTAACCCTGCTCCCAGTCTTCTATAAAGAAAGTCACACACAATGTTCAGCTCCTTCACTGGTAATTAGTAGCAAATTACTTCATGGCAACTCACAACTGGCAAGACCTGTTAGTGAACCAGGACCTGGATTGAAAGCGGTCTGCTACAGTCTTAGGCTGCTCTTGGGAACGGAAAACAGTAGAAAGGACTAAGAAATGATGGCTATGGACAGAGTATCAACAACAGTCCCAGACTCGGAAGTCTTGAAAGACTACATTGTTGCATTGTCTGTGGGGATAGTAACAAATCTGTGACTCTGGAGCTGGAAAGATGACTCAGCAGTTGAGTCCTCCTGTTCTTGCAGAGGACTGGAGTTCAGTTCTCACCTCCACTGGCTGCTCACAGCTATCTCTAACTCCAGTTCCTGCACACACTGCACACACTGCACACACATACATGCAGGCAAACTACTCCAACACATAACTAAATAATTTTTTTAAAGATTTAACTTAAAAAAAATCTAGGAAGTCACAATCCCTGAGACAGATAAGTTGTTTAAGATTTTTATTTATTTGTAAGTGTGTCTTTCTCTGTGTGTATCATAAACATGCATGTACCCACGGAAGCTTGAAGATTCCCTGGAGCTAGAGTCAGAGTTACAGGCTGTTGTGAGCCAATCAATGGGGCATGGGGTTAGAAACCAAAACTCCATCCTCCGCCAGAGCAGTGTACACTCCGAATTGCTGAGCCATCTCTCTAGCTTCCAATGACTGGGCTTCTCTATGAACTTATCCTTACATTACTGCCAAACCACCACGCAGGGACCAGAGGTGATCTAAAGACACAGCCCACAACCATTTGTCACCTTCATGGAACCCAAAGCACTCACATCATTACAAAGTATCCTTTACTCTGGTTTCTCATCCTTCTCCTCAGCAGCATCTGGAATTCCTAACTTCAATCTCCTCTATGACGCTCCCTGGTTCTCCTCCTCTCCATGGCAGAGCCCTGGCCTTTCTAGGAGAGTAGCGTGGTAGGAGAGTGCCCCACCACGCTGGCCCATGACAAGTTCCTTCGAAGGCTCATATCAGCAGGTGCTCAGAAAGACATCAACTACCCTGGTGACTCCTGTGAACATCAGTGAACCGTGAACAAAGGCACTGTCGTCCACAGTTCCCTGCGGATGGACAAATGCCCAGGCTCTCCATCAACAGGTGAAGTGGGTAAGCTCTGTCATCCCCATCTCAGGTCCTCCCAGTGCTCCACTGTCTTTATAGTTGGGGTTTAGTAATTTAAGTAGATATTGATTAGGTTATTGATGAGAATTTAAAAAAAAATCAAAATCAACCCTCCTTTACAGTTTTAATAGAACTCATAGTTTGGCTTTACCTCCCTACTGGCCAAATTTGACCATTGCTACAAAGATGTAAAACTTCTCATAGAGAGAGAGAAAAACATTCCCTCCAGAGCCACTAGAAGAACAAAGCCTGCCCTCCTCCCGACACCGTGACTGTAACCGAACTTCCCAAAGCAAAATGGAGTCAATCTGCACTGCTTGCAGCTCCTATGTCTGATGTAAACTGTTAAAGAAACAAAACTGTTTACTTTTGATTTGATTTCAAAGGTTCAATGCTAAGATATGAGGGGCCAGGAGAGCGACTTTCCCTATTCTTCTGCATACTTAGTATACTACTCACCAAAATGTATAAGGATCCAGCCAGACAGATGGCTTGGGAGATAGAGCACTTGCTACCTAAGCCCAAAGACCTGAATTTGGATCTCCAGAGTGCATGTAAAAGCTGGATTGTACATGTCTATAGCATATACTCAAACCCTCATAGAGACATACACACAATTAAAAACAAAATAAATCCTTAAAAAATACAAAACTATTACGGGGCTATGGAAGGGCTCTCAGTCTCCTGTCTGTGAGGGTCCTGAAGCCTCAACTTCATACCTTCATGGCAAATCCATCCTTTCCTGGAACCTGTTTCCACATAGCATCAGGTGAGGGATGCATGGAGCACATGTGGAGAATGCTATCCCAGGGCATGGGTGGGGTGGGCAAGAAGGAACCTGAATGTGGTTCAACAAGCAGTTGGTGAACATACAAATGCTGCTGCATCCAGAACCTGGCTTGGTTCCCATCAGCTGTTTTCCAGAAGATGAAAACTGCCTTGTGTTACGGACTGCTGCTATGGAACAGTTTGTTGTTAACAGTCACTCATTTGTGCCTTCCATGTTGCTGAGTATCACAAAAGACAATCAGGACAACGACTAAATTGCCTCTAGGAGCCCAGCTTTGGAAGGGTCAAGAGATGGAGACCTACTTGTGTTACCTGGCATGACACATGTTTTAGAGGAGAGCTACCAATCCTAAACAGATGGTCAGTAATCCCTGCAGGCCTAAGAGCACAGCAGGGATAAAGAGAAGGAGACTGCCACTGAAATGACCATCAGAGCAAAGGATCAGAGCCAGAACTGTCCTGGTGCAAACATCACTCTACTATGTGTCCAGTCAAGGACCTTTGTATCCCAAGTTTCCAGCATATCTCACCACTGAATGGAACCCTCTTACAAGACTAAGCAAGGACAGAGGAGACCTGTGATCTGGCTTTCATTCAAATTTATCCAAATTTGTTGTTGCATCTGCTGTTTTGTTTTTAAGAGTCAGTAACTCAATGTAGCTTAGGCTAGCCTCAAAACTAGTAGGTAGTCAAGGATAACCTTGAACTCCTGATCCTCCTGCCTCCACCTCCCAAGGGCTAGGGTTACCAGTATACACCGCCACATACAGTTTTATAACAAGCTAGAATCATATGCTCAAAATTACAGCATATGCTATAAATAAGCTATTCCCTCAGGTTGTATTTTACATTTAAATGCTCTAAGTTTTACAAGACAAGGTACATAGTAAACCCAATGTTTGAATCCTGCATGAATCCAATGCTAAAATCTATGGTATATTTTACCTTGGGAAAATGGATAGATCCAAGTTCAGGGGTGACCCTAATTAAGATATGAAATGGGAATTTCTGATTTCTTTGGAGACTCAGTTGTGTCATGTGATGTTTTTCTGGAATCTTATGAGAGGATGTTTTTACTAAAGCAGACACGTGGGAGGATGTTTCACTAAGAACAGACACAGACACACGTAGTGTTTTTCTGGAAACTTCCTAGAAAAAGAGCATGTAATGTTTTGCTGGATTGGATGCTTGAGAGAACAGGTGATGTTTGGAAAGGATATAAAGATAACTCAACAGACAGTGGGCAATGCTGTGTGGTATTGTTCACCTGGTCACTCTTTGCTGGTCATTGTTGGACTTTGCTGATGTTAGTATTCACAGACAAGGCTGTGTGGTATTGGTTCACCTTGCCACTATTTGCTGATCATCCTTTGTTATGACTCTATAGACCAAAAAAAAAAAAAAAAAAAACCCACCATACCAAAGCACTTCTGGTGGTGTTCCAGCATCTCCTTGCCAATTCAGCAGACTCAGGCTGATTTGCAGAGCCTCAAGGTTTCTTCTGGGTCAAACTGGTGTTGCTTATTTGTGAATGTTGTTTGCAAGTGGATAAAGCTACTACTGCTGATTAATGTGAGCTGAACTGCTGATATCCTAACAATGAAGACTGGAATTGTCCTCAAAACCTATTTCTAAACAGGTCCACATTCTCCTTTGCCCTATCAACCTTTCCTTTCCCTTACCTCTGGTGGATGGTAGACTAGAAGGGAGGCTAAGGCATTTAAGTACACTTATTTAAGTAGGTTTTGAAAAGTATAAGTCTACAGAAATAGGGCAGAATCTCACCATGGGCAAAGGCATAAAGCTAAAAATGAACCCTGCAGCAGTGTCTCTACACAGTAGGTTCTTTAGGCACAAACACGAAGTGTACAAAAGAATACCTGGAAAGCAAGACTAAAAGAGACCGTCTGGTCATCCTGCCCATGTCTGAAACTGGTCACTGCACTTGGAGTCTGGCCTTGCACGTGGAATTCTGACTCTAGAATAACCTAGACCCTAACTGACCTAGTGACAACTGAAAACAAAGCAGTACGTGCCTTCTTGCCTCCTCAGTAATGGCCTTTGACTTCATCACAAATCAACCTACAGGTTCAAGAGCATCAAGGCCAAGGTCTGGATGCTCCCACAGGGTGATGGACATGCAGCCCAGAAGAAAAGCATACCAAAAGCTAGGGACTTTCTTTTGTTTGTCCTCAAAGCAGCAGTAACTTTGGCTATTTGCCAGAAAGAAACACTTATTCTTATTACATTTCCAGAGCCTGCTTACCCTCCCTATGAAAACCTGGGTGAGACAGGCCAAATGTCCTATGTCTCCAGATAAATCTGGGTTCAGTATGATGAACAGGATTTCTCATACATGGCAACTGGCAATGGCTGACTCTCCCAGGATGGGAAGAGAATGGTATGACCTTCTAGTAATGTCTATCATGGGAGTAAGACAGAGATGATGGCTTGGAAGTCCTGATTTCACAGTCCTTGATCCTAACCTAACTGCATTGTCTAACTGCATTCTATATGCACATATATACTTATAACCATATACAAGCATATRCTACATATAATTCTCTTTCTCTGATTAATAGTAAGAAAATAAAGAAAAGCCAGTATTACAATAAGTCCACATCTAAGTTGTACCCATATTGTTAAGCCATTAAGTAACAACAACAACAACAATAATAATAATGGTGATAATAATTAAGAATAAAAAGTATGGCTTCAATCTAAGCCCAGTTGATAGCATCTGCTGGAAGGATCAAAACACTGAGACCAGAGCAATCAGGCTCTTTCCTCCCTGCATCCTCAGGATCACTCAAGCCTAGCTTCTGCAGGCAGTACTTGGAAGAATGAGGCAGGAGAGGAGGCCACCTATAGAATGTCATTTACTGGTCAACAACTTGTTAAAGATTTACAAGGTCTCAATAACCTCATGATCACCTTATTCTAAGGCTCTTAGGAAAAATGGTAAATAGTGGTACACCTAACTGTCAGTTTCCCTTTTGTAGCTACAATACCATCAAGAAATTCATCAATGAAGCACTAAACTAGATAAGCAACAAGCAAGACCTGGAAGATAGAAAGTAGGTAAAGGCACTAGCCACACAAACGTAATAACTCCACTTCCATCCCCAGAACCTGTATAAACAGCGAGAAGTGGCAGCAGACATCTGTAAACCTAGCACTCCTACGCCGAGATGGGAAGCAGAGATAGAATCATCTGGAAGCTCATGGGCTACCCAACCAGGAGTGCAAAGTCCAACAGCAGAACAAGAGACACCCTGCCTAACACGGCAGAAAAGGAGAACGCTCTCAAATGTTGTCCTCTGACCTCTACACACATCCTGTGGCACACATGCACCCACAAACACTCACATGCATGCATGAGAGAACACAAACACACACATGCACAACAGTAACTTTTAAATTTTTAATACTTTTTTCTATTATTTTTAGGTGCGTGTATATATGTGGGTACGTGCAAGAGTGAAGTATCCATAGAGTCTAAAAGACGGTGTCAAAATCCTTGGAGCTTATGACCTGTCTGACATGGCGTTAGGACGCCACATGGTTAGAACCACACACGGGACTGCAAGTCATGCTTCAGTCTCCAAAGAGGTCCAAGGCTGAAAGCAGACAGGACTGGGACAGCTGTACAGACTGAGCTGCAGAAAGCTGAAAGGTTATGTGTGTCTCCAGAAGGAATGTTGAAACATCCCAGCAAGCATACAGAATAAGAGATCCTGGCCATACRCAGTCACCAGCTCTTCCTAAAGCAGCAAACAGCAGCTCAGGGAAGACATCTCGGAGGCGACTTGGCCTCTCTGACCCGGGCCTGTCTCTGATGGATCTCGGAATTAATTTTGGCTCTAAGTTACATCTCTATGATGCCTGCCTTCCTGGCAACCTGTGCCAGTCCCCTCCATCATCGGGGCAGAAAAAGGAAATACAGCGAGATGTCTGCAGCTCCTGCCGCTCCCAAGACCTACCAGTGGTCCATTTATTGCACTGCCAGTTGTAGCACAAATACTGTGACCATCAATGTTGTTGTAGACATTAGACACTGCTGTTAATCATGGAGAAAACAGTTCAGGAGAAAGAGGTCACTGAACCAAGCTGGTACACACACACACACACAGACACAGAGAGAGAGAGAGAGAGAGAGAGAGAGAGAGAGAGAGAGAGAGAGATATGCACAGAAAGAAAACCTCACAGCAGTAAACAAATGTCCCCACACATCCCTAAAACAAAACTATTCTGATGAACCTTGATGGGATGTGCATGTACCAATGGGCTCCTAGGGACAAGGCGAAAGAGCATGCCCCTGTCCAGGAGGAGAGCTCCCACCTCAGGGCTGCTCTTTACCTCAGAAGCTGTCCTGGTCTTACAGTTTATCTTCCCTTACCTTCCAAGCACTGCCCCCCCCCCCTTATCACCAGGAGGTGAGACAAGATGAAGCCCCTCTGTGTTCTGTTGGCTCCCTGAACCACAGCTGAAGGAATCTTAGAGCATCTGTACACCTCCAGCAGGCATGCTCGACCCCAGGAGGCATGCTCACTGGTATTAGGGTTCCCAATAGAGTTTTTCCGAAAGCAATCCATTATCAGCCCAAGGTAAAAACAGAAGCATTCAAACAACAACCAGCCAATGTGAAAGAAGTCCAGCACACAAATGTGTTCAGAATTCCATCCACAGAGAAAGCAGAGAACCAATGACCCAGAGAGCAAAAGGCCAAACCCATAGCACAGCTCCCAGACACTCCTCCCAGTCACCAGACTCTTTCGAGGGTCTTGGGCCTCTTCACATCAGCTTGCTCCAGCCACGCTGCCCTTCAGGAGTTGCTGACATGGTATACACTCCTGTCTACTGCAGAGTTTTTCTGGGTATCTTCCTCAGTGTGAGAAAGACCATTATCAGTCTGCTGACGGCCTGCACTCGCTTCTGAAACAGCCTGGCCACTCCTCCAGGCTGCAGGTGTGGATATATTCCCACAAAAGTAGCCATGACAAATCCACTAGACCATGTGGAATCCAGGTCCCTCTTTCCCAGCACCCACCACAGGTTCCCATGACTCTTCTTGGATTCCACATGAGCTCCCTTCAGCACAGGGAGGCCAGTGCAGACACCCACTCCACTCTGCACCACATGCCCACTTCCCAACCCACTCCACTCTGCACCACATGCCCACTTCCCAATCCACTCCACTCTGCACCACATGCCCACTTCCCAATCCACTCCACTCTGCACCACATGCCCACTTCCCAACCCACTCCACTCTGCACCACATGCCCACTTCCCAACCCACTCCACTCTGCACCACATGCCCACTTCCCAGCTGTGGTGACTGAAGGGGAAACACCAGCCAGAGCTTCACCTGCTTCAACCTCTCAGTCCTCATCTGGTGATATTATTTGAGAAGGTTGCAGAATCTTTTGGAGGTGGAACCTCCTTGGAGGAAGTGGATAACTGTGAGCTGGCACTGATAGCCCATCCCCCCCTCAACTTCCTATTCACTGTCTGCTTCCTGATTGTGGACCCAGTGTGACCAGCTGCCTCGCTCTCCTGCTGTCATGCCTGCCCCTCCGTGATGGACTATATCATAAATCATCAACGTAACACACCTGCACAGCCCATACATGGGCAACACCAAATCGAGGAACCACAGTGTGAATGAATAAAAACAAGCAAACCATTGAAAACTGGAACTGGCTACCTCCCAAGCCTCCACAGGCTCAAGGAACATCTGGGAAGAGCGAGCAAAAAGAACGCACTAACCAGAGAATCAGAGAATGGGAAGGCCTGCTGAGAAACAGCCAGGACACGGCTGTGTGTTACACATGAACTCGGGACATGGCTGTGTGTTACACACGAACTCGGGACATGGCTGTGTGTTACACATGAACTTGGGACATGGCTGTGTGTTACACACGAACTCGGGACATGGCTGTTCCACTCATGAACTCCAAAAGCTGCCGTAACCTGCACAAGATCATGCYGGCCAAAAATTTAAGCATGACAGGCGAATGAGCTCTAGATGCTGTGGCCCTAGCTGTGGAGCTATTGACAGCTGGTGGCTGCTGAGGGAAGGACAGTCACATCTGGAAGAGAGAACGGATGCCATGAAGTATGACCCMAAACCCAAAATTCATAAAAGACAAACCAATTTGAGTACACAGGTTATATTCTCTGCAGTGGAGAAAGCTAGCACAATCAAAGATAAAACTGAGGGCAAGCGGGATCTGCACCCTACTCCAAAATGTTCTGTCATACAGAAAAAGCAACTATAAATCAGAAAGAAAAAGCCCCAACAAATGCACACCAACAAGAAGTGCAAATGACTTTAAAGACACATATCACATCCCACTCTATAAAAGAAGACACGAGAGGCGCCACTTCCATCACGCAGATGAGGAATTATCAACCATGACAACTCGCCGAGTAGCTGARGGAAAACAGGAGTTCTCGTACTCTCAATTAAACTGATGAATCCTCTCTAAGAGCAATTTAGAATATCAAATTAGAGAAGAGCAAGGTCTRTGCTAAGACATCTTAGGAATTTATGCCTGTGTACTCAAACAAACAAACAGAGGTGCTCTCAGGACGAGCGTGAGCATGTGCACTCACCAGCAGCATCATATAAAGTGGTGGAAGACCAGGAGTGGCCTACGTGTTAGTGAGGGGCAGTTACAGCACAGCCGAATACTGCACCACACAGTACAGTTTTAAGAAAGAATAGGCCAGGTGTAGTGGCATTCRTGGCCTGCAATATTCTCTTTTTGACCTCTGCACACACATGCACATATCTACACATAAATGTAAGTTTTTTATCTTAAATAAAAAGCAAGGCCTGTGTCTCTCTAACCTGGTATGAAATTATTTACAAGGATGTTGTTTGTATAGTAGAGTGTTTGTGCAGACAACATGAAGGAGGTGGGCAGTCAGAATGTGAGTGCACAGAAACGCACACATAGGAATATTACTCACAGAAACACACACGCAGGAATATTACTCAAGTGCCCACCGACCTTGCTTACTTTCAGGAAGAGACTTGGTTTCCAGAGGACAAGGCTTAGAGGAGACTAACTTCTCAAAGAGTGACCTGTGTACTGTTTGAAATTCTTAGTCTCCATGAACCTCACCTTTCTGACAATTACACGTGGATTAGGGAGAAGGGGTGGGTGGATATCCCAATAAACAAAGGAGCACTCGCTGTACAATCATGAGACCAGAGTTTGGTTCCCAGACCCCACAATAAGCCATGCTTATTATCTGGAACAAGCCTATAACCCCAGCTCCATATGGGTGACTGGAGACAGGAGGATTACTGAGACTTTCTGGCTTCTGAGTTCAGGGAGAGACCTATCTCAAAAGGATAGGAAGAGACGGATGGAGGAAAACACCCAACCCTAACCTGGGCTCTACAGGTGTGTGTGTGCCCACACATACGCATGTGCAATACACTCGCATGCAAATAAAAATAAATCTTTAAAATAGATGTGTAATGAAATTTGAAAACAGAAAGAAAGAAAATGAGAATTAAACCTAAATCAGAGAGGAAGAGGAGGAGCTAGACGGCTCGCCTGTGTCACTCAAGCTTCAGATGAATGGCTGGGGCAAGAACCAGGGCAGATATAATAAAGGATCCTTTCTATCCGGCCAGGGCCTTAGGTGCAAAGACCATTTAGGGACAAAGGCATGAAGCAATACCTCATCTAATGCCCATGAGTACACCTGAGCAGCAGTGAGCAAGTCTGTCCAGTCGAGAGGATTAAACATGAGTTCAATGCCAGAGGAATGACTACAACTTCAGGCTCTGTCCTAGTAAGCTAGACTGGCCATGGTCCCCAGGTCCAGGGACTTGGCCTCTGGGTCTCCAGGATCAATCAAAGGGTCAAATCTTATAGAATCCATCCCTGCCGAGTGAGCACACAAACATGGGGGTCCAGAGGGCTGCAGCAGCCTTGGAAATGATTTGATAAAAATGATAGAATGGAAAGTTAAAAGGAAGGGCCTCAGGCTCCTGGGTCAGGCTGTGTCCTCCTGGGTCCCAGCCTCAGAGAAGACTGGGAGGTGGGAGATAAGACAGGCTGTGTTCTTCTTCCTAGAAGCACTATTTATTCTCAAGATGACAGCTTGACTAGTTACAGGGAGACCTGGCTCCCCACCTCAGCCCCTGCATCCGGGCTCAATACCTCTGTCCATAAGGCTATCTAAAAAAYGGAACCTGAGTGCTGGAGGCTGTGGCTTGTTTGGGAAACAGCATCAACACAGCTACAGGAGGAGCCTCATCTGACTGCCAGGGCCTCCCCATAGCTCCATGGAAAACAAAGAGCAGGCATTCCCTTTGGCCAGCTACACAGGAGATCTTATGGAGTCAGCAAGCAGTTTCCACAGCAAGCACAAATACTCTATATGTATGCATTGTATAAGGCACAGAGTCTTACATCAGTCATGGCCAAATTTTGAAATGAGCCTTGGTAAACTGTCAGTCACATAGTAAAAGATCATTAAAACCTACAAGAAGTTCCTTAGCCTCCAAGACCACAATCTCCCAAAACACTGGAGAGTTTAGGTCAGTTTATTGAAAATTACTAWGATGACAGAACACCTCAGCTCCTTTCCAGGCTGCTTGCAGCAGCAGAATCTCAACATAATTCCCTGTTAACTTCCAACCCAACAGCAACCTGGCCTAAGAGTGGCACAGCACTGCTGCTCAGTAAACAGCAGAGGACTGGCGTGGGGCGAGCAGTGACCAGGAGCACAAACTGCGTTTGCAGAGGACCTGAGTTTGATTCTCAGCACCAATTCCAGGTGACTCACAACTACCCGTAACTCCAACCTCAGGGGATCCAAAGACCTTCTGGCCTCCGTGGGCACTTACATTCACACGTGTATGCAATTGGGTGCATGCACACACATTCACAAACACACAAATTTTTTTAAACTAAGTAAACAACATGGACCTTGTGCCAGCTGTGGTGGTGCAAGTACTCAGGAAACTGAAATGRGTGGATCTCTGTGAGTTCAAGGCCAGTCTGGTCTCCAGAGTGATGTTTCAGGACAGCCAGTACTACTACATACCATGGCCCTMTTTAAAAAATAAACAAAAGTAAACTAAACTGAAGATTTGTGAGTACAAATATTGATAAATGCGTTTATCTTCATCAAAGTATTCAGGAAGTGTGAGATCACCTAAGAAACAGTAAGCATCTCCTTCCCATTGTTAAAGGGCAAGATGGTGAAACACACAGTCCTCAGAGCCTGCCACAGCTTGGAGCAGAGATTCTCAGCAACTGATTTCCTTGCTTGATAACCAAGTCCGAACACATTTCCTAAAATATGTGGGTTGGAAACAACCCCCAACGTCAATAGTGTCTGGAGGTGTGAGGTCACAGTGTTCACATGCATGAACAGATATGTCAAGCAAAAGGGCTTGAGAAATGTGCTAGTCTGTCCTGCCTTTCCATCCTGGAAGATGCAGCAAGAAGCCCCCACCAGAAACTTCTGCCTTCATTTTGCATGTCCCAGCATCCAGAATGGTGAGAAATAAACTTCTGTTCTTTTTAAGTTATCCCGAGTCAAACTTTCTGTCATAGCATTACCAAACAGACTGCAACAATCTTTCCCCTCCTTACAATAGAGGATTACTTGCTCATGGTGTTGGTTTAATTCCTTTCCAGAAATTCTTCTGATGAAAGAAAAGAAAAATCAGCTAATATGATTCAGTAATAAGAACCTGAAAAAACGCCGGGCGGTGGTGGCGCACGCCTTTAATCCCAGCACTTGGAGGCAGAGGCAGGTGATTTCTGAGTTCGAGGCCAGCCTGGTCTACAGAGTAAGTTCCAGGACAGCCAGGACTACAAAAGAGAAACTCTGTCTCAAAAAAACCAAAAAAAAAAAAAAAAAAAAAAAAAAAAAGAACCTGAAAAACGTGAAAGTCTGTTCACTAAAGAATCATAACCTGCTTTGTTTTACACGGGGAGGTTAAGAAGCACAAGACATCCCATAGATAAAGAGTGATGTGTCCTTCCCATAGATAAAGATGTGCAGCAAGGGATGGGCCTAAACACATTTACAGTCAGCGCCTGTCTCAGCATCATATCCAGTACAGAAGAGTCGAGAACATGACCATCAAGATTAAACAGAGGCACAGAAGTAAACACACACAAATTTCTGGTCTTCCATTATTTCTCATTTACTTGTAAATATTTGTTTATTTGAGGRATGGCTGTAATATCTTCCCAGTCTGCCCTCAAATATTTTTCCAATGGGGAAAGCTACACAATTTTTGCTATGCTCTTGGGCTTCCTACAGCATCTAAATATAAGGCACTGATCTCAAGCAGACCATTTGCCAGTGTTTAGTTTCCAAATTCCAGGGTCTGAGTTGACATGGTCCTTCCAGGCACAAACCCCAAGGAACCAGATAAACAACAGTTACATTTGCAGATTCCTAACCTCAGAGGGCTTGTGTCAGTGTCCTAGGGGACATGACACATGTTCTAGTTAACTGGTTATGTAATTATCTAGTCTCATGTTTATTATGTCATTGGTGCGTAGGCATGTAACATCCACAAATATGAAGCGGAGAATGCAGGGCCTTAATTAGGTGTTTATCCCTAGTGCTGTTCTGATCTCAGATTTTAAAACCTAACATTATTGAGCTAGYGGTTTTTACTTTTGTTCCATTTTGTTTTGTGTCCATTTTAATGCAGAGGCATAATGTCATGTGCTGGTCCACTCGTGGCCCACATACACGACAGTGCTTCTAAGACTGTATCACCAACGATCTTGGAGTTACCTTAGCTTACAGTAAGTCCACTGTGATGCCCGCGCAGAGTTTCTCGGAGTTCTCAGAGTGGCTAAGTGATGTATGCACACGAATTAAYCTATTTCTCTTCTTCAGTTAGGAGAGCCATATGCACATTCGCACAAAGCCCAAAAGGCTTGTACCAAGTCTCAGGGACGCCTCAGACAGGCACAGTCCTCTGCTSAGTCTGTAAAGTTTCTCCTTAAGCCTTAGTGGGCCTGGGTCTTAGGGGCTACCCTAAGGGTATCATCTTTCAATGCAGACAAAACGCTCGATTTTCTTTATCCTTTCTCTACTTTGTAACCTTTCTCACTTCCTCCCGGAAGCCTTCCAGACCAGCCAATGTCTGCAGTTACTGAGCCTCACTGACGACCCCGCCATCATTCAGGGCAGCTGGTTCCTTTTCAGCTTCCTCTAAGACCGTGAAATTGTTCCTCTAACAACCTCACTATGTGCTTGTAAGTAATATACCACATTTCATGCTTTGCCCAGGATCTGTGCAGGCTTTGGGCCACCAGCGGACGACCAGTAAATAKTTATTGGTTCSTCTGAGTGTCAAGCAGTAGAGATGGGCCCTACCCAGAACACACTGGACTTCCTGCAGCACAGGAGCCATTGGTACCCAGAAAGTGGATGCATATCATTAACTCACAAGTGCTATCTTGTGTGCATGCCCCCCACACCCAGTAACCCAGTGTCATTTAGAGGACAAACATGTAGGAGAGAAAATTAAGCCTCCAGTTCTAATTGGAGCCAACATTCAGCTAGGCCAGGGGAGCCAACAGGAAATAGCAGCTGMGACTTTGTTTTTGATGGTGAATTTTTTCTGGGTTGTAAAGTGAACCATGAACGACCCAATAAAAGAAGATATGGTTATTTCCAAACTCACACAAATTTSTTTTCTACTTAAAAGACAAAATAGTTGTTTAACTTCTCAGACAGTGGTTCGGTTCCCAAAGCCAATTAAACTGTAATGGAATTGTCTCCCTCTGAAGCACCAATAGTAAATCACAGTGTTCAAGAAATCCAGAAAGTGTTCACAATATATAAATACAGCCATAAAAGCCCAATATTTATTTGTCTGTTTGTTTGTCTGTTTTAAATGTGTTCAGTTCTACACACAAATTCTGAAAACCCCARGTGAGAGCCAGGGCAAATGAACTTTTCCAACTATCACTGTTTGAATTATCAAAACTGCTAACCTGGGCAAGTCTGTCTGTACTATKTGTCTCTAGYCCTAGCCAGCAGTCAGTCARATGGAGGAGGACATGACGTAACTAACATGTCTCRGGAAACACCTGAGTTGATCGGCACAAATCGTCCTTGATGAAAACACCAAATAGAGGCGCTGAGACTCCAGCATTCACTGGGGCTTGCTTCTAGAAAATTCCTAGTACTTCTGGTATGAGAGTGATGTATTTTAGGAAGTCACGATTAAAACTAAAGAAAACCAAACCATACTCTCTCTCTGCACCTGGTGCAGGACACASCGGCTCCTCTCACGGTTTCCACCTACAGGGCTGACTAAAACCTGTCAAGAGTGTTAAGGAAACTTCCACAACACTTTCTGTAGCCTCATGAGAACTGACCAGAGCGACAATCGCTGCTCAACTATGAAGCTGAAATGCCAAAAATTAGAAAGTGACAAACGCACCCAGCCAAGCTGCCATGAATAAAGCTGGGAATGGGAGAAACCGAGTTAGAGGCACGGCTGAACAAAAAGACACCTTAAGGGTGTGGCTGGACACGGGGAAGGCTGGGGGGGGGTGTCACAAATCAGCAAGTCAGGTCATCCTCCTGACCTCAAAGAAGTAGATCAAAGCCACCCAGAGCTTCTCCTCCTCTTGCCTAAACAGTTCCCTGTGTTCTGAAGGTGAGCCGCCCACAAGGCACAACAGCAGAGGGACTCCATAATCAGCCTGTGAAAACTGGAACCTCATTCCAGGACTGGTCTCTGGAGGCAAGGCAGGCAGGCTGCATTCCGCTGCTGTGGGAAGCCCACATCCCACCCCCAACCCCATCCCCCATCCCTCACACACGATATTTTTTATGTCTAGTAAAATCTGCATTTTCCAACCTCTCCCAGGGGACTCCTGCAGACTAGTCAGGCTAGGAACTCAGTGCACACTAATTCATATCACTAATAGCCCCAAGGAACACATTCCAACCCAGCCAACAACCATGGTACTCAGAATTCCTACCCCTTGAAATTAACACAGAACCCGACACATCCATCAGCTTGAAACCACCTTTCCCAGAGGCACCTGCCAGGTGCCACGTGCCATCTCTGGAGAAATGCACATAAATAACTCATCAGGGGAGCTGTCTTCTGAGAAGATTCCTACATTCCACTGTAGTCAAGAATTTARGAGATTCACCTGTGAGTAGAGAAAGGCCCTTAATCCACTCGGCTAGCAAGCAGGGAAACCGGCCTTCAAAGGACCAGCTAGCAAAGTCTGGATTTACAATCCTGCGCCCACTGTTATTCTTAAAATAAAGTCCCAGGGACACAAACATTCCATCTAGGCCAAACCCAGGCCATAGAAGTCATGTGAGGAAGGAAATGTCTGATTACCCGTAAGTCAAACAAGCAAATGATATTCCGTTTGTAAACTGTTAGTATTTCCATTAGTTGGACCCAAGTTGCAGGTTCTCACTAGAATCCTAAAGGCTTCCTTGGCTGATGTTGGGTCCTCTCCCTCCATGCTCTTCCAGTACCTAGAATTCCTTATAAAAATGCAAATCTACTCAGGAATGGTGAGCTTTCGAACTAATAGTACCTGTCTTTCAACAGACCAATGAATCTTCTATTCTTTCTTAGAAACTGTAAAAATGAGTCCAAGGCCATCAGAACGATATAGATGTATAGAACTTTTCTTGGCATTCTAACAGAATACCAGACAAAAGCAACTTAAGAAAGGAAGTGTTCATTTCAGTTTATAGAGCAAAGGCACAGAGTCCATCAGACAGGAAGCAGGCTCTAAGCTGGCCCCACTGCAGCCAGCCAGTCAGGAAGCAGGGAAAGATAAATGCTGGACTCATCTTGGTTTCTCCTTGTATTTAGTTCGGGACCCCAGCCCATGGGATGCCGCTACCCATATTCAGAGAGGGTCTTCCCTYTTCAGTTAAACTTTTCCATGGAAACACACACACCATACTTACATGGTAACTTTAAGTCTGCTCAAGTTAATACTACATATTAATCATAACTAAAGGGAAAGAACAGCAGTTGCCCTACGACAGGAGGCTGAGGGTCCAGACATGTTCCACCATACACAGGCCCCTTTGGGTCCCACCTACCAAGATGCAAACTCACAATGCACTGAGGGAATGAGATCAAAGTCCTTTGRGTCCTCCACAAAGAGTTACTGATGTCTTCCATGTTCCTGGCACTGTGTGGCCCAGGCAGCAATCCTTAATTTCCAAGCAAGAAATGGGACGCTTACTTATTGAGTATTAATAATCTGAAGTGCTTGAGACTAGGAGTGTTTGGGTTTTTGGTACACTTAGAACAAATCGAAACCCAAAATATATTTTCATATACACCTTCTACTCGTGGACTACCGGTGATTTTATACTTACATATTTTGGGTTTTGTTTTTTCTTTTTTTTTTTTTATGTTTGTTTTTCTAAACAGTCTATGTAGTCCTGGCTATCCTGGCACTCGAGGCTGGCCTCCAACTCAAGGAGATCYTCCTACATCTGACTCACTGTGGCATGAGAAGTGTGTGCCACCACACCCAACCTTCATACCCAAACTTTAACTGTGATTTGTCACACGAGGTCAAGTGTGGAATTTTCCACTGGTCACATCAAGTCAGCTTTCAGAATGCTCTGGATTTGGGGCTCTAGGTAAAATGCTTGCTATGCAAAAATGAAGACCTGAATTCAATCCCCAGGATCCAGGCATGGTAGTGTGTGTCTACTGGGGAGCTGGAGATCTGAATATCCCTCAGACTTGATGATCAACCAGCCTCCCTTACTTGGTGAGTTCCACTGAGAAACTGTCTCAAACCATGAGGTGGAGGCTGGAGAGATGGCTCAGAGGTTAAGAGCACTTGATGATCCTGCAGAGGAACCTAGTTCTGTTCACAGAGCTCACATCGGGCAGTTTACAACCAGTCTACTCAAGTGCTAAGGGATCTAAGTTTCTAGGACCACCAGCCCAGAGGTGACCCYATCTACAATGGGCTGGGCCCTCCCCACTAATCCCTAATTAAGAAAATGTCCTATAGCTGRATCTTATGGAGGCATTTTCTCAGTTAAGGTTCCCTCCTCTCTGAAGACTCCAGCTTAAGTCAAGTTGACAGAAAATTTGCCAGCACAAAAGGATAGTCTGGTTGGACTGACGCCTTACCTCCCCAAAGACTACACTCATGTGCACATAACCTCACATATACACATAACTAAAAATAAAACAAGGGTTTTTAAAAACCAAACAAGAGAACAGCAAGTGAGGAACAGTTCAAGATTGGCCTCTGGCCTCCACACTTACGGACACAAACATGAATCCAAAGATAAAAGCATGCATAACTGCATACATACAGATACACAAAGCTCCGATTTTGCCTTTTTGGAGTAGGATACTCAACCTTGTTTGCAGGACAACATGGGACTGAGGAACAGACAAGGAAGTGTGAGCCTTCCCAAGTCAGATACCTAAAAGCCAACATACACATCACAAGCTCAACGGTTGGGCTGCAGAGCCAGGTGTGGGCAGAGGAGTCTTCTTAGGAAGTGGGCAGGGGAATTAATCTGTAAGGGTGTCTCAGTTAACATTACGACTGCTGTGATGAACACCATGACCAAAAGAAACTTAGGAAAGAGTTTACTTCACCTACAGTCCATATAGCAATTCATCATCAAACGCAGTGAAGGCAGGAACTCAAGCAGGACAGGAATCTGGAAGCAAGAACTGATGCAGAGGCCAAGCAGGGGTGCTGCGTACTGGCTTGCTCTCAGTGGCTCACTCGGCTTGCTCTCTATAGCTTCCAGGACCACAGCCCAGAAGTGACTCCACCCATAATGTTCTGGGCCCTCCCTTATCTATCCCTAACTAAGAAAATGCCTTACAGCCCTGCCTATAGCCAGATCTTATGGAGGCATTGTCTCAGTGAAGGTTCCCTCCGCCGTGATGACACTAGCTTAAGTCAAGGAGACATAAAATTAGCCAGCACAAAGAGATAGTCTGGCTAGAGATGGAAAGACTTAAAGGTTTCACTTGGAAAACAGAGAAAGCATGTGGTGACTGTGCCATGAAGAGTAGGGGCAGGTGGGTGGAGGCAGGTGGGTGGAGGCAGGTGGGTGGGGGCAGGT
>BDUI01000104.1:24922-35733 GCA_002335545.1 Apodemus speciosus | reverse complement strand
CCCCCCCCCCCCCGCCGAGAATATTGCACCAGTGCCCAAATCCACAGCAATGGTTCAAGGACAACTAATCTTAGACCAACAGCAAAGTGAAGAAGTAATTAATATAGAAGGCATCGAGGTTGTCTGACTTGAGTTYGAGCTATGCAAGCTAACAATGAGCCAAAGCTAACTTACAAGCAACCATCATTGCATGCCCATAGGCAGAAGAAGGTGGCTCGAAGACCATGGAGACTGTTCAGTCAAGTCATCGAGGATATCTGTGCCATAAACAAACAAACAAAAACAACAAAAAACCAAAACAAAATGAAAAACAAAAACATTCTAATAAGGCTACCAACAATCAGATCAAARCCTTGCATAAAAAGATAGAGGCAATTCTCCACCATGAAGAAATAAAAGGTATCAGCACCAACCATCTGCATATGAGGAACGTAGGCAACCTGGGTTCCTGCTAACCTTGCTCTTGCTCTCAAGCCTGTGCCTCTATCAGGGGCAGAGCCTCACCCCCCCCCCCCAAACAGACAAGATGAACTGCTGGTACTTCCACAGGTGAGGAAGCTGTCCTGACTGGCATGGTGGAACCAAAAGAGTAGTATTCAGCCCAGATTGCTTGTTTATGTCCCAAGATCTAAGGGCGGTGGTGGTGAACAGATTCTACCAGAGATCTCTTCAACACTCTTGATTTTCTGTTGCTAATGATTCGTCAGAACTTATGTGACTCAACAGAACCCCAGAATATCAACACATCTCAACCTCTACTGTTACACAGCAGACACCTAGATAGTTCAAAAGAATTCAAAATTGGTTAAAAATAGCTTCCAAATTGCCAAGGCCTGTCCTAGAAATGATGCAATAGCCCAGAAGGTTCAACAAAAGTTCAGTGGCTCAGAAAACTCTGAAAGACAAAACCAAATGGTTTTGTCACTCAAATGGTTAAAAAGGCTTGCCCCCCTTCCCCCCCAACCTCCCAGACCAAGGAAAGGGAGACAAAGCCCCAGTCCCGGTGATCAGGAAGAAACTTACCCAGAGTCCGTTTAAGAGTTCAAAACAAAGTTCAAATACTCATTTCTCTGTTTCACCAAATTGAGGTAAAAACCAGATGACTCCACTGGAGAGGGAGGAGACAGACATTCCTGGAGTAAAATCAGGTCAGCAATTGTCTGGGTCACTGGGTTGCTCTCCTCCAATATGGGTCAACTTCCTGCTAGTGGCTGACACCCCAAATGGGTGTTTTCTTCTGGTTCCAAAGTGGCCCAAATTATTAACAGTAGTCAGACTGCCTAAAGGCCCTGGTGGCTGTGCCAGCTACGCTGGGTATCTGTCCTCAAAAGATGAATTCCAGAGACAGGTAATAATGAAAATTAAGAAAAGATTGGTTCCAAGTGGCCACATCCGGACGAGTCACAAAGAAAGAGGTCCAGCGTCCCAGCTCCAGGCCTTCTTCAGGTTCCTGTCAAATGTGATAAGGGCCTTTCCAGCAACAAAAGGAAGGTGACTGSCATAATCAGTCTCTACACCTGCTGCAGGACTCTGTCAGGACACGTAACAAAGATCACTGAGTCAGAATGTATTTACCATAGAAAGGATACAAAAAGGCTAAAATGTAAAGGGAAATCCAGGAAGGCTGTGTAAGGATGCTCACTCTGCTGTGCTCAGCCTTTGGGTGTGAATCCTGTGAACCCGTGCCACCTTGGATAAATGCTGTTTCCTGGCCGAAAGGCTGCATGTCCCATCCCTCTACAAGAGAACTCCACAACAAAAATAGGAAGCAAGAGGCAGGCAGAGTCAAGCAGTCCAGGTCGAGGTGTGGTCCTGTTCATCACTGACAAGATCATTATCTCTATTGTAGTTTTTCTCTTACAAGGGAGTCTGAAAAGTTGTCAAAACTATGTGGAGTCTGCTTCCTGGAGACAGCTTCCTGCTGCTTCTCGTTGGCACTAGGACTTCAGCCTTTTTCTTCTTTCAGTGAGACAGGAGAGTAGAAACTGAAAAAACTAAATCAAGGTTAACATTGGAAAGTAGCCAGTTTGCAGAGGAGGACAGGCAGGCAGCATGGGATAAAGCATGCAGGAAACAAAGCCTCAGGAATCTAAACAGCAGAGGCAGGGCCATATAGCAGCAAGCCAGTGGGGGTGGAGACGAATGTCTGTATAACGCGTGGCCAGACGCTTTGGGGACTCATCCCTCAGCTCACTGGCTCATGTTCGGTCTTGGGCATGCTCTTTCCTTTCTTAACAAGCTATTAGTATTCCATCTCTGAATTGAAAGGCATACCAGCTGCTGGGATTTTCAGCTAAGTTGTACTGTTTTTCTCTTAAGCTCAAATAAAATAAATGTCTTTTGAGTTTCATTTTAAGCCCATTTCTAAATTCCTTTAATAACGAGTCTAACAATCTCCAAAGGAAATGTTTCCCCAGTAATGACAACTCAAGATTCTGGGGAAATTCCAATTTCTTGGGGACCACTGTTTCAATAGTTTGATAGCTAAAGGAAGGGGCACAAATGTCTTTCTAGAATATCTTCATTCCTTAAAGGACCATCACATCATGACCCATGAAAGAGAAGAGTTAGAATACTGGAGGGGGGAAGCTTCTAAAGAGGGGGTGGGCTGGCTTTGTGATACACACCTTTAATCCCAGCACTTGGGAGGCAGGAGGATCTCTGTGTGTTCGAGGCCAGCCTGGTCTATATAGAGAGCTCCAGGACAGCCAGGGCTACATTGAGAGACCCTGTCTGGAATAAAGTAAAATAAAAAAAGAGATGAGGGGCTTTGGAAGTTCACAGAAGGCGTCATAGGACACTTAAGAAGTGTACACAAGCACAAAGATGAAGTACTGAGAAGAAGAAAGGTGAGCTGAACCCAGCTCCACTYAGGGCTTCTCCCACGGGACGTGGGGCTGCTTCCCAGCGAAGATGGCTGTGGCCAGTGGCTGTCTTGAGATCAGAGCACCAGGGTGAGAGACTGACTCAGGAGGCTCAGGAGCGAACCGTACAGGGAAAGGTTGTCTCACTTTGATGTCTGGGAGCAGACTTCATCAACTGAGTATCACTGGAGTTTGRCGACATCGACTCTGATGCCAGTAGGGATCCGAACCAATAGATGCACAAATGCAAATGCAGTGTACAGAGATTTCATACCACAGAACATAAGACATGAAAAAGCAAGTGCCCTAATTTGCTTTTTGTCATTGTGACAAAACACTGGCCAAAAGCAACTCGGGGAGGAAAGGGCTACAAGTACAATCATCTGGAATTGTGGGGTGGGCAGCAGAGTTTGTAGCTGAGTTCATCCTGTGAGGCAGGCAAAGAATTGTCTATCCAGTCCAGACAAAGCAAGAGTAACAGCCGTTCTGAGGCAGGCTGACAGTTCCCATTAGGAAGGGAGAGGTCCCTCGGAGGGGAGTCTGACCAATGGGCTCTGAGTTGGGTGCTTTATAAGGGCTCCTGGGTTCTTCCATTTCCCCTATCCATCCCACCCAGGTATCCACCCCTGGGCTAGCATTTCTTCCCACAGTTATTCTGCCACAATGTTCTTTGGGAACAAAGAACAGCCCTCCTAAGAACCCAGCCTCTGCTAGGTGTGGCACATGCCTTTAATCCTAGACAGAGGCAGACAGATGTCTGGGTTGGAGGACAGCTTGGCCAACTGAGTGAGTTCCAGGGCGGGCAGAACTACACAGAGAAACGATGTATTGAAAGCAAACAAAACAACAACAAAAAGGAAGCAGCCTCTGCTTTTCCTGTCTGCCTGTGCCTCGTCCCCCTATCATAGTCCATCACTGAGCTAAGGCAGTGACCTGAGTGCAGGAGCCGGGAGGCGAGGGCTGACGCACAGGGCAGGGAGGCTCGCCCGCTCCCCGACCTGCCCACTCCGCTGCTTTTTTATGTGCTGTCTGCTGAGAGATGGCCATGGCCACGGTGGGCTGGGCCCTCCCCTCCCACAGTAATCCATCAGATTAAGAAAATGTGCCCCGAGACATGTCCTCAGGCCAATCCAATAGAGGCAATTCCTCAACTGAGGGCCCCTCTTCCCATGGTTAATTTGATAAAAACCAACCAGCACAGCAAGGTAACATGAATCTTCCAAAAACTCATGACCTCAGTTCCCAAATCCAAAGGTACAGGGACAGACAAAATGTCATCTTGACCTTCTCCAAATCTCTTCTTTACTAGTAAGAAGTGAAGATGAAAAGAATCGATAAAAATCAGGGCAGAAATTAATGAAAACTAAAAAAAATACAAAAACTGATTTTAAAATGTTGTTTCTTTGGAATAATGGTATTCAAGATTGACAGGTTCCCTAGCCAATCTAACCAAAGAAGAGAAGWCCCAAGTTAATAAAATTAGAGGTTAAAGGGGGGTTTTATGACAGATTCCAGTGAAATCCAGGGCATTATTGGGGAACATTTTGGAAACATAAGTATGTTTCCCTGAAGGGGGAAAAAAAACCTGAAAAATCCAGAAGAAATGGATAATTTCTAAAGTACACATGGCCGACCAAAATTAGATCAAGAATATGAGAAGAATGTAATGAGTTCTCCAAGAAGCAGTGTGCTAAGGCGGCAGCTAAGCCTCCCAACGGGGGTTGGGGGTGGGGGGAGCCCGGGCCAAGGAGAGCAGCTGCTAACTATCTCCAGATCTTCCAGGAACCACTAACATCCATGTTCTCCAAACCATTCCGAAAACAGAAAGAGAAGGGCACCAGCAAATTGCTTCCATCCTAGCRACGTTCTAGCGACGCTACAAACAGGATGTGGATGCAGCAGCACAAGACAACCACAGACCAAGTTCCTAGTGAATCCTGTCAAAAACTCTCAACCAAATGGAAACCAAATTCATGAGTACACTAGGAAATTCCTACACCAGTCCAAGTTGGTCTTGTTCCAGATGCAAGGATGGTTCARTATTTGCAGATCAATCAGTCAGTGTGATGGTTAAGGACGAAGTCATCTCATTGTCTCAATAGATGCAGAAAAGGCCGTTGGTAAAGTTCAACAGCCCTTCATGATAAAAGCCAAGAAGAAGCTGGGAATAGACAGAACATATGCCAGCATTGCAGATGCTATAATATGACAAACTTATAGCCAACATTACACTAAATAGAGAAAGGCTGAATTCTTCTCCTCTAGAATTAAGAACAATGGGCTGGTGAGATGGCTCAGTGGTTAAGAGCACCGGCTCCTCTTCCAGAAGACCTGGATTCAATTCCCAGCACCCACGTGATGGCTCACACCCATCTGTAACTCCAGCTCCAGGGGATGAGACTTGCCCCTTCTGGCCTTCATGAGCACTGCACATATGTGGTCCACAAGCATACATGCAAGCTAAACACCCATAAACTTAAAATCAGGAACAAGACAAGGTCCTATTACATTTAGTATGTATAGCGCCTTTCATGAGTTCTACAGTTGGCTGTGCAACCTTGAGAGACCTCAGTAAAGTCGAGCATCAAGATGTGGGTCACAGGGGTAGGGGGTAGGAGGGGRGCTGTTTCTAGACTGTTCGGGTCCTATCTTCTCTCTGCTGCCTTCTCTTGCTGTCAGAGCTGAGGGCTGTTCATGACACCATGCTTTCCCTGCTCCAGTGGACTGTCTCCTCAAACCGTGAGCCAAAATAAACTCTTCGTCCCTTAAGCTGCTTCCTGCTGGGCATCTGGGTCATGGCAATTCAGAAGGTAGTTCAGATGTGCCCTCTCTTGGCTCTCAGGACACAGCTCCAAGTTCTAATTAGAATAATATGAGAAACAAAGGAGACACAAATGGGGAAAGAATATGACATTTTCTGTCTGCAGATGACATGATCTTATGTGTAATCATAAACTGTCCCTGAGAAGATTTAGATCACATAGACATTTTCAGCAATATAGAATGTAGAATCAATRTACAAAAATCAATAGCTTTTTTTGTATGCTGATGATCAAATTACAAAAGAGGAAACCGATTCATGATAGATTCAAAAATTAAATATGAGGAATTAACATAACCAAAGATGTGAATGACATCTACAGTGAAAACTAGAACACTGAAGAAAAAGACACCAGAAGATGGAAAGCCCCATCCAAGCTCATCCACTGGCAGAATGTGGTAGAGAGAGGTGTGCTGAAAGTCATCTACAGAGTCAGTGCAACCCCCATCAGAACTCTAGCATTGCTCATAGCTAGAAAACAAAAAAAACCACAACAAAGCAAAAACCCATCATCCTAAAATAATATGGAAGTACCAACGACCCTGGGTGGCAGTCTGAGGTAGGAGCAAAGCCGGAGGCTGCAGCATAGCTAACTTCAAACCACACCACTCTGGAGAATTGATGGCCAACACTGTAATAATGAGGTCCCCCAGGACACCCAGATTGATTTCCCTTCTGGAAAAGTCACTGGCCTCTGTGCTGTTACCATCATAGTCTGCCAAGCCCAGAACCAGTCAGGATGTGGCTCTGCTGCTAGACCGCTCAACTATTGACTGTAGACAGTTAAGAAGATAAAGGTAGAGATTCTACCTGGACTGGGCAATACAATGGGCTAGCCCCATTCAAACACTAAGACACTGGAGGGGGGAGCAAGCTGACTCAAAAGCACGGAACCATTTATGGAGGAGGGGGTGCTCATAGAAGGGGGGAACATTTTAAAATAACGAAGAAATTCTCCACCTTTTATGGCAACCCGGAAGCTCTCCCAGGGGGCAGTAATGTCCTGCAAAGGACCTGAAAAAGTGACTGAGCCTGTCAGCAAAGGAAACCAACTAGCTGATCAAGCAGCCAAGAGGAGACTGGCAACAAGTCAAACTCCTGTACAAGCCTGGAACCAGCCTTCAGGGTCCCGCTGGCACCAGGATTACCCCTTTCTCCACAATACCCCAGGGAAGAAGAGAGCTGAGGATGAAGGTGGGATTAAGGTAACGAGGGCCTGGTGGAAGCCGCCATACCAGAGGCTCCTCTTCTCTGGTGTGGTGTGACATAATGCCATGAAATGACTCACCTTTGGGAAACCTTCTGAGTCTATTATTTCATACCTAAGCACCCCCCATCCCCCAGTGTGCCCAGATCATTGCTACATGTGTGGCATCTACACAAAATAATACCAGCCAAGGGCCTGGGTCTGACCTGGGGATCAGGCAATGGGAATGGCTCCTCTCAAAGATACAGAGGTAGGCTTCACTGATGTCAAGCCTTGTAGAGGCTCCAGAGAGATAGCTGTTGGTGTCAGTGTGGACCTAGTCAGGATGGGCTTGAGGCCTTTCCCACGAACACGGAGAGAGCATGATACCTGACTAAGGCTTTGCCCAGAGAGAGAACGCACAGATAAGACAGCCCCTCACTACCAGGTCTGGCAATGGGCCTGTATTTGTGTCAGCAATAGTTCATATCCTGACCAAGACTTTGAGGTAGACCGTTAGCACCACACTGTTTATAGGCCTTAAAGTTCAGGCATAGCTGAGCATATGAACTGGACCCTCAAGACCAGTGTAGCTGAGCCTTGCCAGGAAATCCAGTTGCTTTGGGTTATGTTAGCCCAAGCCCTGTTCTGAACCCAATGTACTTGAAGGCCCTCAGGTTATTCTTCTTTTGAGATCCTCCTTGGTATTAGGGGAACTGAAAGGAGATCTCTGGCATGTAGCTGGCCTGGAGATGTCCTGACACCTCCAGGCCTTAGGAAAAACCCTCTATCACATCACCTTGGTGACCCTAGAAAGGACCCTGATTCTCTTAGGAAATTGGTCACACGTCGGTACTCTTGGTAAAAATAAATTGGAAAAAAAGAACCCTCTCCAATCCATTTGAAAAGGGCCTCATGGTGATTCTGGCTACTTCCACTGCTTTAACAGCAGTCACAGGTGTCACTCCATGGATCCACTACCGTTGGGGTTGGCAGGGCATCAGCACCCCTTGAATAGCAGGAATCTCAGACTGTGAAAGTTCACAGCCTCTCTGGGTCATGTCTATAAGCAATGGGGCCCATCTAAGATCTTCACCGTTGCTTTGGCAACAGCAGAGATCGACTAATCTATGTCATAAATGACTTGGTCGAAGCTTGAGGAATTTCTTCAGCCTTGCTCCAGTTGCAAACCTGGCAGTCACCTGGTATACCCATGGCAGAAGCCTGGGGATTTCAAAGAAGGACACTTGGGAATTAGGGCCACTATACCATCGTGTTCCCTTGAGACTTGTGGTAATAGTAACTGTTTTCTGTAGGACTGGCTGCAACAGTTCCCAGTAACTGCAACCAGACACAAAAGATTGTCCTAACCATGCTTTAAAAAAAATCATCAATTTGATAGGTCTATTTAGGAGGATTGCTTGCTTCTTTACTTTTATTTCTTAAAAAATGTTTTTTCTTAAAAATATTTGTATATGAGTGCTCTGTCTGCATGTACGCCTGCGCACCAGAAGAAGGCATCAGATCTCATTATAAATGCTTGTGAGATGACGCCATGTGGGTGCTGGGAGCTAAACTCAGGACCTCTGGAAGAGCAGCCAGTGTTCTTAACTGCAGAGACATTTCTCCAGTCCCATTTTTGCCTTTTTAAAAAATAAGTTATGTCCTGCTAAACTCTATGCTACTAGGTTAGACCCTTTACCTACTTGTACGTGCCATGATACCATCCCCCTTCTGAGACAATAATCTTAATCGATGTGTGAGGCCCTCCTATTGTACTCATGAAAGACAGCTCTGTCACAGGGCCACACTCGAGCACCTGCTCTTCTGCTTTCCCACCGAATGAGCCTGTCCACGGCCTGAAGCCCATTCCTTCTGACAAGCCTGTTCCCGTCCCTAATCCTATCCTCTCCTTGATTCTAAATCAAATGATTGCACTGTTACTATGTACCTCTCTCTGCCTATCTCTGTATGCCAAATACATCTTACAAGGTCTTCTCCTATTACAAATAGGGAGACTCACACAAATAGGGTGTCTCACGACCATCTATTAACAGGAATGGGAGAGATTAAAAACACAATACTGGATTTTTCCAGATAAGACCTACCCTTTCACTTCAGGCTCCATCTGTTGAAACACAAAGCCAAAATGCTCACCCTTACCCTGACCTGACTCAAATCAAAGTAGGTTTACCATTAGATTCTCTCCTGCACCACATCCTAAACACAACTTAGTACTCCCTCAGTGAAACTGGTCCCCCACCTGGGTAAACACTGCTTTGTTTATACATGGAAACTCCTTAATATTTGATCATAACAGTATTACTGAAATGTAATTTCAATGGGATCACCAACAGACCCCTCCATGTTAAAACTTGTCTGGAGGGGAACTGAACTATTTTGAAGGGCTCCCGTGTGAGTTGCAAAAAAAGCCTATAGAAGTATCAGTGATCAAGGCGACCAAAGCCGTGACAATCCATGCCTTGTACTACATTCTCTCTACACCGATAGCCTGGCATTTTCCCCACCAAGGACTCTTGTATATGGGATAGGTAGATGCTTGCTTGGTTTTCTCCCTCTCAAGATGGACATAGTCCCTAGTAACCAAACCTTAGCCTTTCCCCTGACAGCACACATCTAGCCAAAAAGAGCCATCCAGTTCATGCCAGTATTGGTTGGGTTAGGCATTATGTCTGGAATAGGAAGCATTGCTTCAGCGGCCACCTCCAGTCAGCCCTTGTCCAGGCATATGGCCGACGGCAGGGTCTCTCGGCTGCTGTGATATGCTGCTTCTGTGTGAATCGGTCAGGAGTAGTTAGAGACATAGCCCAGTAGATAAGAAGACAGATTACAATGAGGAGACAGGAGTGAGCTGGTCCCTGAAGCTTATCAGAGCGACAGCTGGAGTTGGGTTTCCTGGCTTCTCCCACCGCATGGGTCTCTCCTCATGCCTTTTAAGAAAAGCTTTTTACAGCACCYGTTTGGTCCCTGCATCCTTAACATTCCTATCTGATTTCTTCCTGCCCATATAGAAGTCATCAAGCTTCAAATGTTAGTCTACCAACATTTGGGCCAGGAGGACCTAGAAATTGATGCCTTATCAAGGTATGAAGGCATCAGAAGAGGATTAGAAAGAGTGAACATTTTTCTTCACTAATGGCTGTGTTGTGTTCTGCTTCTATAATCCTCCTGAATTCTAACATCAGTGTAGAATCTTCCACAGCTTAGAAAATAGACACTTGCAAAGCAGCCGCTCTAACCTAATTACTTCCATTTCTGTGAGTATGTTTGCTACAGAAAAACTCCTGTTCATGGTGCTTAGTTCCATAGGCTAACATTCAAACCCATCAGTAACAGAAACGCCCAGAAATGATGCTGAGTGGTCTTTAAATGACATACAAGGAACAGCGACAGGCCTGGCTCCAGTTTCTCAAGAATGAATCTCATCAGCTGCGTCTGCTGGCATGTTAAAGCTGAGTTCTCCAACTCTCTGAGTGCTGTTTGCTTCTTGATAGCCTGATTTCTGCAACACTTTCACCAATTAAATGTCTCAGAGAGCTTGCTTTTTTTTTTTTTTCAACAAATTGTAGTAGTTTGGTTTTGGAGGCCCATAAACCTCTTTTCTCACAAAAGTTTTAAACAGTAGTTCTCAACTTGTGGGCTGTGACTCCTTTGGAGGTCAAACGACCCTTACCCAGGGGTCATCAAAGACCATTGGAAAGCACAGATATTTACATTATGATTCATAACAGTAGCAAATAATTTTATGGTTGGGGGGGTCACAGCAATATGAGGAACTGTATTAAAGGGTCACACCATTAGGAAGGTTGAGAACCAGTGCCTTAGAAGAGATCAGGAGTCTACAGGACACTTGATTTTTTTTTTTGGAGAAATTAAAAAGGCCATTTATGATATGATTATATATACATGTGTATATATA